>CAWUFW010014294.1:0-330000 GCA_963921515.1 Calotriton arnoldi | reverse complement strand
CTTTCTATTATTGTATCTTGTACTGTATTGCACCTATACAATCACTGAACTGGGAGTAGTTGAGGCTTCAGATAATTTATTTGTAGATTTAGAATCTTTAACCGCCTTTTTATGTCTTATACCTTTTGTTGGGAACTTGCATTCAGAAGCCAATCGTCTAGATAAGGAAAAATATTTTCTCAAGTGAGCAGCTACTACTGTTATTCATTTTGAAAAAGTCAGTGTGCTGACTTTAGGCCATATAGGTGGACTGTGTATTGGTAATGCTGTTGATCTAACAGATCTCAATAATTTTCAGTGATGTAGATTTATTGGAACGTGTAAGTATCCATCCTGTAGGTTTATAAAGCACATCCAATAGTTCTGTTGTAGATTAAGCGTGATTAGGTGTAATGCCAGCATTTTTTATGCATTTCTTTAGGAGATGTAAATCTAGAATAGGTCTTGCTTTTGAACCTTTCCTTTTTTATCAAGAATTACCTTGAATACGCGCCTTGACAGTTTTGGGTAGCGTGGTACTTTGTCTATGGCTCTTTTTCGAAAGTATCTTCTCTCTTTTTGTTGGTCTTGGCGGCAAAGACGGAGGCACTTTTTTTAAACAAAGGTGGTATCCCTGATATACAATACTTAGCACCCACTTGTCTTTTCGGAAGGAAGATCACTCGTCTAGATGAAGAGACACCACTCTTCACACTGAAATGCATTTCCCTTCTAGGTCTTGATGATTTTGGAGTAATTGTTTCAGATGATGCCTGCCTCTTTGATGTTCATATTTTTGCACTTGTTGATATTGATGGTAAGGTAGGTAGAGCCACAGAGGGAACTGAACCCTCCTTTGTTAAGATTTTTTTGTCCCTGGGCTTAAACTGCTTGAATATGCTTTTCTTCTCCTGTAGGCTAACTGCATGCAAGCGCCTGGATACCCTCTCTGGTTAACAGTAAAGCTATACCAATCAATATAACGTAAGGGAATGTAGAGTTTCTGCTTCATTTTTCATCTTCTGCATTTTTGTCATCTGCAAGTTGACCAAATAAATATTAACTGATAAACAGTAGATTATCAACCTACAATTGAGTGTCTGGCTTTAAACATGTTAAGCAGAACCAAGAAGAGCTTCTGAAAGCCACACCATGGCAATAAGAAGTGGATGCTAGATCTGATAAGTCCACTGCTAAGTTAAAAATCGGTTTGAAACCAGTGACTTCTCACCCAATTGTTCTAAATAATCGGTCACGATGTTTAGGTAAATCCTCTACTAACAACTTCATAAAGTCCAGTACAGGGGTTTTGGAGCTGAGGCACTCCTAGTCAAAACCTCATGGAAAGTGTTAATGTCATGCACAGGAGATGCATGAGACAGGAATGCTACCTGTGATGTTGGTATATTACGGTGAATGGTTATCGTCTGTGTCATAACAAGAAGACCTTGATTACAATGGAGACCTAACAACTTTTTTCGAGTGTTTGTCTGGGTGGAAGAAAATAAGAAGGAAACAATGAAGTTGTTTTAGATACCGAGCTTGGAGGAGATAACTGAAGAAGATGAAGGCGTTACTGAATTGGTTCGTCAAAAGGTAGAATAGGTGTTACTGGTTTAAAATGTAGAAGATGAGGGTCCGGTGTTAAAGGTTGTCTCATCTTCTGAGGAGGTTTGGTTATGGTCCCAATCTGTTTCCTCATCAGAGATGAAGTTGGAGACGGTGACAAGCCTGCTATCGGAGTGCGTACAGAAGAGTGGTGAAAGAGAAAAAAACAAATCGATGGAGCGTGTGATGGGGGTCTGCTCTCTCTACACCTGAATGATGAAAAGCCACTGTGACACATTGTGAATCCTCTCAATGCTGTTTTCTCAGCGTCGATGGTGATCTCGACAATAAGCATCAACGTTTTGCGGGGGTCGCCAGTACTACTAAAGTCGAGCGGCAAAGTCTCAATGGGTTGGTAAGTTAGTTGTCTGTTGATGACTCGACATGAAAAGGAATAGACTATGGTGTTTAGACTTTGATTGCCCTGTCTCTGATGGTGATGTCCTCAATTTCAATCAAGTTATGTGTTATGAAGACTGAGGAAGTCTGGCTCTCTGCCTACTTTGGGATGGTGTTAAACCCACCTCAGACAGCGAACATGTTGGGACTGATGCTCTCAACATTGACAATTAAATTCTTCATGTGGGTGTAGAATGGCATCTGGAGTGAATCAAACCAAACTCGGAGGGGCCGATTACGATCTTGGTCGGAAAGCCTCCGGCCTTGGGTCGGAGACTTTCTGACCAAGATCGTGTTTCACTTCCAACCGGCTAATTACAATTTAGGCGGTCGGAAGTGAAACCAGCTGGTCATTCCGACGGGCTCCTGTTGGCCAGTCGGAGGCCGGCCCTAATCCATACAGACGGCGTTTTACGCCATCTGGATTTCGACCCTGAGGTGCCTGCCAAGCGGTGCAGGGTTGAGCACAGCCTCCCCTTTCCCTATGGGAGCCTGTGCTACGGTCGGTTTACAGCCATAACATATGCTCCCATAGGGAAATGTGACTATGCAACCGCACCATGTGCGGTCACATCGTAATTAGGTGGTCGGACTACCGACTGGAGGTCGGTCCCGTTTCCGCGACGGTTGCGTCCGCCCGACATCATAACAAGCCCCATAGTGTCCAAGACACGCATAAAAGGACATAAAAACCATTGAATAAAACACATAAATTCATATATTACAAACAGGCTACTGTTAAAAATAATCAAACTTCAATGGTTACAAAAGCATAGTATTCCTAGAATGTACGGCCAATTTGAGAAATGACCCCACGCAAAAACGAACTTCCTCGTCGTTAAGTAATTGTAAAAATCGTAGTGCTATTCTACACTGAATAAAACTATGTTTCCTAAATACAGGAATTAAAAGCTTTTTGCTATAAATAGCATTTGTAGAAAAAAGTAAAATGCAATAAAAACTGTGCAGACACACCATCACATGGACAAACATAAGCAGTTGAAACTTGATGGTGCCCCAAGAGAAAACACAGCATATATGTAACTGATCCCAACCTAAATCGAAACTATTTCGACCTCTCCCACTGACCATGCATCACAGATAAATAAAATTCTAGACCACAATGAGTTTTTAAGTCTGTATAGGTCTTTACGGTCAGTGTTCCATACTCCATAAACTCGTGGGTACGGGACCAAAGCTACAGCAAGTGAAGCTTTACCTGCCTTTTATCTTCTGCAAAGACAGAGGATTGCTGATCGAACAGGGAAGGACGTCCTAACATTACAAACGTATCGCAAACACATACTTAGGACATTGTCACAAGAGAGCCAATCTTTGATTGTCTGCTGGTTCAGGCTGGCTCCAGGGTTTGGTTTTTGGGGAATATTTTGTATTAGTTTCTAGTTTCATTAAAAGACAACCGTCTTTGCACGTGTAATAGACAGCAACATTCAAGACATCTCGGTCTGTTTGTATGCACACATGTATGATATGAATCGCAGTATAACACAACCTTACACCTCTGCTACCCAATGTGATTACCCCCATCACCTCCATATATTTAGAATACAATAATTTCCCCTGTAAGGGTGGTGGGGGAGAAGGGGGATCCACATCTATTCTTCTCCACTTGCAGCCCGTGTGAACGTGTCCAGTAAGTCTAGCCCATAGGGTCGCATCCAACTGACCCAGACCCTGCGAAACTTTCCCGGGCACCCTCAACTCTTAAATGTGACCCTTTCCACTGCCATGTATAGGTCCATTCCTCTCTTTCATTCGTGTAGTGTTGGTGGGGCTTGAACGCCCCAGTGTCTTGCTATATCCCTCTTCGCAACCACTAGGCCCAAGGCACTAAATAGTGACTGTGGTCTGGCGATGGCTACCTCTCTTTGGGTTCAAGGGGAGGGAGACCTGCAACACTTCGTTTAGTTCCCGGAAAATCTCTTCCCAGAAGGCCTGTATGTTGGGGCAGCTTCACATAGTGTGGTGGAAGTCCCCGAGTTCATGTCCACATCGCAGACAACTCGGATTGTAAGCCCGCCCAATTCTGTGAAGTTTGGCCCCGTCATAATACACCCAGTGAAGAATCTTAAAATGAAAAAGGCGCAGACGAGCCTTGATTGCCACCTCCCTGGGATGCATCAGAGCGTCTTTCCAGTCAATATCTTCCATTGCTCCCACCTCGCCCTCCCATGTTTCCAGGAGCTTGCCAAGGTTATTGGGCATATTGTTGTTCAGCGTTTTGTATGTACGTGACACTGCCTTAAGTGTGAGTTGCTCCTGCAGTAGCCGCCCCTCTAGTTGTGCGTATTCTGGCAGGTGGGCCCCAGTCAAGACCTCCGCTAGCCATGCGTGGCGTAGCTGGGCATATTTGAGGAATTGGGACGTATGAAGCATAAAGTCAGCTCAAAGGGCCGAAAAAGATTTAAGGGTGCCCTTATCAGTGATGTCCCCAATGGTCTAGATACCAAGTGTGTCCCACGATCCGAATCCCTTCAGTTTACTCAGTTCATTGAGCCAATTTCCTTTACACAGTGGCGTCGCCTTAGTAATTCTATGTGCCCATCCCAATGTTCTGGATGCCTTCTCCCATGCCGCAAGAGTTATTCGAGTGGCCGGAAGCAATCTATGGTTTCCCTTACCTCTGTAGAGATAGTGCAGGAATGTGCGAGGCGTCAACATTTCTCGTTCCAGCCTGTATTTGGGGTGATCGCCTGCTACGTGTTTCCAGTAATTGATGGGGGTTAAGTGCTCTGCCTAGTAATATGCTTCAACATCCGGCAGTGCCAACCCTCCACTATAGGGATTACGTTGTAGAGTGCGCAGCGCAATCCGTGGGTATCTCCCCAGCCACAACAACGAGCACAATTCAGAATCTAACTCCAGAAATATTATGCATGGGAGGGGGTGATAGGTGTTCTGTAGTGTGTATAAAAAACTGGTGCAGGGTAATCATTTTAAAACAAAGCAGCGTGCCCCATTATCGGGAGTGGCAGGGTCCTCCACCTCTCCGGCTGGCTCCAGGGTTGAGTAAAATGGATAACCACAACAAAATTGGCCCCATGTTTATGCAATCTTCTAAGCAAGGGAGTCCTAATTACTCATGGCATATATAGTAAGAGGTCGATGTGGGTATTGCGAGTAGCCACCTACAAAAGCGGTTCTCCTTAGTTTCAATGGCACAGCAGTTAGGGTAACCCCAGATAACGGCTCCATATACAGCGGCGGAGGCACATTGGGCCTTATAGACTGAAAGTGCGGGTATGATTAAATTACCACTGTGAGGCCAAGGCAGATTATAAAGTGCTCAGACAGATCAGGATAGCTTCATACTGCAGTTAAGAATGTTATACTTCCAAGAACCAGAGAAATCAAAAAATACCCCATGTAGGGAAAACTGTTCATTCTTTCTAATCGCTTGCTACGAAATGCAAGTTTGAGGACTCTTAGCCGGTTATGGCTGCATGCCATAATATGTGATTTTGAGTAGTTCGTGATTAATTGAAGATCTGCTATAAACTCAACAAAGAAGCTAACTAAGCTGCGTAACGTCTTGGACGTGCGTGCCACTGGTACCACATCATCAAAATATAAAAATGCGGGAATAGGCATGTTATCTAACTAAAAAGGGAATCAATTTGTTTATATATAAAATAAAGTGGAGGGATACAAATACGCATCCCTGCCGGACGCCCCGGTGACATCATCTGGAGTCATGATGTAGCAGATGAGCATGTTCACTTCGCTTTTGGATCTCCCTCTTGGAGGGTCCTTGTCAGACCGCAATTTTTTAGGCAGAGACACTTGAAAGGTTGCATCCTCAAGCCCATTCCTGTTCTTCCTCTCCTCTTCAGCCTTCATATTTTGAAGCATTCCACAAAGTCTGATGTCCTCAAGAGTTATTTTGGACATGTTTTGGCAGATATTGCAGTCTTTCATTGTGTGCGATGGAGGAAGACAAACTACAGAGACCTTGTGAGGGTCTGATATTGCCTTTTTCTACCAGAGGAGGGATACCTCTCAAGCGGAGAAGGCATTTTGAGAGGAAAAACTCTCTAAAAGTGGAAAGAAAATCTCACTGAACAGACAGTTGTTAAAGACATCGAGTGAAATGAAATCTTATCTCAAAGACTAGAAAAAACTGACTTCCAAAACCTCACAAGTGCTCTCCGATCATTCTCACAGGAGCTGGAAAAAAAAAACTCAGTGGGTGAGGCAAACTGTCAGTACAAAGCATCATGGGTAGAGGAACCATCTGAAGTTCTTAAGAGGACAGGGCTCTTTTCACTCTGTTTTTACACCAGAAGCCTGCCAAATTACATTTTTCTTAACCTTTTCACATTTCCAACCAATCTTTGCACCTAAGAGGTTGAAATGCACTTTTAAAATGTTGTAAGAATGAAACACTTTTGATAGACTGCTTTCAGGATGCTGATTTTATCCTACGGGCAAGTGCATTCTTAACATCCTGTGTTCTAGATCATTAACAACATATCTATGGTACAGTGCTTCGGGTCCACGCAGCCAGTGCAAGATTATTCAAGTGTTTATGACCATCAATGAGATCCTATGAAGCGGAAGGGGCATTTTGAGTCCAACGTATGCATACAGTCCACCATAAATAACAAATGGTACTTCACAAAAAAGGGGCAAACCTGTCTGTTAAAAACATTTCTAGGTGAGTCTCTTCTGCTCATTCTCAAAGGCTCCTAATCAAGACGTTCTTACATCTAGAGCTGTTTTCCTGCTCCATATTTTTCCAAAGGACATGGTCTGTTGCAACTTGCAAGAAGATCACAGCTTCTTTTTGCCTATTTCTGATGGAGTTAAATACATCAACCCTGTTTTATAACTCTACCATTCTGCCCCCTACCCTTCAGACATCCATCAAAATACATTCCTTCTTCGCAGCAACATCTTACAATTCCTTTGTGAAATCCTTCTTCAGTTCAATCTGAAGCTTTTTTGACTTGCATAAGGCAATCAAAGAGACTGCTTTTCATGAAAAGCCACAGAGGGCTCGTCAATGACCGAGAATGGCTGCTCTTTCCTGGGGACCGGTTGCCAAAAAGTAACTGCTGGAACCCCGGTTTGAAACTCAATAGCTATATGTATTTTTGTTTTTAGGTGGCATTCAAGAACTTGTTTCAAAGGTATATCATAGTCGTCCCCGCAGGTACAACCACTTTCATAAGGGGAATCACAAACCCAGCTACCAGGAGTACCAAACTCCCATACCTCAAGGTACATCAAGACATCTTTGTATCTTAGCGTACTTAATTCTTCGATCTCTGGCAGCTTCCACTGTGAGTAGCATTTGCCGACGTGATGAAGAGACTTACAAGCCACAAGGATTTAATACAGCTATTTTCTATGCTTCGCTTGGGCAGTAATGAGCAACTCGTCTTTTTCACTTTGCAGGATTCAATTTGTCCACAGCTCTGTGATCCACCAGATGCACAGGGACTCCCCATTAGGAGAGGCATATCTCTCACTCAAAAAGGAGATCTCAACAGCATAGAAGTGTGCATGGAGACTTGACCTGGTGCCACCACAAGGATGCCACAGGCAAAACCCGAAACTGCGCCAGAGGAAGCATATCTCCCAGTGATATTTCGACTCTGAACTTTGTGGTGCCTGCTGTATCGGCACAATCTCTCGAATGAGCATACTCTTGTTGCGTTCCTTCATGGGCTGGTCTTCTCATCTAATAAAGCACTGGAGTAATCTCGGATCATAACCAGGCAATCAAGGTGGCAGAGCTTCCACCATCTGCAGTTCAGCTGCTATGGATTCTATTTAGATATTAACATAGTGAAATGGACAGATACACAGTGACAGACACACACACTGTACCTTTTTCAATCTAAAGTGTTTGCAAATTTTAAGGTTTTCTGCAAGGACACTTTTTGGCTGCGAGTGGTACTTTCTAGAGAGTTTCTTCTTGAGATTCACATAGCTTTCATTCTCCACAATTACATCTTCAGATTCTACTTCATCCGCATCGTCATCCTCTTCTTGGGAGAACATCACCTCCTTCATCACTAGAAACAGAACAAATAAATAGACCTTAAGAAAGATTTACTCAAATATGCCTTTCCCTATACAATATCAGAATCAGGAACAAAAGAGAAAATTCTACGATGTGGCAGTCGGAGAGATGAACTCACTGTTTGGTTTGGAGCCAACAAGGAAGTATAATAAGTACTGCATGTTATTACTTCATACTACTTGAATAATGTGCACAAATCTCAAGCCCCTAGCCCATTTAACTTTGTGGGTGAAGAAGAAAGTGCTTGAATTCAGTGGAATAGGATTATCACAATGAGTATACCTTTCTAACAAATGTACATAAAAATAGATAAATGGACAGCATACTTAGATTGAGGATTCACCCACCTATTCTTAATCACAACTACTATAAGCTTATGTATTTACCCATTTCATTGAGACACTTGTATGTCAATCAAAGCTTCTAGCTGCTAAAGTGCCAGGTAATAAGGGGTGTACCTGGAAGGTGATATTTTTTAAACAGCCAGTCTTCGACCTCTTGAAGAAAACAAAATAGATGATTTCTCTGATTGTGCAATGTTGTGAGGAGGGATTTCTATATAGTAAATGTCTGAATCGCGAAAGACAAGCTCCCCTATGATACCTCCCCCTTTACATGGGCCTTAATGAATCTTTTTGTCTTTAAGAAGGCCTTTCGGTGTTGGGTAACATGAGCTATGTTTTGACTTGTAGCATTTAAATGACTGCTAGTGGAAGCATGGCCAAGTGAGGAAAGGCTTTATGTACCAAGTACAGAGATTTTAACTTAGGCCTCTAGCTCACATGAAGCTAGTGGAGTTGCAAAGAAACTTGTCTAGTGTGCTACCACGAAAATATGGTACTAAGCAGAATATGGAAAAAAGTGTTATCAGCCTGGATTCCCCAATTTCTCACAGACCCGGCTGATCACACTCCAAAACCTCAAATTACATAACACATTATCTTCATACAAATTCAATTGCATCCAAAAATGATTAGCAGCAAGGCAGGTTTTAAGATAATTTCGGTTGCCAAGTTCTTATAACCGATTATAAGTTAGGCCTGGCTGTAGGTGAAAATCAGTCAAATATTGCATTATGAAATTAACCTAGGAAGGGGTGCAAATATGCATTAACATTAAATAATTCTAGGCTAACTGAAAAGTCTAAGGTCCTGCCATATGTCAGGGGAATATCCAACAAAGAATAAAGCATCAAACTCTTATCTCTGACAGGAAGCCTAACAAACCTTCATAAACAATGTAATCAAATACAGGAGACAGACCTATAACACGGACATCATCATTGTTGGCTACCTAACGAAGCACATCTATCAGAGCAATGAGCAACTCATCTGTTCTCAGCCTGCTTTAACCTCAAATGGAAGGGGTCTAACAGTTGACTGATTTTGGGAAAATTCTGGATGACCACTTTATGAAGCAATGTAAAAGGACAGGATAAAGCTAAGGCAAAAACTATCCTTATCATTGGGGCCAAGTCATTGTTTGTTTAACCCTTTCACTACCAAGAGTTTTGCCTATCCATGTGCCAGTTTTTTTTCTTATTTTTTAAGCAATGTTAAGTTGTTCAAACACATGTAAATCTTTAGCCTTTTTGTGTATCCTTAAAAACTGACAAACTGTATATTTTTATTTTAAGTACATTCAGGGGTAGATATTGGTGGAAACTATGCTTCACTATCTCATTGCCCCTTAAAGATATGATGCAAAATGTAAAGTTTTTTACTTGGGTTTTTTTTTTTACTTTTACAAATATCCCTTACATTTTCTTGCATTTCATAAAGAGTGAAACATAAATCCCAGAATGATAACCAAAGTCCAGAACTTAGAAATAGCAAATGTATGTGTTTTTTCCTAGGGAGTATGGTGTGGTCTGCAAAATTATGCAATATATCCGTAGACCAAAGGATTGTGGCAAACTCACTCTTTATTGTGCTTTGTTCTTTAATGACATACCAAACCTAGAACTATACAGAAAATCTAAAAACAAAATACATTCTAATTTGCACAGACTAATGTATCTGCACAAAATAAAAGACCACTTACAAGTTTACATGAACCACCCTACATTTTATCACAAAATTCATTAACACAAGACTAGGCCTACCCTGTAACAAGAAGTAGGCCTTCTACATACCTTTCAATTGCTGATTTGAAATCAAAGGCATCTCTTGAGGCACAGGTTTTTATTTGCTGAGCTCGTTCGGTCCGAGGATGCACCCGCTGAATCAAGGGTTATCAAAGGCGGGGGTACACTATATTTGTGGTGTGTTTTGGTGAGCAGCCTTGTTATCTCCTGTTCATCTTCCAGGTAGGTCATCAATGCATACACCACAGGTTCGCACCTTTCTGCCATTTCTAATGCCTTACAGAAGAGGAACTCAGCAATGTGCAGACGGCTAGCCAAAGGCAAATTTTCATTGGTGGAATGAAAAGCCACCAACGGTGCTTGGAAGGGGTACTTATTATCAGCAGGGAATCGTATTTCAAGGTCATATAAAAACTCCCCTTGCCAATGGCTGTTGAGATGGGCATCATCTTTCTGAGCCCGTGTTTCTTTTGAAATGTCGTGTCTAAACTTACATCGTGCACCAAACCTGCAATCTCCTCTCAGCATAAACCGACACAAATCTCTTGAATTCAGTTTTAGCTGTTCTTTAGCACTTTCACGTTTGCTGGGTGTGTGCAGCATGGCTGTGAGGTGATTTAGCTCTAGGCCAATGGTCCAGACCCTGTTTGGAATCCTTTCCATAAATTTGTCTCCACATATTGACTGCAGAACAAAGGCTTCCTCTTGCCTGCGCTCCACACATTCCTCCATGCTGACAATCGCAGATGTCTCAGGAGGTTTTATCCTTCCACCGAAAGTCTCCGAAAGGCAGAGCTGCATTAAATGTTCTAAAGACTTTCCCACGTCATACTCGCAAAGCTTCAGTGCAGACACACAGCGCTCCTTATCAAATCCATACCTACAGCAAAAGAAAGTTCATTGAGAAATCAGACAAAAGAAAATTATTTTTATATCCACAACCCAAACATTTTTTGGTTTTGTTGTATTGTGTTGGGGTTATTTGGTAAGAATTAAATTGAATCCAGATTTATGAAATGAGAAGTAGGGGATGTTGAACTATTAGTATTCTGGCAGAGGGGGGGGGGGGAAGAGTGTTGCAAGTGGGTGTAACCCAAATAGGAGGCACAGTAGTTGGTGTAGGAGAAGTAGATTTCAGCAGTCTCTGATGACATATACGTGAAAGGAGAGTTATCTGGCAATGAATTGCAGAAAGCCACAGAGTTGGGAATGCAGCTGAAGGGTGAATAAAGAAAAGGAGAAAAAGACATATGTGACCTCGGCAAAGAGATGTTTGTAGAGGTAAAACAGAAATATTTGTCACCAATGGAAGATGGTGTTAAGTGCCACAATGGAGACTTAAGGGAAGCCAAAGGCAAGGGAGTGGATGAGGAAAGAAAGCAGCAAAAGGAGACAGAAAATGAGTGACTTGAGAGTTACAAGGAAAACCAATCAAATGTTGCCACTGCAATGCCTACCTATCCTGTGTTGCAAGTACGGTGTTAAAGCCGACAGTGTGAAAGTCAGCAAAGTAGGATGAGGCTAAGAAAGTGTGGTTTTGAAGGACGAAGAGGTAATGAATATGTAAATGTGGAGTACAGTACTCTTCGGGGACAACAGAAGTGAAAGAGGCGTCCAAGGTCAAAGATGATCCATTGGTTGTAGACTTTTGGTCCTGCAGTTGTTAAGGAGATTAAGGGGGCACTGGAGAAGAATAATGGTATTTCTAGGTTGCCCGATAAGATGAGGTATGTTTGGGGGTGATCTACATATGTGTAATTTGAAGTTGAAACTTTCAACAAGTGTGGCAAGTGGTCTGGGCAAGCAGTGCATTCCACAAAGGGCCTGAAAGCAAATCTCCAGTTTAACAGTCTTTGACATAGGACTAATAAATTCAATGTTTATATTGGCCTTCAAGATACATGGTGTTGCCACATTTAGCTGCACTTACAGAACACAGTATCAACATTAGTGTTTGCAGGTGCAATAGCTGCATGGGAAGCATGATAAGGAGGAATACCACATCACTGATTAAATCGACAAATGGCTTCCTCATTTAAAATTGAGGATTCTCCGGGCATTGGTAGACTGCAAGTGTCATCAGTACTACACTGTGTGGCAGGGTTAAACAGTGCCTAATGTGGTCAATTAAAATGGACTGAAAAGCAATTTATAAGTGTTTGAACGCAGAGATGAGAAACAAAATTGAGGGTCTCTCATAGACAATATTCACAGAACTCTAAGTATTCTCCTTCACCGGACAAATCTTGCAAGCTAACAAGCCAGTGCCTTTCTTGCTAAATGTATTAGATAGAGATTACAAAGCTTTATTCGCCAACTGTATTTTCCGGGATTTCTTCTCTCTAACTCTTGGGCATGGACACAAGCATTAGCCTAACATTGTGTCCAAGAATAGCAGAAAGACTATGCACAGGAAAGGAAGTGATATCTTCTGGCAATATGATGCTCTGGTGTTATTTGTTAGGTCTGTTTCTATTATTGTAAGTATGAAGTCTAGGTCTTCTCTGTTAAGGTGGATCTCAAGGAGCTACTGCTTTGATGTTCTGGGGGTTTGGCAGATTAAGTCTCACCTTTTCGGTGTGGGCATGTGGGTGTCACAGACTCAATAAATTACTGGATATCGCTGTTCCACTTTCCCAGGATAACACTGAACTTTAAAAACACTTTGTGGGTCTTACTCTCAATTTCGTAAGCGCAAGGAAAAGTGACTCATCACAGGAAGGAGCACATGAATATGGATTGAGAATGAGATCCCAACACTCAGTCCTTATAAGTATTATAAAATTATCACTTTATCTGTATTCATTCCTCTCCAGAGCCCTAACAGGTTGAGGGTGAAATGTGTCAGGGCAACAGGAAACAGTTTCCCTGAAGATAACTGATCTTTATCCCAGAAGTCTTATTTGCCTGTTTTACTGACCCTCACAAAATAAAGGATGGTGGGTGCAGCTATGTATGTAAACCACTGCTATTTACTTGGGCAGTGATGTGGGATAAGAAAAACTCATTCATAACGCTTCTGATTTTCTGCCCCATTGCAGATTCCTGTAATTCAGTTGGGCAGTTGGGATAGAGGAATTCTCCAGCCTGCCATTCAATCTTTTATCCACACCATTGTGTTTTTCCAATCTGTTCAAGACAGTGACAGCAGCCCTGCATTAACTTGGAATTCATGTCCCAAATTGAATGGGCATTAAGGAAATATATGCAGGAGGCTACAGACTGAGTCAAGAGATGGAATTTTTGTAGTTCATTATATACGCGTAGGGCGTTATAATGACATTAGAGAGACAAATGGTCTATTCTATGAGTTGAAATTAAGGCCATTTTGTGATTAGCCATAAAGGATCTTTGGGATTTCCCATGGGCTGTGAGCCTTCTCCCCACATTTATTCAGGCAGGATTTCTGGGCGAGCACCAATACAGGGCCGCTCAGAGATCGAATACTTGCAAGATGTGAAAGAGTCTGTGGGTCATATGCAGAGAATATCTGTCTCTCAGAAAAGGTTTGTGAAAAGCAACACTGTTGGTAAGAGCACATGGAATCAGTTGGAGCAGTTTCCCTGAATCTGGTTATCAAGTCACATGCCAGCTGGGTTATTGGGTGAGGAGGTATGCTCCGTAGAGGGTGTTGCCATTGGGAGAACTTACAGATCAACTGTCTACACCTTTTTGCAGGTTCCTGTGCACTAAAATGCTCTGCTGGACACAGGGCCCAGGATTAGATGGACAATGCATTAGTGATGCGATGCATCTGCCATCAGGAAGAAACAAAAACTTTAGTCTAGTAAATATGACAACAACTGTGTGCACCTGCTGCCACAATCAGAAGATTGCCATGCACCTGGGGGACTTTATGTACATTTGTAGCTTGTGTCACACTATCTGTTCACTTCCATATTGAAAACTCAACTTCCCCTGTTCTTAACCTGGAGGCCAAATATAGAAACATCAGGTATACAGATAATTCCTCGCTCCTTTTAGACAGCTGTGCCAGCTGGAACCTTTGTGCATTTCCTTACCTTGTCTGTGTTTTTCCCTCAGTGAACTCAACAACCTGCAAATCTGCAGCAGATGCGCCTTGTAATTCTTGATGTTTCCCAGAACAACATTGGATTTTGCTGGAAAAGGGGTACATCAGAAAGGTAACCCCCAGCCACATGAGAGAGTGGCTACCTACCCCTTGATCCAGGCTCTGGATAAATGATAGTTGGTGGAAACTGAATAGATAGTTCATGGGAACAAGTTTTTTACCTTTGCTTCCCCCACCCTATAAAATCTGCTCAGCCCATCATATGTTGGGTACTTCAGTCCTCTGCAGGTATGTGGTGCAGTGTTTCGTCCAACATGCTTGTCTATTGTAAGACTGAGCTTATCTGAGCCAGGTGGGTTAAGAGGATAATGCAAAATACTGGCTTGGTTTCTGGATCATGCCTGACAAGAGAGGCCTAGGTGTAAAAGGCTTTTGAAACTGGATCCAGTTTGAAAGACTGTTTGAAACTGCAGAATGGTCAGGAGAAAAATTTTTGGAAAAAATTAATTGTGGATATTGGTGTGATGCTGCCCTTTGGTACCTTCCATATTGCTTATGGGTGGAGACATTATTCAGATTTTCACTGGTTCAGTGATAGTTCAGAATCTGTGTCAGTGAGTGGGTGGCTCAAATCAAAGAAAGAGGAAGAGCTAAGGCAAGTTGTAATGTGTAAAGGATAAGACTACTTGTGCACTGGCTGACAAATAAAGGCCTCCTGAAAAAACAGCCCACTTCAGGAGCTGGCATATGAGGTAGGGGTACTTATCTGCTGACACCAACATTTTGGAATCTTAGATGAGGGAAGCAGCTGGCGGTTTTACAACTTTGACCCTCACTAAATTAGTCCTGTTGGCTTTTGCTTAGTGTAGTACTATACCAAATTCCAAGAAACCCAAATAAGCGATCATATGCTATACAAAACAAAGAACACAATGTAACATTGAAATGGAGAGTGAATGTAGTTTTAGGAAATCTGTGTGATGATTCTTCATTGAGACATTTTGCCTAGATAACCCCTTTCATTTGTCCTTCTGCTACTCTTTAGAGATGGCACAGTTAATCCCCGAGGACATGCTTTCCCTGTAGAACTAGTTATAGCTGGCGACAAACATATCTGTTCTGAAAATATGGTACAAGATGCTAAAGAAGAAATCATTTGAATCCTACACTTTCATTTTACTTAGTTGGTAGGAGTTTAAATGTATGGGTTAGAATAAGCAACATAGCCCGACTTCACAGAGGGAAGAAGGACATAAGTGGGTTTAATTTAGAATGCCCTGTCAGAAGGTATGCAGCCTTCCACATAAAGCTCCATACGAGAGGGGAGCCCTATCACTAATTGCTGGTCAGAAAGAATTTTGAGTTCTATGAGATCTCAAAGCAGGTCCCAAGTGGTGAATAGGAATAGGATAAATAATGAGAGGTGAGTGAGTTGCAGAGGTCTACACCACTTTCTTTGGCAGTACACTGTAATTTGGATTAGAAAATAAGTGTGCAACAAACAGGTCTGTTTCTACCTATGTTGTAAAACTATGACAAGAGACCTGCTTTAAGCAACCTGACAGACCAAGGGTTTTAATGGGTGAACAAAAATCCTTTTCAGCAAGAATATACCAAGAAAGGTTGTTTGCTTGCTCAATGGGAGAACTTGCTAACAAATTCTCATTTCAGTAGTGACCAAAGAGGCCCAATCAGGAAGCAGCTTCTTAAATTACAGCTAATATGTAACGTACTCAAGAGCTTGCCACACTACCTCAGAAGCAACACCAGGGAGGAGTTAAATATTTACATCTAATGCCTCTAAATAGGGTGCAATGCCCCACTGGAATTTCAGTTAATCTGTGCCTAAAAGGCCCTTCAGCCCAAAATGAGATCGTGCGATTCTGCTCACATGTACTTCACAAAATTTACCTCCCAATCTGTCCTAAAGCCTAAAATTTGAAGTAAATGTGTGATTTAATAATAGCAACAAAAATTAAGACTCTGCTTTACGATTTCATGGCACAATTCCGGAGAGAAGTTCTAGTGAAGTGATTAGGGAGTGAATGGTTTAAAAATAAAAGCCTTCAATTTGTGCAACAAGCGGTCCTTTTCTGTTACATATTTTATTCAATCACTTCCACTACATTTTCAACTGAAGCTTCAACTAGAGAATACAAACATTAGCCTATATTGTGAGCAGTTACATCTAGGCACTCTTGTTTTTGCAGTTTGGAACACACATTTTAAGCTAAAATTACAGGTACTTAATATCAATCCCAAATCAAATTGTCCAGTTATTGCTATAACACTTGCTACCAATATATGTCTTTATACATTTTTATGTACTTCTTTACCCCGGATTCCCGTACGCATTTCAAAAGAAATATTCAAACCACTGATTAGGCTGATCATCAAGCCATACGAAAATTACTGTATGATTCTCCATTTCTGAGAAAGATTCCATTGCTCAATGTTGAAGCCATGTTTTGTTTAAATTTAAGAAAGCATCAGAGTCAAAGTGGTGAAGTCTGAATGCCATCTTTGTTAAACTTATCTGTATGTAACAAGTATCCTTCCATTGTGATTTGTCTACTGAGGGGCCTGGGAGTTCTTAAAAGAGAATCCTATGCAAGCTCTGGAGGGTCCTCCTGGTGGCTGTGCCCTATGACTTGTCATTTCAGTTTGAGAAAATTCCCTGACAATGTCAATTTCCAACTGTTCAAATTAGTATGGAATGCTGTGATTTACAACAAAATTAAATAAATCAACTTTTTCTTTCCATTTAGATCACAGCATTCTCAGATTGGGATTAAGGTGTGAATATCAAATAAAAATCGTTTATAAAAATTCTGATCTTCACTAAGTATCACACACTTGATAGTATGAACAGTCAGAGCAAAACATATTCCTGACTTTGAATTCACCTGGAGAGTTTTCCAATAGCAAACTGGGAAACCACAGTCTCTGGTACTTTCACTGGCTCAGGAGGATAAAAGGAAAAGGTATTTGTAACATCTGGTGCCTCCACTTCAGTTGACCAATAGTGATCATCATCATCCCGGTAATCATTTTCATCATACTCCTCATCCTCTTCACCTGATCCAGCATCTCTGTTAAAGAAAAGAAATATATATAACCAACAAATATGTCCTTTCAAGTGACACAACAACCAGTATAAGCATAAAAATAAGCAGATCATAAATTCAGAAAGAAGAATGGCCCTTTCTAAACACAGTTTGATTCTTTTAATAACTGCATTTCAGGGTGTTGCACATTCTTGAACAATTTGGGCATTCGTTTGCATCCACAGCAAAAAGTGTAAATGTTTCAGAGAAGCAACATGGAGACTGTTACATAAATACAAGTAAAGTGTAGGATTTGAGAGACTGGAAGACACTGCCCAAATTAGAATTTGATTCAATTCAGGGTTTACAGGTGCGCCCATTTATAAAGTGTCGGTCCAGTAGTCTCCCTTGACTATCTCTGTGCACAGTACAATTACTCTTTAACAGTCCACTTGAAACAGCAAAAAATACATAACTCTTGTCAAATCTTTTTTTGATAAATTCTTTTAATTTTTGGAATCCACCAAGTAAAGCACAATTAGAGACGCATCTCACCTTCACATTATAACCAACCAGTGACCAATCACATCCTCAAACCAGATTACGCCCCCCACATCCCTCATATCTTATCATGCTTCCGTGGACAGCCTTGTACAGTATAAATAGGCTTTTTTCAAGTTCAGTGCACCAGTCCACTTCTGCTCTTCATTCCGCCAGGAGTTCCATCTCCGGGCAATGTCCCACTTAGCAACCAATGTGGCAACACCCACAAGCGTATGGTCAGCCCAAGAGCCGCCGATCTCATCAAACATGCCCAGCAGGGCCACCCCGGGGGTAGGTTAGGTTGGGGGATCCTGCCAGCATGGTATAAGCGTATCCGGGTGAGGTACTTCGTGTGTAGGTAGTTTAACTGAATCAGCCGGACGGATGTCCCACGTGCGTGGAGCCAGCCTGGCCTCCCTCCAATCCGCCTCAGCTAGCTCGCCAACCCAGCCCTCCCAGCGGTGTCCTTGTGTGTCAAAACTATGAGGGGCATTCGCGATCAGAGATCGATACATTTGGGAGATTGCGCCTTTACCAAAGTGGCCCATCAGCAGTTTGGCCTCCAAGGAGCTAAATTCCGGGACATCAGTGTCAGGTGGGATGTTGGCTATGAGTGCGTGGTGTAGTTGCAGATATTTATGGAATTGCGGTTAATTAAGATTGTAGCGATCCTGTAGGTCTCAAAAGGGCAAAATGTGTTTCCCCGCCCAAACATTCCCAAGGACTGTGATGCCGCTCATATCCCATTTGTGGCAGCCCTCTAAGCCCGCTGAGTGGTGGAGCCAGAGCACACTACACAGGGGGGTCATCCCCGTCAATTTACAGTTCCAGTCTAGGAATCTTAACACAGATCTCAAGCAGAGGAAGATCATGTGAGTGATGTCGGGGAGACTGTAGGGTACTGGAGAACCGTATAGCATATCTAAGATGCAGTCAAATCCCAGGGAAGAAAGCTCTCCTTGGTATGTTGGATCATCCCACCCACTGCTGAGCCAGCCGTTAACAATAATTAGTTCGTAGGCCAGGTAATAGCATTGGAGGTCCACAAATCCTCAGCCCACCATCATACGGAGATTGCCTACCGTTGGGAAATGCAATTCGAGAGTGACCACTCAACCAGAGAAAGGAGTGGAGAGTGGAGTTGAGTGCGTAGAACCACCACAGGGGAATTGGGAGTGGAAAGTGTGGGAATATGTATACAAAGCGAGGGAGAATCATCATTTTGAAGAGGGCCATATGACTCATCAAATGCAGGGGAAGGCATGACCACTTCTGGATGTCACTTTTCATTTTGGACACTAATGTGGTCATGTTGAGATGTCTTGTGAAGAAAGGGAGATAAGAAATCCCAGGTACTTGAAGGAGAGATGCCTCACCAGGATATCAGACTGCCACAAGTGTGTGCTGGCGTCGCCTCCGGTTGGGACCAAGATAGATTTGGATGTGTTCACCTGGAGACCAGAGGCCTCACCAAATAATTCGAGGATTTCGAGACATCAAGGCCCCAAAGTCTGGGGGTTGGGCAAAAACAATAAAACGTCATCCGAATACAGAGCGATCCTCTCCTCTGGGCCACCATCCCATGACCATCCGCTTAGTTGGGCATCGCAGCGGATGAGCCGCGCTAGTAGTTCAATCGTGAGGGCTAATAGTAATGGAGACCGGGGACAGCCCTGATGCATGCTCCTTCGAATAGGAAAGCAATCCAAAAATTAACCATTGACCCGGGCGAGGGGCTGATTATAGAGGGCGCTGATAAGGCGCCTTATGTACTTCCCCAGACTGTCGCATTCAAGGACAGCCTCACGAAAGGACCAGTCCACTGTATCGAACACCTTTTCAAAGTCTGGAAGAAGTAGCGCCACTGGGGGATGAGATGCTCCTCATTTAGAGCGTGTCACCTGATCCCTTCTGTCTCTTGCTGCTCCCGGGCATAAAGCCACATTGATCGTGTTGAATTAAGTATGGTTAAACGGGTTGCAGCCGGTTTGCCAGAATTTTAGCGTAGAGTTTCATTTTGGTATTGATTAAGGAAATAGGTCTGTACGAGTTGCACTTCGAGAGGGTGACCCAGTTTAGGGTTAACTACTATATAAGCTAGATCCAATCCAGGTGGGCATGCTCCCCGCTTAACCACTTCAGTATAAAGCTTGAGCAGGAATGGGGTTAGCTCAGTGTGGAAAATCCGGTAGTACTCGACGGGAAACCAGTCGGGCCAGGCATCTTGCCGGATGGCATAGCAGAAAGGGCAGAGATAATCTCATCTTCAGTCATGGGCTCATCCAACTCATTGGCCAGGGAAGGAGGGATAGTAGGTAGCAGGATAACACATAATAGTGGGTGTTGTACCTCCGGGGGCAGGGGGGCGCGGTCTACAGGCGTAGAGGTCCTGGT
Source organism: Calotriton arnoldi (assembly GCA_963921515.1). Lineage (NCBI taxonomy): Eukaryota > Metazoa > Chordata > Amphibia > Caudata > Salamandridae > Calotriton > Calotriton arnoldi. The sequence continues at coordinate 309,859 of CAWUFW010014294.1, read as the reverse complement.
AGAAGGCCTCAAAAGTCTGTAGGATATCGGGGGTTTGGGACAGGCGCTGACCATCGGCATCCGTCAGTCACCCCCACAGCAGGCCTTTGAGCCCCAAGGCAGGGTGCATTATATTTTATGTGAGGACAAACCTGCATGAGCTGAAATGCCCTTGTGACATCTAGTTCTATTACTAGATATTGCAAGTGAACAGGGAAGTCATCTTAAGTTATGTACTGGGCACTGGTCAAAACGAGTTACATAACTGCTTCATTGTAACCTATTATGTTTGGTATCAAACACCTTGTCTTAATAAATCTGTACTGATGCCAGTATCAAATTTATTATGAAATGCACCCAGAGGGCACCTTAGAGGTGCTGCCTAAAACCTTACTAGTCTACTGGCTGACCGGACTATTCCAACCTGCCACTACAGACAGGTTTCTGACCCCCTGCAGGTGGGAGCCCACGCTCTCAGGTCAGGAACAATGCCTGCTCTGGAAGGTGTTACCACCTCCTCCAGCTGGAAGGCTAGTGAATTAGCATGTCAAGGACAGAGGCTTCAAAGGCCTCTGCTGCCTTTGATATGTGACCTAGCATTTGGGAATGCCACTCTCTGCCCCGAGTCCATTTGGCACAAGGACAGGCAGGAAATTAGATAGTCAGGAAGCATGCTCCACTGCCAGGCTGGACACAGGTCTAGGGTAGGCAGCCTGAAGTGAACACGAAAGAAAGAATTCCACCATCTTGTGTGTGGGGGAATTAGGAACTAAGTGTAAGGGGCGCTAAGTCCGAGCCCGAAGAACCTCTACGGCCATCATCACAGTTGCAGTGTTTATAGGATTGAGTCCACCGTTTCTTCTGAGGCCTCGGCGCAACCCACCACTGGGGCTCGGCCAGTCCGAAGGGGCTGGTGGGACACTTCTCCCCTCAACCCACTCCCAGGCCTGCTCAGGGGACTAAAAAAAGAATGACTTGGAGGCGAAGAGGACTTTGAGTTTTGCCGGGAAGAGGAGCATATATTGGAGATTAAGTACCCTGGAGTTTTTGCTTGACCTCTGTGAAGGAGCAGCAACGCTGCTGGACATCCCTAGTATAGTCAGGAAATAGGATAATGCGCGTGTTTTGGAACCAGAGCTCGACTGCCCACGGGCCTCTCTGAGGATTGCATCTCTGTGCCCAAAAATTGAGGATCCTGGCGATCAAGGGGTGCACTGGAGCCCTGTGTGGGGGGCGCTGGGACAGAGATCTGTGGGCCAGTTCCACTATGACCCAAGGCGAGAGGGCAGACTCCGAGACCCATGAGCAAACAGTCCTCCAGGAATTTTGCAGTATCCGGCATCTCCGAGCCCTCCGGGAATCCAACTATCTGCAGGTTATCGCGGCAGGAGCAGTTCTTGACATCCTTCACCCACTTCTCCAGGGCAGCCGTCGAGGTCGGAAGTCCTCCTACCTGCTGTTTCAGGATGGAAACATCATACTTCACTGAAGAAACCCAGCGCTGTGCCTCGTTGACTCAGGTGACAACATTTCGGCTATCCTGGTAGAGGATGCCACATCCATCTGGATTTCGCCCACCCTGTTTTCTAGGGCTGTTTGGGAGTCTTGTATGGCCTTGAGAATGGTGGCTAGATCGGGATGGGCATGTCTTAAGGAGTCTGCCATGCCAGAGGACACCCCGGAGTCACTGGGCTCTGTCGGTGGCATAGTAAAGAGGTCCATTTTGGTCTAGGCAGGGACAGACGGTGGGGCTCTGTCCTTGCCCATGGTGAGTATTAGGGGGCTAAGCTCAGGAAGCCATAGAGCAGAGAAGACTTTCCCCTGGCCTGCTTACCAATGGGTAGCACGAGCAGCCAGGGCGTGGCAGAGCCTGTGGGGATTTTGCCTGTCCAAGTAAACAACATGGAGAAGAGGAGCCCTGCTATGGACCTCGCCTGCTGCTGGTAGAGTGTGTGGACATCACCAGCTCGGGGATCCCTCCAGGCCCAAGATCAACGCCTGCAAGTGTAACAACGCCCTGAAGGCCTGGCTGAAAGCAAGAACCCAAACAATGGCGAGAAGATCATGCTGTGTAAATATGTATTTTATATTTGTCTAACCCTAACAGCTTCAACTTTCATTAAAATTTAATCTTGAGTGAATTTGCAACTTGTATATAAGCAACTCTAACCACTAGTGTCTGTAGTAGACGTATGTACTTACTACCCTTCTTATGTGAATTTAGAGTTTATCTGTTTGTATCTTTTCCTTGAGTTAATTTGCAACTTGTATATATGTAACTCTAACCACTAGTATCTGTAGTAGACTTATGTACTTACTACCATTCTTATGTGAATTTAGAGTTTATCTGTTTGTATCTTTTCCTTGAGTTAATTTGCAACTTGTATATATGTGACTAACTCTAAACACTAGTATCTGTAGTAGACGGTTATTACACTTGCTCGCAAATCTCCGAACTGCTCCAGCCTGTTGGGAGAGGACCACTTTCGATTTGGTTACTTAGCCGCCGCAATGAAGCTGTCGTCAATCTGGATACCTAAATAATCGAAGGTTTTAACCTGTTCTACTGGGTTTCCATAGATCCTGAAGGTCGATTTTAACTTGGCCTTTGATTTCTTTATCATGAACTTTGTTTCCTGCACGTTGTTAGTTTCCTAGATTTACAGAAAAGTTCAAATCCTTCCAATAGCCGGTGCATTGACAGTACTGTGCATGCTAGAATTACCGCATCGTCGGCGAACATAAGGATTGGGATTTAGTCATTCCCCAACTTGGGTACATCCTGGGCATGATCAACGAGCGACTTCCCTATTTCATTAATTTAGATGTTAAATAGAGCTGGTGCTAGCACGTATCCCTGCCTAACCCCTGTATATATGCCAAATGTGGTCATGCACTCGCCTTTATGGCCATATTTTAAAACTGCTGTATTTCTGGTATGGAGGTTAATTAGCAGGTTCAATATGTATTTGGGAACAGCGTGATCCTCCAAGATGTGCCACAGTGTAGTCCGGTCCACGCCATCAAAAGCGTTATTTAGGTCTATGAAAACCAAAAAGAGTGTTGATTTCCGAAGAGACATGTACTTCAAACAAATCACGTATAATCGCTGGATTTGATCAGTTGTACTCCGGCCCCTGCGGAAGCCGGCTTGAAGGTGAGATATTATACAGTTGTCCTCCATCCAAGTCTCCAGGTGGGTGAGCAGCAGCTTACCAAAGATCTGACCTACACCATCAAGTAACGAGATTGGGCAATAATTAACTGGATCGCCCCTCCTTCCATTTTTATGGCTGGGGACGATGATGGATGACCTCCAGGAATCTGGGACCACACCTTTTGATAAGATTGGATTAAAGGCTGCTGTCAAAGGGCCCAGCCGCACTTCCAGATTATTTCTGAACACATCTGTTAGCACCTGGTCCGGGTCTTGGGCTTTTCCCAATTTTTTATGTTGAATGGCCTGGACTAGTTCAATTTTACTAAATGTGTTGCCCTCATGATAGTAATTATGCAGGAGAGCCATAGCTGCGGCTGGATTCTCTGTGTCTTCCCGTGAATCAATTTTTGCTCTTCCCATAACCACTTGGTATAAAGAGGAAAAGTGCTCTGCCCATCTTAAGGGGCTTATGTTGGCCTCCAAGTTCTTGCCTGGTCCTGTGCAGCCCCATTCTATAATTTCCCAGAACTTTTTTTAATATATTTTAGATCGATTGCATCTTGCAGGACTTTCCAAGCCTTAGTGCACTGCTTTTTCTTTTTGTGCCGTATAGAAGCTTATAGGTCCTTCAGGCTTCCAGCAGCTATGCCTCACCCACCAGGGCGGCCCTTCTCTTTCTAAGGGCTATGCTGAGCTCTTTCTTCTTTTCCGTGAATTCATTATCATACCAATCATGTTAGGAATCTTGCACCATCATATCCCCACTTTCTTTGTGATCTAGTAATACTTGATTGGTGGCTTTGAGAAATAGCTTGAAAGATTCAATTGTTACGAGTCCGTAATCCTTCCCCTCCATGCTCAGCATTGTATGAAGTGCATTCCACTGCAGGTTGGTTGAAAAGTCTAACGTTTCCCATTTAATGGGTCCTCTGGAACCTTTTTTCCTGTTTCATTTAGCCTGAGTTTACATGCATATGCACATTCAGGCTGGTGCCATTTCTCCAATTGAGAGTCTGCAAGATTAAGCTCAAGATAAAGTAGATCATGGTCACTTCTCTATTCTCATAAAAAGTCAACATATCCACCACCAAAACTCACTCTTCAGCTGGTTCGAGGTCCTGTCCTTGGAGTTGTCGCAAGAGTTCTTTCACCCTCTCCTGATTTTCAGTGGTCATGTGCAATTTCTGTAGAGGCGCACTTGTTTCCGGATTGCGTCGTACCACCCTTGGTCTTCTAACATTGTTTGCCCTATAATAAAAAAAGACAAATATTAATGACCAACATTAAACATATTCATACATTTTGAAACGCGTATGCCAATATTGATACAAAGTAGGATGAAAGAATCTACTCAATGTTTAGGTATCTCAGAAAGACCTCCTAAAATGTTATTTGAATGGGCCAATTTTCCTGTATTGCAAGAGAAAGAATACTGTTAGACAAGCAAATGACGCTATCACTCAATGTCAGAAATGTAATCAACTTTCCAGGAGAAGATACAGTTGCAAAGGTGAAGGAATTCACTTACGGATACAAAACAATAGTTTATATCCCTTGGATAGGACTAGAAAATAATGGAGAATAATTCAATATTTAAGATGGTTAAATGGGCAACTCTGAAGGGCTGAACTCTTTAATGTCACTCAAACATATGTACCCTCACTAGCTTCCACAACTACTATTCAAATAAAGTCTCCATCACAAATACTCTTTTCTATTGAGATTATATAGCTTCTGTATCCAGATAGCAAAACAAATTCAGAATGTTTATATTACGACCCACGCTGCTCCACAAATTGGAGAAAGAATGGGGAGAGGCCATCAGATAGTTTTAAGAGGCAGTCACTAAGTATGGTAAACGAAGCTTTGAAGTGTGCCAGAAGATCTGTAGCCTCTCTCAGGATTTGCTTAACTCTTCTGCATGAAAACACTGTGAACTGCCCCTTTTGTGTTCACAGAAAGGATCAGTTTCCTTTAAGCAGACCTTTATTATTTGCAAACTGTTTGGTCCACTGCTGTTTAGCTTTGGTACATCTTAGAAGGGATAAATAACAAATGTCACCTGAGTATTGCTCTTTTATGGCCCAAATCACTTGGCACAGTGGAGGTTTCAGATCTGCACATTGGCAGGATGTAAATTTCAGAACACCAAAGAGAGGAACTGTTTTCCTTATTTGTTGGAAACAATTGAGGGGACTAAAAGAGTAGCATGACACGGAGTTGCATTGTGTGAAAGTAAAGGTTTGTATTTTACAGCCTCACAGCCTTAGACAAACTATCTTCATTCTTAGGCTACAGCAAGCACAACACAGGAAGAGGGTTTCAGGGTAGTGGAGTTGGGAAACTAGTTGAGTAGGGCAGGGATGGCTACTCTCCCCGAACTCCACCACAGTATTACCATTTGCATGCAGTTTATTGGTTCCTCAAAGGCTGAAGGCAACCTGCAAGGAGTAATCCATCATATGCAAAGCCACATGGAGGGTCTTTAATAGACACCATTTACCCAAGGTTACACAAGGCCTCCTAGCTCCAAACATGTTGCCCAAATGCAACTCTACACAGTATACAACATACACATTTTAGGAAGGACAGGGACCCAGGTATAGAGTACCTGATCGTATTCTCTGGAGGAAGGGGATTGGCAGGCATCTTCCTAGCCTGTTATGCAGGTAAATGCATTTACTGCTATAACCAGCAGTGGCCACCATCTGCTAGTCATTAGTCTAATAGCTACTATTCACTAGAAGTGGGGTACACTTTGGGTGCACCACCTAACCGGTAGAATGTAAGTTGTATGACTGCATGTCAAGTAATAGCATGGCACACCTTTAGTGGACTCTCAGACAGCTGAGACCACTGGGCAGAAAAATGCAAGGAAGCCCAGTAAAAAAATAACCAGTGCGGCAGCACAGCATTTGCAAGTGATCATAAGATGTCTCTCCTTACAGTACTCCTGAGGATTTTGTGAATTCCTAGACAATCAGAAATCAGTACAAATTGTAGAGAAAAAACTATACCATATAGATTTTTTTTTTTTTTTTTTACAAAACACTTGTGAATCAGCCAAACAACATCCAGGTTCAGTCTGAATATAGCTAAGATTTAGCAAAAAGACACTTCTAAAATACTGGATAACACAGGAGCAAGCAGAATAGCAGTGAACCACGTAATGCAATAAGATTTAGAATTTAGAGAAATAAGCTGGCAATTACTTCATCTGACAGATCAATGTGAACAAATTCAAAAGCTTTGGAAATATATTTTGCCCTAAGACATAAAAAATATGCAAAACAAGAAAACCCTCATCTAAGGTAGATAAACCAAGCAGTCATAATACTCAGGATTAATGTTACATACAAAGATGTTCATACTTGACGTCTTATGTGAAACAGCTATAAAGGCTATTGCATTACAATGGTAAAAAGTAGACCTAATAATTACAAAATGGTGGGCTTCAGATTGTTTGGCATGGTGTTTAGACAATGTATTACAAAATGGAAACCAACATAAAAATGATGAGTAGAATACAGCTTGGACGCTAGTCCAGGAACATTTCAGAATGAAACCAGACTAAAGGGGAAACTTAAAGAAGGAAGACAAATTAGAACTATGAAACAGACTCTTCGAGTCTCTCCTCACCATCTACAAACCACTAGACAGCAAGTTGTCTGTTGAAATATAATCTGTCCAGGGTTGTACAACCATAGAGACCATTGGAGGGTATTACTCTATTAAAGGCAGACATCTTCTAGATGCAATGATGTAGGGAGTCTCCTATTTCATTGTTGTTTGTATGGACTTTGCTGTTAATGTGTTTTAAAAATAAATCACAACGTAAGTGAAAAATTAATTAGAATTATGAATAGGGTCTTAGCATGAAATAAAGTTTCACTAAACAATATAATCATAGATGAAAATGCATAAAACACCAGATATCAATAAAAACTCAAAGCTTCAAAAACCTACATAATTTACAGCAAACATTATCAGGAGAATACATTTAATACCAAAAAATGTCATATTACCATATTACACTGATTACCAGAATTTACCTTAATTTTACTTTTGATAAAAATAGGCTGAGTTGTAATTCCCTATAGTAATGAAATGCGTGGAATATAAACAAAACATGAATAACCGATCTTACAACTTAGCCACAATCTCAAGTGGCTGAAATGACAGTCGATAACATACAAAGAAAGCCAGGGCCGGTATTTTTTGTGCAGAAAACCAGAGTAGGAACACAACCTCCCTTGGTCATAAAACACTATAATAAGCCAATACAAAAAGAACCAGCGTTTGTCAGCTGTGTTCTAATGTGTGGCTTAAAAGACTGGTTTCTGGCCAGTGAAACCTCTATAGACATTGATAATGCTTTACAGATCTTCAATTTTACCTCATTCAGCCACAACCTCATGGATACGCTTTGCCTCTGCATTCAAAAGACATAATTTGGGTTTTATGTAGACTAAGTAGACTTATCTGCAGATTAGTTATATCTGCATTATCAGCCAAAACTGAGAGCTGCCTTGAAGTTCAATTGGAATTAAATCCATTAGTAGCAGTCATCAGCATACATAACATAAATAGGTCCATCATTGAGTTTAGGCAGATTTGAAATATCTAAAGAAAACAGTATGGGTGCTGAAACAAGCACCCTTGTTTCAATCTGTTATGCACTGGGATATTATCTGTGAGCTCATTTATAGAGTCATGCTTCAAATGTATTCAACTGTCTTAACAGAACACAATAATAATGTCCAGTACACCAGGGGGAATATCACATAACCATAGTTCAGTCCATTGTTTAGCTCTATTGACAGAATTGAATGCGCTAAAGAAGTCGTTAAATTCAACTTACAGCCTGTGTTTTTTCTGGACAACAAAATTCTCCATTACTAAGCACAGTACCAGGATACTGTTGATTATGCTACAAAGAGAATTCTATATCAGGACCAGAGGCGAGGATTATGCTGCTCCTTCTTCGCTTTTTATCAACAGCAGCCATAAGGAACATTAACGCATTAAGGAAACTACCTTTCCCATGAACACATGGGGCGGCAGAAATAACTAACATTCAAATAACATCCAATTCTTATTCAGTTCATCACAATAAAGTCCCTTGTTAGTGTTTATTCTCCTCTTTCTTTGCTGCTCCGCAGCCATCGGAGTCAGGTCCTGGGTCTCTACTCTAGAAACGATCATTTGTTATGCTTGCTTATGTAATATTATGGGCTAATGTCATGCTCTCTTTTTCTAACGTCATGGTGTGTTTTGCTGCAACAACTGTGTATTGATAAATCGTCTTTCTCTCACTTGGGGGAGCGTTCTTGCTTCCGCGCGTTCACCACCTGGGGTGCATAGTGCAACACTCTCGTCAGCCGATGAGGGCACGCTACGCTCTTCTAAGGTACCGGGATCTCCGTGCTCACGGACTGTCTCCCATGCTTAAGTAGCCTTCAATTCTTTTTAACTTCTTTTACCTCGCTTGCGGGAATGTTTACCGTCCCTTTACGAGCCATTTGAGGTGGGCGTGGCGTGTGGTACATACTGCTGTCCGCTAGAGAGCACTGTGTACTGCCACAGAGTGTGGCGCTCCTCGTGGACTCCGCGATCAGCATGCGCATATGGCAGTGACAGAGCATGATGCTGACAGCGATCGCGGAGACTCCTCAGTCCCGCCGGCCGGGCCTAGAGTGGAATGCCCTGCAAGACCAGGGTCTGTAACGGGCTGCAGTGCGTACTGCACAGCGTTAATAATGCCCGCATTCTTTGCTGGTCAGCATAATTATTGCATCGTGCAGTGTGGCTACGCACTTACTGGGGACACACACCCAGGCCCAGCCCATGTATCCCAAGGGCGAATAAGTGTGCCGGGAGAGGCCCCCATTAATAGCTATAACCACCTCTGTGACTGTGCTACTCCTAGCACCCAAAGCCCCTGCTATGCAGGATGAGGAAACCTCATTTATGGAGGAAGATCAAGTCCAATACTTTTCACTGGATGATGACTTTTGTGATGCGGTGCATGAATCCATCCACAAAGAAGTGTCATGCGCCATGGACCCCTTCAAGAGGAAACTAAAATGGCTGGCACCTCCCCTCTACCCCTCTTTGAAAGGAAAGGCTTAGGCGCCCCCCCAGGTACACAACCTACTGGGCTTCCGATTCCCCTGCCTGGCAAGGCCAAGGCTAAATGCAAAAACATGGATATCGACGACTTTGACAAGCTCAATATGGCATTTCTGGCCAAGGGTGCCAGCATCCCGGTACTCCCACACTTTTGCCCCGTCAGGGAACCAGGATGTCTACCCCCCTCCTACATAGACCCGGATGCAGATGACTCCCAGGCATGGTCTGACATGGACAATGAGCAATCCAGACCTTGGTGCCCTCCTCAGAGGCTTCTCCTCCGGCCTCCAACACCCCTCTTCTACCGGACAGTGGCATGTTGGACCATGATATTTTGATGCACACTCTGTCCTCCAAGTGGGAGCCCGGCTCCCAAAGTGGCTTCCTACGTGGCGACCGGACTCAGGAAACCTTTTGATAAAGAGGTCCGGAATCGTCTTAGGCGGAATGTCCCCATCCCTCTCAAGAAGGTAAGGTTGCACTCACCCCCGAACTGGATTCTAAAATGGCGACCTTCCTCCCCAAATACATGCTAGACCCTTAGAAGGGTATTGATCGGTCCTCGGCGGGCTTACCAGGACAAACTTCTAGACGTTGCGTTTCTTTGCCATCATATTCGAGTCAGTGATATGGTGGATTCCATCTGCCCTTCTCAACTCAGCATCTTCCAGAGGACCATTTAGTACATATACAGCCTAACTTTTGCTGGATTTATCCTACACTCTGGCGTAAATTGTCATTCACCGTGATTTTTGTATATGCCAGCCATCTTCCCATGAGTCTTCTGTTGTCTTATTATCTACACTAGCGACGTTTTCTAGACTAAGGGGCAGTGTTGCCCACCTGCCTCTACAGCTATGTTCACTTTGTGACATAAGATGTGGTAACTATCCAGCGCTACCTTTCCTTTCTCCCTTTAGTATTTTATTATCCTTTACGCCCTGAAGAAGGTGGTTGACCGCATTTGGTTTTGCACCAAAACGCGCGTCTATGCTATAGAGTGGGGACGGAAGACTACCCACATTGACAGAAAACACAAGGAGCACCTAAAAGATTAATTCACCTAAAGAGTTTGCACTTCTATGTTAAGGCTTTAATTCTGTAAATTATAAATCGGAATAAAGTGACTGTTTTTCAAAGGACAGTACATAATTTCTTGTATAATAATGAAAATGGGAATATTGTTTCTATTCGGAAGTATGGTTGTTGGAAATGGCCCTTTTTGCAGGGTTATCCCCAAACTTTTGCTTTTTCCTCCTATTTTTCCCTGACCTGTTTGTGTTGGTTCTAGGACTCTGGGCACTTTACCACTGCTAATCAGTGCTAAAGTGCATATGCTCTCTGTGTAAATTGTGTTATGAATTGGTGTTTCCGTAATTGGATATTTGATTTACCTGTTAGCCCCTAGTAAAGTGCACTGCGTGTGCCAGAGCCGGTGAATCAAATGCTACCCGGGGGCCTGCAGCACTGGTTGTGCCACCCCCGTGAGTAGCCCTGAAAACGGTAACTCAGACCTGCCATTGCAGAGTCTGCGCGCAGTTTGTAACTGCCATGTCGACTTGGCCAGTGCACACACTGGCCGGTCCCTAACCTTCCCTTTTCTTACATGTCAGACACCCCTCAGGTAGGCCTACGGTACCCCTGTGGGCAGGGTGCAGTGTATGTGAAACGTGGGACATGCCCTGGTGTGTGTGGCATGTCCTGATAGTGAATTACAGCCAATTTCGTTTTTCACTGTTGCAAGGCTACCAGTTCCCCATAGGATAGAATGGGAGGTTTGTTTATAACATCTTATAAGCATAACTGGCCCAGGGAATTCGGTAAGAAAATAGAATTTAGTATGCCTGAACTCAGAATCTAAAGATGCATCTTTTAGTGAAGGTGATTTTTACATTCTGTGTTTGAAAATACCACTTTTAGAAAGTAGGTATTTTCTTGCTCAGTCATCCTGTGTGCCTCTGCTGGAATGTGGATTGCCTGTCTGGGTTTTGGATGACAGAAGGCTGGGGGCCGGAGGGCTCCAGATAGTCTAGGTAGGTCAGGAAAGGGCTGAACAGACCTGGGCTGCGATGGGGGAAGGGGAGGAGATTTCCTTGCACCTCAAGGGCCTGGTCTGCCTCTGACAATGCCGTCTCCACCTACTGCCAGGAAATCACACCAGAGAAGGCAGAACTGGTTCTGGCCGGGCACAGACACCCTCTGCCTGAAAGATCAAAGGATTTTTGGATACAAATACTGGGGCCCAGACCCTGAACTTTAGAACTCATCTGGAACAAGAAGACTGCCAAGAGAAGAGCCGGAGAAGCTGCGAAAAGGAACGACTGCTTTGCTGGGTGCTTTGCTGGGCTGACCTGCAGTGGCTGCTTCTGTCTTGGGCAGTGAAAGACCTGGACTGGACTTTCTGCAACCTAATTTGTGAGTCTCTCCAAGGGCTTGAGGTAGAGCTTGCCCCCTGTTCACGAAGTCTCAGGAACAGCAAAGACTTCAAGTTCTTCGACCCGCAGCACTGGGGACTGTGTTTTGTGCTGCAACCCGAAGAACACCAACTCGACGACGCCTACGACGCCGTTGCCGACTCCGTGACCTGAAGGCACCGCAGAGGGCACCGCCGCACCGCAACCCTGGTCTCACCGACGACGCCTGTTGACGCCGCCACCGAGCCGCTGCTTGCACCGCGACCTGTGGGCACCGCATTCCGCACCGCCTCGCTTCACGCCGAAGCTTTGGCACCACAAAGAGCACCGCTGCAACGCCGCACCGCGACCCTGGTCTCACCGACGCCGCCGCCACCGAGCCGCTGCTCGCACCACGACCTGTGGGCACCGCACTCCGCACCGCCTTGCTTCACGAGGACGCCTTGGCCTTCCTGATGCCACCACTTCCCGCCGAGATCGACGCCGCTGCTTACACCGTGGTTCGGGGGCACCGCTCGTAAGTTACATGACGCACCACCCTCATCCCACACTGCGGCCTTGGCCCACCGACGCCGGCACCATCGCCTCCCATTCGTCCGCCGACGACAGCGCTTCAGCAACGACGACACCGCTGCTGGCACCGTGACCTGCTAGCACCGTGGCGAGCACCGCCTTCATCTCGCACCGCGACCCTGGTCTCACCGACGACGCCATCTGACGCCGCCACCGAGCCGCTGCTCGCACCGCGACCTGGGGGCACCGCACGCCGCACTGCTGCCCTTCGCACCGTAGCACCCGACGCCTGTTGGCGTCAGCGCTCCTGATCCCATCAGAAAGGAGCTCGACCTGCAACGCGAGTGACTTCAAGGGCCCCATCGCCCTGCATCTCTGAAAGGTACTGTTTGCGGGTGTTCCCGACACCGTAGCTGGCCTGCGACCCCGCGGTCAGCCAGAACTGTTTTTGGATTTGTGTGTTCACTACGCCGTGGTAGCCCGGACGGAGCTATCCACACAAGGAACTCTTTTTAATCAGCGTATTTTTGAACTGTGAACTTTTAAGTATAGTATTGTGGCTTTTTATCGTTTTTGGTCTTGTTTTAATTATATAAAAATATTGGATATTTTTCTAAACTGGTGTGGTGTCCTTTCGTAGTGCGTACACTGTATTACTGTTGGTTATGTGCAAATGCTTTACACACTGCCTCTAAGATAAGCCTTTAAAGATAATGGGGTAACCCTATGTCCCTCAGAACCTGGGTAAGTACAAATCAGTGATTTGACTTTGACGGACGAGGACGTCTCGTATTGCAATGCCCATGATCGCCTCTGCGGCTTCCATATAATACACTTCTACCGGCTGGTGAAGTTCCATTATTATTTCAGACCACAACCCACTGGTGTGAGTCTGAGGTGTCGGCTGATGCCTCCGCGCAATTTGCTTCAAGTTGGATGCCCAATTACTAGGATCCACAGTTAGCGGCTGTCATCCCCCCTTCCCTGTCCTGATGAAGACCCGCTCCTGATGCCTAATAAGCTGCACATTTGCCAAGGGTCGAAACGTCGACGTTATTGTCACTATTAGTCCACGCAATCCCCCTGACTTAAACAGGAAACTATAACTACTGTTGGAGGGTTATGCATTTATTTTTGGACTTGACCAATAATTTTCTTTCCCCTTTTGTATGTATATGTCATCCATGTCACCTCTGTACAGCACTTTGTCACTTATCACCACAAGTCACTAATTGTACATCGTAGATGTTTGTAGTTTCATCTTATGTGTGCTATGTCACAGACAGCCATCTCCTTTATTTAGATTTGTGTATACAAGAAGTAAAGAATTTCATTTGTTGCATATATGAGTTGTTCCTTTTTGGTGTGTTACTTGGAAATATGACTAGAACATATATTCCTTAATGTATTGAATACCTTGTACAAATCAATTGACCCACCCGACAGAACCAATTTTTTCACATTCTAAGATAAGCCTGGCTGCTCGTGCCAAGCTACCAAGGGGGTGAGCAGGGGTTATTTTAGACGTGTAACTCCCTTATCCTGACTAGAGTGGTGGTTTTTGCCTGACTTTGGCCCACGCCTTAGCCTACCAAAAAACCCATTTCTAACAATGGTGATGTGTTAATTTTCTTCCTGTGGTACCCCACCTGATGTTTTTAACATATTTTGATGGTTGGTTACAATTGTGGTAAGCGTGATGAATGATTGTGATGTGATATGTATGAGAGAGTGTGTTCAATGTTTAGAGTGCTTTGTGGAGAAAGGATGGTATTACCTTTTTGTATATGATTGTATTGTGATTTATAAGCATCTATTTTGTTAATTCACACTGTTTTCCACAAATGAGTACATCAACAATAGGAGCAAAAGGGGGATAAGGAAATCAGACCGCCCCCCACTCCATCAATTATAAACACAACTAGGTCTGACCTCCAAGAGCAGTCAGTCACACGTTTTAGAGACTCCTGGGGTTACTATATCCTTTCGAGAACACCTTCCCTGTACAGTTCCGTTCAACAATCCATGAACTGATTAGTCCTTGCTGCTCCAATTTAAAAGAGATTGTCAATAACCACATCACAAATGAATACCACAGTGGTAAAGAATCCTCACATCAATGTGTGTATCAAATTCATCAAATGAAAAAAAGTAAAAAATGTGAGAACGGTTAGAAAGCACCTCACGTGCGCAAACCCACAGGGCTACTGGATGGTACTCGCCAGTGTGCCACGTTATCATCATTGGTTGCTTTCTTAACCTTAACAGAAAAAGAAGGAGAAAGGAAAAGAGCTGTGTGTTAGGAGATTCCACAGAGGTGGAAGGTCAAAAGCAACATAGAAAGTGTGTGACCAACAACACTGAGGCTTCGTAATTCACTCAGTGTTTCAGTCGTCCCTAACCGTGCAAAGAGAAAAGTTCTCAACAAATTAAAAATGAGGTATCACTCACATACAACACCACCTTTATTCAATGTTGTGAGCGTCCCCAGTTTAAAAAGCAGGCATGTATCTGGCCACTTTCATTTGCCAAAGGCCAACATGTTTCGTCGCCAAACCATCAAGGCAACTTCGTCAGGGCTGTTGGGGCACCAATTGTCACCTCAGTCCTTTTCACACCAAATCTGTGGTTATTGACAAGATTAAAAGAAGAAGAACGTGCCAATCATAAACAATCCTACATCTAGTCGAAGTTATAACCCCCTTATATCCAGGCATATAATTACCGAGAGTAGTTGCTTGTGTCAAGCGTACCTACAACCACCTTCAGTACAGGAACCTGCGCCAAATGGTCGCGTTTCACTTTGAAGACTGCAATTGTCAGTCCCCCTCCTGCAATCACACATACAATGTATTATTAGTAATAGCCCACATGACTTCACACAGCCGCATTGTGAACATATTGCATTCTATCCTTATGTACACTAACCACTATTAATCATGGTGAGACCCTCAAATGATAAAAACAATTGCTTTCTCAAGTAGCATCATGGTATATTAATATAGCGGCTGGTATTCTCATTTAACTTCCTCTCATAAAACAGAGGTACCACTCACTCACCACTATCGCTATACTAGCATTTAAAAATAACAAAATTTGAGTGGTACTGTAGCCAACTATTTTAAGCATAAAGGCCACGTTGCAGCTCTTTCGCCCTTTCAGCAAGACACCCGCATGTTCCAACACCGGGCACCGGCCCGTTCACAGGTGCCCATCTATCGGAACCCCTTACCGCATTCGTGCACTCGCTGCACTTTCTCGTCCCTCGCCCAAACACTCCGTCCCCGGCGCTGGTGTTGTTTTAATAGCGCCCGGGACCATGTGACGCGGAGAGGAAGTGCAAAGATTGATGTTAGTCAGGCGGCCATCTTAAAACGGAAACGCGCTCATATAAAAAGGCAAATTTCAGCGTTTCAAATGCCGCGATTAATGTGCAAGGTGTATTTCCGGATATAAAATACAATTAAACAATAATTATTTTAATTGTAATATGTGTAATTTGAAAGAGGGAAAGAAGTATTCCAAAATTCGCCATAGGCAAATGTACATTCAAAAAACACATCACCAGATCAGGGGCCATTTTGAACTGGTTTTTATTTTTCTGGGCTCCTACTACTTTAAAGAAACCTCTCACACTAGGTACTGCTACATCAATAGTTATTTGATAACAGTCTGTAATCCAACCAGACAACACCCAACTTAATTATACTTCCTGGATGAAAAAAATTATAATGCATAGAATGTGGCATCAATTTCTGAATTGATTACCTATTGGTATATCACAAGGTATGAGTTTACGCTACAAATATATCACATATTTGCCTCCCTTGCACACAATCAAGGCAGTAACCCATTCTATTCTTAACACCCAACATCAGTTATTGCTTTTAGAAAACGGATCTATTTGTCCCCAAAGGCAAACCTTATTTTCTGAATAAATCACCCGATGGCATACCAATAAATCCTGACTTCCCTGCATATATCACTACGTATGACTCCCCAGCATAGGATCAAACATTAACCTATCTTATTCCACTCAATGGAATCATTTGGACCCTGGCGATCACTTTCTCAGTGAAAATCCATTTCGCCTCCTTCCCAGTCAGGTATGTCGTCAATGTTGTATTTCTCCTACTACCCTCTCCAACACTGTCCATCTCAGATCCCTGAGATCATGTTTAGAATCACGAAAGTGTTGGACAGAGGCGTGTGGTAAGTTTTCCTCCTTTTAAGGTGCTTAAATGCTCTTGTATCCGTGCCTTAACCTTCCGGGTTGTGAGGCCTATGTAATGCAACCCACACGTGATCCTATAGATCACGTGTGTGGTGTTACAATTACTAAACTGTTGAGGTACCATGTTTTCCCGCTCACAAGTTTGACACTCTTTGTCGGTTCTGTGAGTCCACATACCCGAGCAACCACCACACCTGTAAGTGCCCTGTGGGTAAATTCGATTCCCTTCTTCTGTTGTTCCGGCCGGGTATGGACCAACTTGTCCTTCAAATTGGGAGCCCTCCTAAAGGCAAATCTGGGGGGGTGGCATTTTTTTGCCCCCAGTATCCAACAATGACCAAGTGTTTCCGTATAACCTTGTCGGTTGGGTCGAAAAGGGATCAAAAGTTGTTACTACTGGTACACACTGATCCTTCTGTTTGTTAACCCTTTCCAGAAGTGCCTTCCGTGGTGTATTAAGGGCACGTTTACGGGCCCTTTGAATCACGTTGTTGGGGTATCCTCTGTTCTTAAGTTTCACTACTAAATCTTCAGATTGCTCCAAAAACGATCCCGTTGAGGAACAATTTCTAGGATACCTCAAAAACTGCCCTACAGGCAAATTGTCACGGAGGGCTCGAGGGTGAAATGATCGATAGTGTAATAGCGAATTCACGTCAGTGGGTTTCTGATGTACAACCATCATCAAACCGTTACTCTCTGCTGTAATATCTACATCCAGATATACAGCGGTGTCTTTGCTCACACTCCATGTGAACCGAAGACATTCATCTTGTGCATTCAGCCACAAGAGAAATTCTGAGAGTCTGTCCTCTGATCCAGTCCATATACAGAGGACATCGTCTATGAACCTCTTCCAGAGAGAAATATTCTCCTGGAAGGGGTTAGAGGATGATATACCACATTCTCCTCGAACTGGCCCACATAAATGCAGGCACTAGACTCGGCGCGAATGTGGCCCCCATTGATGTCCCTGACACTTGGAGATAAATCTGATCCTTATACGCAAAGAAATTTCTCATAGAGAAGCAGTTCAATGCACTGTAGTACAAATGTTTGGGGTACATCATAGAACCATTCCAGTGCCCCAAGAGCACGCGCTGCCTACCAGCGTGGCATCTTGGGGTATACTGGTGTACAACGACTCAATGTCTATTGTAACCCAACAGCTGTGTAGACGGATTGTATTCTCTACTGTCTTCAGGATATTGAACACATCCGTGGTATCCTGCACTGAATGATCGTTGAGTAATAACAGATTCCCTAAGGAAAAAATCAGCAAACTGGGACAGAGGCTCCAGTACTGATTGTATCCCTGAGACAATCGGGCGGCCCGGTGGAGGAAGTTGGGCTTTGTGGATCTTCGGCAAGATGTAAGCGCTTCGGCATTCTGGGTCTTACATTCACAAGGAAGTCTGCCTCCTTGTGGGTTTATCCACTTTTTCTCCTAGCGTCCGCCACCAGGGCCCCGATAGTCTCTTGGAGTTGAGATGTGGGATCACGTGTCAATGGTTGGTAGTTAGTGCGGACCTCAAGAAGCCTCAAGACTTCTTTTTCGTAGTCCTGTGTGTTAAGGACTACGACCGCACCGCCCTTATCGGCCTGTTTTATTGTTATCAATTTATTTTCCTGCAATGATTTCACCGCCAACCAGTTGGTCCTATTCATATTGCAAGGGTGAGATGTTTCATGCAGCTCTTCCAAAGCCTCAATGTCCCGAAAGACACGTTGCTCAAACACGGCAATCTCAGGGCCTACTGCTGATCTAGGAGGACAAAAGCGAGATGGTCGATGTAAATTAGTAGAGAATATTGATGGTGTTTGAACCTCTTGATTTGCAAAGAACTTTTGGATCTTAATCTTTCTCATTAGTTCAAATAATTTAGTTCTGCATTTAAAGATGTCATGCTTAGGTGTTGGAACGAACCCTAAGCCCTTATTCAAGACCCTTGATTCCTCTACAGAAAGTGAGTAGTTGGAGAGATTCACTACTATGTCCCCATTGTCTAATGCAGGAGTATGACCTACACCTTGTACACTATTCATAGCATTGATTACTGCAGTGTCCTGCCTCTGCTGCGCGTTATCCGAGGCGAGTATGCCTGCCATGTTTGTTGTGCTTGATTGGCTCTCCCCCTGCCTCTTCCACAAATGAGTAGCCAATTTGTGGACAATATTAGAAAAACTTTATAGAAAAGAAAAAAATAACGAATAAAAAGTATTGCGAGAGTATATATAAATGACTGTTGGTTATCATAATTATTTGGCTCACAGTGTATGTTGTGAATAATCAATATTATTGGATGAATACAAATGTAAATATATAGGGTTGGTGGCTTTTGTTCTTCAGTTTGTAGCTCTTTCCCTTGCCTCCGCCTCCCTCCATTTTTTCTCCAGGCGACCTCTTCCTTTCTTTAGACAAACTCCTAGACGTGACAGGACCCCTCACAAAAATGTTAGGCATGGCGAAAGATGCCAAGGCATCAGGATCCCTTATTTGCCCAGAGGTGCTATCAGGCTGGGCCTAAAGAGGAATCCTACTATGGGGCAATGCCAACTGCACCCTGTCTACAGATCAAAATTGACCCCAAGCTGGGTGACTTAGTGTCTTTGGAGGGAGGGGCGGTGGCCCAGGGGGGCCTGTTTGAGGATCCCTTCATTAAAGAGCGAAGGAAGTTCTTGTCCACCTTCAATTCCCTAAATAAAGTGCAGGCATCAATTAAGCGCATCTTTAATCCTAGGGTGTACATTGTTGTCAGATGACTGGCCACCCCACAACACAGCCCTCCTTCAAAGGCCAAGGCAGACTGACACAGTGGCAAGACTCCAGTCGATTTGGTGGCTTCTATCCCTCCAGAGGTGGGACCGACTCCTTGGCTCCAGATGTGCTTGCAGAGGGCAGTCCACCCAAGGGACGTTCTAACAGTGATTCCAAGTTTTCCCTCTCACGTGGCAGTGGGGGGGCAGGCTGGTCCAGTTTTTAGACAATTGGTGGGGGATTACCTCAGACGCATGTGTGCTACAGACCATCCAAGGATTTTAAGTAGAGGTTTACGGCTTCCCTTCTCAGCCTCATCGTCCACGCCCCCTGGTTTCTTCCCAACAAGACCTTGCCCTCATCGATCTGTAACTCACACAGATGCTTGAGAAACAGGCCATTACGCCCTCCCACCTTCATCCTTGTGGTTTTCTAAGCAACCTTTTTCTGGTGCAGAAGCGCAATGGGGGTCAACGCCTGGTTATCAATCTCAAGAAATTCAATGGGTAGTTAATCTATCGCCACTTCAAAATGGAGGGGATCTACCTCCTACAGGATCTGTTGTGTCCTGACGACTGGATGGTGCGCCTCGATCTAAAGGACACATACTTTTCGATTCCAGTCTTTCCTCCTCACTGCAGATTCCTCCAGTTTCAATGGAGGGATCAAGTGTTCAAATTCACCGCCCTTCCCTTCGGTTTGTCTTCAGCTCCCTGGTGCTTCACCAAGGTGCTCAAACCTGTGATGGATCACCTGAGAGACGGGGGAGTTCGCCTGATCATTTACTTGAATGACATTCTCGTGATAGAACAATGCCCTCAACGTCTCTCCGAACACATGCAAATGATGGTGTCTCTCCTCGAATCCCTGGGCTTCATCATAAATGCAGCGAAGTCCCAACTCAACTGACAGTCCCTAACCTTCCTAGGTTTTGTCATCAACTCGGTTGAGTCTTCTCTAAGTCTTCCCTCCAGGAAATTGGCAAAGATCAGGCAGACTTTAAGAAAAACTCTGACTAGGCCCACGGATAAAGGTCTTCTCTTTTTCTCCATTCAGGCCCTTTTTCCATCTCAGAGTCTTATATCGAGTTGGTGCCCACTCCTTACTCTAGAGGCCAGGGATGAGATGCAGTGGTGGCTCTCCCACATGGACTCATGGAACGGCAGGCCCATATACGACTCCAGTCATCGAGTCGGACGCCAGCATGACGAGCTGGTGTGCCAGCTGTGGGGAGTTATCCACAGGCAGAAGTTGGTCTTCTCAAGAAAGAACCCTTCACACATCAATTGCCTGGAGCTACTAGCAGGCTCCTTTGCGGTCCGGTGTTAGACCAAAGACAAAATCCAATGTTGCGTCCTTCTGAAGATGGACAATGTGTTTGTGGTTCGTTACATCAATCGTTTAGTAGGGACAAAATCCAAAGCTTGCCAGAGATTTTTGAGAATACTGCCTTGCCCACAAGGTCTCAGTGATGGCGGAACATCTTTCGGGTTCTTCCAATAAGGTAGCAGACTGGAACTCCAGTTACCTCCAAGATTCGAGCATGTGGAGCTCTTCCAATCTCTGGTCGGCAGGTGGGGTCTGTTCACAGTGGATTTATTTGCGTTTCGCCTGGACCATCAGTTGGATCAGTTCTTCAGTTGGAGGCCAGATCCGCTGGTGGAAGCAACAGATTTATTCCTGGAAGATTGGAGTCTGGAGCACGGGTACACATTTCCCCCGTTCTCAATGGTAACTCGATTAATGGCGCAAGTCCAGAGGCAAAAGGCGAACCTGGTTTTGGTGACGCCCTTTTGGAAATCTCAAGCATGGTATCCAGTTCTGATGGAACTTTCTTGGGATTCTCCAATACTTCTACCCCTATATCAAGATCTCCTGAAAGATCCCTAAGGGAATCCCCACAGCCTGGCGGTGGATCAGTCTCTCCGCCTCATGGTGTGGCAGATTACTAGAGACGACGGCAAGTCTGAGCCTTTCGTAACAAGTTCAAGACCGTCTTGCAAAGGCATGGGCATCCTCCATGGTACGCCGATACAAGTCTGCCTGGTCTAGGTGGTCCAGTTGGTGTATGCAACCAACTCCGGTGTTGTCCCAGTGTTGAATTTTCATTCGGACACGGCAGGTAAAGGAATGGCTTAAAGGTCAGTAAATTCATTTCTGTCAGCGATCTCAGCTGGTCATGACCCTATTGAAGGTCTTTCCGTTGGAAAAGTTCCCCCAGAACCTAGGTATTCGTCCTTATGGGATGTTAAATGGAGAGCTTAATCTTTTCCTCTCACATCAAAGTAATAAGTATCTCTCAAGGAAAGAGATTTCTGGTAAGTTGGCTATGCTACTTTGCTTGGTTTCCAGTCACAGAGTTTCGGACGTCCAGGTTCCGGATGTTACAGGTAGAGTCTTCAAAATGCACAGAGACACACCAAGATAATTTCTTATCCATCCTTTCCTGCGTCATGAGATGTTTTAAGTCCTATGAGGCAATGACAGAGGAGTTAAGACCCTTAGGGGAGAAACCACTCCTTATCTCCCTCAGAAAGTCTTTCAAGGCAGTTTCTTCTCCAACCATAGCTTGTTGGGTCAGATGGGTGATGCAAGAAGCAGGCATTGATACCTGCCTTTTTGGTGCATGGCCTTTAAAGCATTTGGGCTAAGTGCCCGTTTCGAGGATATTATTAATGCTGCTGATTGGTCTTCTGATTCCACCTTTAAGAGCTTCTATTTCAAGCCGGTATTGGATATGGCTTCGTTGGTGGTGAGTAAGCTTTAAACTAGCATAATCCTCGCCTACGTTCCTGACACAGAATACAAAATTTCCTAGCTACTGTAAAGGAAAGCTTTTAACTCTATTAAGGACATGGAGATGAGGATTATTCCCACCCACTGATTGGAGACCACTATGTCCCACCCACGGCTTTGGTTAAGTCTGGGATGTGATACTTCCTTCATAGTGAGTAATGATTGTTTCTTTGTTGTAAAAGTTACATGATGGTTTAATAAGTTGTGATGTGTTCTTAAGTGAATGTGCGATGTGATCAAAATTGGTACTCCTATTTATACACTCTCTGTCTGCAGCTACCGATTCCTCTAAACAAGAGTAGGAGACTCGGTGATCTAGGGATCGTCGCACGAAGAAAGAGGGAGAATAAACACTAACAAGGGAGTTTATTGTGATGAACTGAAAACTGATTGGATGTTATATGATTTTTTTTTTTACCTCCCCTGGTGTTCATGGGAAAGGTAGTTTTGCGGAAACGTTAATGTTCCTTGTGGCTTATGTTAAGAAAAAGCAAGAAGGAATAGCATAATCCTCACCTCTGTGTCCTTAATAGAACTGAAACTTTCCTTTATGATAGTTAGGGAATTTTGTATTCAGCTTCCTTCGCTCATGCATCTAAATAACTTGGATAGTTTTTACAAATAACGTGCCAGAGGCATCCACAATTGGGACAGGGTGATAATATCCTTCATCTTAAATTGAAAGGTTTAAAGTTCCATACCAGGTGTCGGGTATGGTAAATCGTGAATACTTATATCCAGATCTCAGGATTTTTCTTGTACATCATCATAACTGGAAACCCGTCTTGCCCTTGAGTTTTTGATGGTTTAGCTTGTTGTGTGAAATCTTGGCCTACCACTATAGAAACTTGACAAACTGAAGAGGATTTGGAACTGAGTTGACCTTACTATTTCAAAGTTTTAGACTGACCATGGACCTATAAAACAGTCCAAAATAAGCTAAGGAATCATTTTCCCTGGTGGGGAATGTTTTTTAACTAATTTAGGGCCTAAAGATCTGGCCACTCTCAAAACTGGCACATATGACCTGCTTCTGAATGTACAGCAAAGCATGGCCTCATCATTATACAATTCAGTCTTTCTTTCTACCCGCTTAACCGCGGCGGCAATTCCGCCGTGGTGCGGCGGTTTAGCGGAGTGGGCGGGGCCGCGTCGGCCAACGGACGTTCGCAGCACTACAGAGGTAGTGCTCGCGACGGCCGTTGGCCGACAGATGCACGCAACGGGCTACAGAGGTTAGAGGAGGGTCTATCACTCTAGAAAAAGTTCTCTGACAGTGGGGCTTATCCAAAATGACCATGGGTGGAAGGCTAACAGCAAAATTTAAAACGTTCACAAATAAACTATGCAAACTAAAAATGTTAACAGTAGACATCAGTGACAAATAAAATAGTGGGAATAAATAGTCAGCATTTAAATCTGAAGCCCATACCAATAAAGAGCAACCACACAAATATTAACAGGTGTTAATCAACTGGGGTATATCAATGTTCTACAATTCATCAAGTACAAGGGGGCTCTGATCAGCACACCCACGGGTATCGATTTGTTCACTAAAATCACCCATGATATAAATAAGATATAAAACATACCATTAATCCCCATTAGTTTCAAATTAGTTACAAGGAGTACAGCCACAATCCACTTATAGCCATTCCTTAACAATGCGGCCAACCCTCCTCTTCTATGATCCATGAGCGAGGGATATGCAGGGCTGGAATAGGCCCAAAAGGAATCAGATCAAAATCATCACACATCTATGTCTCTTGTAAGTAGATAGCAAAAGACACAATTGATGGACGGAATGCAGAACAAATCAAAACATTCACACCCAGTCAAGAGATCTGGGTTAAATCCATCATTCTTTTGCTCACCATGCTACCCCACTTTAGACCTGACCATATGCAAATCAGTCTTGACCCTGTGCCTCATGGGAGCAGTCCAGCCCGAACTGCCAAGCCAGGTCCTCACTGGACCGGAAACAAGCATCATAGAACCGGTTTCGGGGTTTCACCCTTCATCAGCCAGGATAGCTTGAATCCAGTGGCACAGTGAGAAAACATTCACCCCAGTCAAGAGATCTGGGTTAAATCCATCATTCTTTTGCTCACCATGCTACCCCACTTTAGACCTGACCATATGCAAATCAGCCTTGACCCTGTGCCTCATGGGAACAGTCCAGCCCGAACGGCCAAGCCAGGTCCTTACTGGACCGGAAACAAGCATCCTAGAACTGGTTTCGGGGTTTCACCCTTCATCAGCCAGGATAGCTTGAATCCAGTGCCACAGTGAGCCCGGGACCCACGTTTGGGCATGCCCGGCGCACTTAGGGCGAGGAAGCAAAAGAAAAAACAAAGTGAGTCCCTATTCAACTTGCATAAATGTATGGATCATGTGTTGGACACGTATAATGCAGTATATTAACGGTTATGCAACATACAAACAATGCAGATAATCAGATAAAAAACACAAAAACGATGAACAAACTGATATGACAGTATCAAAAGAATTTATTACAATTTAAACAATATGGTCACAATTTTTAGATGATCCTGACCCGGAAGTCGTTCGTTGGTAGCAGGGAGGCCGAAGTGTTTTTACAAGATTTTAATTCTTTCTGTTGCATTATTCTCAGAGCAACCATACCAGTACTTCATCGCCAATTATTGAAAACGAAGAAAAACTCAGATATCATCTAAAAATCGTACTTTAAGTCACGGCACATCTGTTTGCTCTATGGATGTATCAGTTTAGATACGGTATTCATGTTTTAATAATTATCCCGAGTGATTTGTTATCGGTGGCGCCAACGAACACAATCCTCATTGATTGGTTATCAATACTAAGATTTCCATTATCAATAAAAACACTACGGAGGAATATTTCCCCTTCTGTTTTCCAGCAAACTAAAATGCTAAAACATTTTTAGAAAACTCTGTCCTGAAGAAGGTGAAGGAGATACATCGCACCGAAACGCTGCGTCGACTTTTTTAGTTTTCTTGTGATGTATATCATTAATAATGTATTAAGAATATGAGATGTTTTTAACCTACATGTGACCATATTGTTTTAATTGTAATAAATTCTTTTGATACGGTTATATCAGTTTGTTCATCGTTTTTAAGTGTTTTTTATCTGATTATCTGCATTGTTTGCATGTTGCCTAACCGTTAATATACTGCACAGTTACGGGTCCAACACATGATCCATACATTTATGCAAGTTGAATAGGGACTCACTTTGTTTTTACTGTTGAATTACCCCGTCCCTTTTCCTAGTATTAGGGTTCCTCCCTCTTTTTCTTGAGGAAGCAAAATACACACAATTGATGGATGGAATGCAATTCAAAACATTCACCCCCAGTCAAGAGATCTGGGTTAAATCCATCATTCCTTCGCTCACCATGCCACCCCAGGTTAAACCTGGCCCTATGCAAATCAGTCTTGACCCTGTGCCTCATGGGTACAGTCCAGCCCGAACTGCCAAGTCAGGTCCTCCATGGACCGGAAACAAGCATCCTACGACCGGTTTCGGAGTTTCACCCCTCATTAGCCAGGATAGCTTGAATCCAGTGGCACAGTGAGCCTGGGACCCACATCTGGGCATGCCCGGCGCACTTAGGGCGAGGAAGCAAAAGACACACAATTGATGGACGGAATACAGAACAAATAAAAACATTCACCCCCAGTCAAGAGATCTGGGTTAAATCCATCATTCTTTTGCTCACCATGCCACCCCAGTCTAAGTTAAGTGGGAAGGGTATGCCCAGACGTGGGTTCCATGCTCACTACACCACTGGATTCAAGCAAGCCTGGCTGATGAAGGGTGATGCCCTGAAACCGGTCCCAGGATGCTTGTTTCCGGTCCAGGGAGGACCTGGCTTGGCAGTTCGGGCTGGACTGTTCAAATAAGGAACAGGGTCAAGACTGATTTGCATATGGCTGGGTCCAAACTGGGGTGGTGTGGTGAGCAAAAGAATGATGAATTAAACCCAGATCCTTGTGACTGGGGGTGAATGTTTGCATTGTCCAGCATTCAGTCCATCAATTGTTTCTTTTGCATATATCGCCCTAAGTGGGAACGGTATGCCCAGACATGGGTCCCGTACTCACTACACCACTGGATTCAAGCTAGCCTGGTTAATGAAGGGTGATGCCCTGAAACCGGTCCCAGGATGCTTGTTTCCGGTCCAGGGAGGACCTGGCTTGGCAGTTTGGGCTGGACTGTTCCCATAAGGAACAGGGTCAAGACTGATTTGCATACGGCTGGGTCCAAACTGGGGTGGTGTAGTGAGCAAAAGAATGATGGATTAAACCCAGATCCTTGTGACTGGGGGTGAAATGTTTGCATTGTCCAGCATTCCGTCCATCAATTGTTTCTTTTGCATCTTGTAAGTAGATATCATAATCTGTAAACAAAGTCAAATCATCATCCATTAAACTCATCAATGAACAAGTTACTTACCTTCAGTAACACTCTTTCTGGTGTAGTGACTATCTAGCCGCAGATTCTTCACCTTCTGAATATTCCCTAGGCGTCAGGCTGGATCTGGAAAATTTTGAGCAGTACCTCTGCGAGCCAGAAGGAGGCATCATGTGGCTTCACACTGATGCCATTTCTCTATGGAAATGACCTTTGGGGCCTATGTAGGCGTCACTCCTGCGAGCCGATGTCAGTTGCTTTTAAGACTGTCCGTGCACCCAGACTCAGGGCCCCAAAAGGAAATTGGTAGATAGGATCCCAAGTCTAGGAATCTGCACACTATCAATGGATTGAGTCCAATCACAGTACAGGGTGGATGGGAGGGTCGATGAGTAATCTGCAGTTAGGCAGAGTATTTACCAGAAAGACCGTTGCCGATGATAGAGACTTCTAGTTACAGATTTCTCACCTTTTGAATAGATACCAAAGCAATACCTATTTGGTGGGGGTCTGTGAAAGGACTCAAACCAGAAAGTACTTCAGGACTGAGCGGGAAAAATGACCTCCTGTGCTAACCTGACTGTCCAGGCAATAGTGCTTTGTGAATGTGTGGAGGGACGCCTACAGAGGAGCCTGGCAAATTTCAAGGATAGGGACTGTGCGTGTTAACACAATGGTAGAAGCTTTGGCTCTGGTAGAATGCGAACACAGACCTTCTGGAGGCTGCTTTTTTGCTGATGCATAGCAGATCTAGATGCAGAGCACAATCCAGCGGCAGATGGTTCTCTTCTGCACTGTCTTGCCTTTCTTCACTCCAATGATCCCAAAAAAGAGCTGGTCATCCACCCAGTGGTCTCTGGTACAATAGATACAGAACTAAGCGCTCTCTGGGGGTTGATTCGATGTAGTCTCTGCTCCTCCTTAGAGGGGTTGGGCGAAACTTAGAACGTCAGCAAGTTGATGGTTTGACCGACATGGAACAGCATCACAACTTTCAGCAGGAAGGATGCCCAAGTCTACACAACCAGTTTGGCTGAGAATAAGGAGGTCTATGGTGGAGCCTGAAGTTCACTCAAACACCGAGCTGAGGTGATGGCGATGAGGAAAACAATCTTGATAGTAAGGAACCGCAAAGGACAGCTGGGAAGCGGCTCGAACAGAGCATACATCAGATAAGACAGGACCAGCTTAAGGTCCTATGGGGCATAACAAAGGGACACGGTAAAACATATGTTGCAGCCCTTTTAAAAATCACATTACAACTGGTTATTTTAAAGAAGGAGGAATGATCTAGCAACCGTAAGAAAGCCGAAAGGGTTGAAAGATAACCATTAACTGTGTACAAAGCAAAGCCTTTCAGGCAAGAGACAAAACAAATAACAGAACGACAGATAACTTAGCATGGAGGGGGTCAATCTGGCATGTGCTGTACTAAGCCACAAGTCTGTCCTGGCGACAGGCATATACAGTTTGTCGAGGGATGCCTGGCTGCCAAGATGACATCAACCACCTCTAGAAGAAGGTTGCAGGTGTTCAGCTATCACTACTCAATCTCCCAGCATGAAGTTGGAGCGTGTGATGGCCCGGGTGCAGAACCTTGCCCTTTTGCTGTGACAGCAGATCCTCCCGGAGGGGCAGCATTATTGGAGGACATATGCTGAAGCCAAGGAGGTCTGGAAAACATACTATCCATACCCAATCCGAAGCCACTAGGATGACTGAGGCCCAGTCTGTACTGATCATCTTGACAACTCAGGGCAGGAGTGGTATTAACAGAGGGCATACAGTAGTCCCAAATTCCACTTGATGCGGAATGGGTCTCTTAGTGTGAGATGCCTTGGAAACTCCAAAACACTGAAGTGCTGACATTGCGTGTTCTCAACGGTGGCAAACAGATTGAGCCAAAGTTCTCCCCATTCGCAGAAGACAGCCACCTTCAGAAGTAACTGCCATTCGTGATTCACTATGCGTCAACGGCTGAGCTAGTCTGCCCTGGCATCCAATGAGCCTGCCACGTGGTTCACCACCAGGAAAATTAGTCGGTGGTGCAGTCATTTCCAGAGTCGCAAGGCCACCTGGCACAGGGTCCGTGACCCAACCCCATCCGGTCTCTTGCAGTACTACATGGCAGTGGTGTGGTCCATGAGCAACCTGTACCACCCTCCCTCCCCCTTTGATGGATGGAAGGAAGGCTTTCAACATCAAGCAGATGGCACTCAGCTCCAGAAGGCTGATGTAGAGCTGGTACTCCACCAGAGACTAGAGGCCTCTGATCTCCACCTCTCCCAGATGGCCACCCCAACCCAGAAGCGATACCTCGGGCACTACTGTCAGTTCTGGGTGAGGAAGCGAGAGGAGTCTGCCACTAACCCAACTGTGGTCCAGCAACCACCACTGCAGATCTTGAACAGTCTCCTCAGAAATCTGAATGTGGTTGGTGCAGTCTCCTTGTGGTGCAGTCTCCTTGTTGGTTGGGCCCACTGGGAGCCTGCATATTGCCCCTGGTGTGCTTGAACAGGATGCTGGAGGTCATCAGTCCCAGCAGCCTCAGAGTTGACCTCACTGAAATCTAAGATTGAGGCTGAAAGATCGGGATCAAAGCCTGAATGTCCTAGACTCTCTTTCCAGGGAGAAGGCACAAAACCAAACTGTGTCCAGAATGGCTGTGATGAAGGGAAGCAACTGAGGAGTCAGGTGTGACTTCGGCACGTTGATAGTGAACGCCCAAGATGGCAGGAGGTTACCCGTAGTCTGGAGGTGGTTGACGACTGCCTGGGATGAGCCCATGTTCGACAGCCAGTCGTCAAGGTAGAGGAAGACTGGCGCCTTTGACCTCCAAAGGTGTGCTGCTACCACCGCTATCCCTTTTGTGTACACCTAAGGGGAGCTGGGGAGACCCAAGGGGAGCACAGCGAACTGAAAATGCTCCTGCCACACCTTGAACCACAGGTAGCGCGGATGGGCCGACAGGACGGGGATATGCAAATAGGAGTCCTGCAGGTTCCATGCCACCATCCAGTCTCCAGGGTAGAGGGCACAAAAGACCTGGCTTTGGGTGAGCTTTTTGAATTTCTCCTTTCAGAGAAAGGCGTTAAGAGGGTGCAGGTCTAAAATAGGATGAAGACCTCCATCCATCTTGGGCACCAGAAAGTAGCGGGAATAACCACCTACTTCTGGCACTGGCACAGTCTTAACAGCCCCTTTGGCCAAAAGGGCTTGCACTTCCTGCTGCAAATTGGGGAAATAGAATTAGCACCATCCTTGAACAGGCAAGTCCCAGCAAAGGGCATGACCATCAGAGAGGACTGGACATCGCCGGAGAACCCAATGGATCGCAGCCACGCAGGGTGGCGAATGGCAATGCTGGTGCCTATGGCCCACTGTTTGAATCCGTGGTGTCCAAGCGACAACAAAACTTGAACTTGGCTGCATCACCACCAACTTGAATTGCCCGAGATATCACAGGGTGACGATCTTCGGGCACAGCAGGGAGGACTTGTGCCACCGAAACCCAAAGGGTATGCGAGTATCTTCCCAACAAGCAGCTGCCGTTAAAAAAAATCGGACAGCCAAGCTGGTGGAAAAGACATGTTTGCAGAATGTTTCCAATCACTTAGATTCTCAATCGGGGGAGTGGTGGGGAATGTAATGGGATTAGAGAGGCTGGTAAAAGCCTGCACCACTAGGTTTTCAGGTGAGAAGTGCTATAAAAAAAAAGCCGGGTCGCTAGGAGCGGTGTAATGGCGCCTAACAATTTGTCAATTGACTGTGGGGCCGGAACAAGGTGTCACCCACGCTTCTAATAAGGTATCCATCATTGCCTCGTTAAATGGATGTAGGGCCTCAGAAAATGTGTGCCCCAGTTGGAGGACTTCTGTTAAGACAATGGTTTTAATCTCCACAGTGGAGAACTGGAGGTCAAGTACTTCGGCCACTCTATGCATCACCATGGCGTAGGAAGCGGATTCTTCTGTGGCTGGTCCAGGGGAAGAAAAACGACCTGTCTACGGCAAGGAATTGAGGCCAGTGGGCTACTGTAAATCCTCGTACCAACTGTCATCCTTGTAGAGTTGAGCGCACTCATCACTCGGGTCATAGTCATTATCCGAATCAGTCCCAAAAAACAAATGGAAAGAGTGTTGTCAACCATGTGGTCATTCAAGTGGAGGAAGCAGCGAATCAGGTGGATAGAGGCGCAATGTTGATTGAGGTCAGACCAGCAGCAACTCTGCATAACAGAGAAAACAATCGGGTCTGCCTACTCAGGCAGCAAAGTAGGCGTCGACGGGCCCAGGGCCGGCATGGGTCTGGGCGCTGGAAGTAGAGTCAGAACAAGAGCCAGAGGCAAGGTAGGCTCAGAAAACCCAGATGGCAGCAAGGGCAAACCAGTCAGAGGATTCCCAGGTTGAAGGCCTCTGAGCTCCTTGGGACTCTAAGATGCGCTAGAGAGTCTGCAGGAATCCAAAGAGTGCGGAGCGTAGTTGTGCAGAACTCTTTGATCTGACACAGCATGGCTGAAGGACCTGGAAACCCAGGTTGTGCCGGAACTAATTGTGGGATTGGTTCTAAAGTCAGTTGACTCTGGGGGCGAAATCGCGAAGGGTAGCGCTGCCCCGTGTGCGTGCTCAGTCGACGAGATGGAGTGCAGACCTGCGCCTGGTGGCACAGAAAGAAGGAAACTGACGTCAGCATACGGTAATGGCGCCTATATAGGCCCTGCAAGTCATTTCTGGAGTGCAACAGTGTTATGGCAGAACCACACAGCGCCATCTTCCGGCGTGCAGAGGTCCTGCTGAAAAGTTTCCGGATTCAGTCTGACACCTGGGGAATATTCAAAAGGTGAGGAATGGGCAACTAGAAGTCTCAATCAAAATATGCTACACTCCAACAGACGATAGTAAAAGGGATTAGATATCTTATCTGAGGCAGAATAGAGAACTTAAGGGATCCATGCCTAACCATCCTAGTCATACCTACAAAGATGTGAATCGGGGCCGAGGGGTCATAGGTGAGTCATATGCCTCCTATCGTTTGCATTATTAACATAGAGGCAGAACTTATAACTTCCTCTGACAAAACAAAAGAAGAGTATGTCTAAAGGAGGTTCTGAAAACAAGACCCGACCATTGGTTTGTAGATTACCTAGAAGTGCTGTAGTTAGTTAGTCTGAGGTGGCCTAATACATCTGTCCTCCGAATATGTAGCTCTTAAGCATGACTCCTTATAAGCACGCTAACCTGTGATGCACTAAAAATCATTAATGCGCAATTTCCTTTTTTTTTAATCACTTTATTTGCAATTTTCATCATTATAATAACAGAGCAACATCATGAGTGAAATGCAGTACTACATCGATACCAAATACATGCCAGTTAAATGCAGCCCATCGGGCTTACAGCATTGTACATTCCTACTATAATGAAGAGGGTAATTGGCTATCATGTGCACCAGTCCCAATTTTAATCCATATGTTTTTCCCCATTTGAGGTTACCCATATTCCTTCACCCCGAGCCTCCCTAATGTGCTCCCCTCCTCCTTCGATGAACCATCTGTGCAGTCACTTAATTGTGTATGCAGATACTCAGGGTCCACTGTCTGGAGAGCGACCATTTCCACCCAAATTTCCAAACCACTCTCTGCATTCTCACCCCTTGGTACTTATCGCAGGCGACGATCCTCCACAGCATTAGGAAATTAGGGGCGAGTCAGGGTATAGCTATGCGCCCTTTTGCCAAAAGTAGTACCAATGCCGCAAACCTATTCCAAATCGTTCAGCCCTTCTGTGTACATTCACCCCAGCAAGAATTATTTTACTGTGGTGCTCAGTTTTAGGGCAGTTACAGGACAGAGTGTTGCAACCATCACTAGTCGGTAATCCATCACCCCATTACACGTCCAAGTTATAAATTACTCTATCTCTATCCAATTTCAGCGTCTCCAACCTGACTCCGATCCTTTTACCCACCCGCACTAGCAATATCAAGAGGCTGTTCAATTCCTGAAAGGTTGACCTTGGAATCAGGCACATGGAGTTTTGTAGAATATAGAAGAAGCGGGAGTGAAACACCTCATACACCTCCATATGTTCCAGCTCTCTGATATCAGGCTTCCACTCTGCATTCTGTTGGACCTGGCATCCTTGGTGTTGTTTCCCCCTCCTGTTTTTGCTGACTTTGTTTTTGGTGGCCTTAGGACCCTCCACGCTTTGCCACTGCTAACCAGTGCTAACGTGCTTTTGCTCTTTCCCTAAAATATAGTAACATTGCCTTCTACCCAATTGCAATATTTAATTTACTTGTAAGGCTCTAGTAAAGTGGCATTACATGTGCCTAGGGCCTGTAAATTAAATGCTACTAGTGGGCCTGCAGCACTGGTTGTGCTACCCATTTAAGTAGCACTTTAAACATGTCTCAAGCCTGCCACTGCAGAGCCTGTGTGTGCAGTTTAAACTGCCATTTCGACCTGGCAGAAAAAAACCTTTTGTCAGGCACAAACTTTCCTTTTTATTTGTAATTGTATTTGTATAGTGCTTACTACTCCTGGCGAGGCGTCGAAGCACTTTTCGGCAAGTAGTACGATACTCCGGAACCCAAAAGGATTATTGGTGGATTAGTATAGGGAAATATGAGCATAGTGTTAGTATAGGGAGGTACGAGTAAATTTGAGCTAAGGACATGCGAGTCTGTTAGTTGGACTGAATAGAGTGATGGAGGGATAGAAGAGGGAAGAGATCTAGAAGTGTTACTTGGGAGATCATAATAGTAAGTTGAGGTCTGGGATGAGCAAGAGAGAGATGGAGGAGGGAAGAGCCTGTAGAAAGGTATTAGGGAGAAGGAGGATCAGAGTAGAAAAATGAGGTTTGGGATGAGTCCAAAGAGAGCTAACATGAGGGAGAATTTAGTAGGGTTGTTTGGGAGATCATAGTAGTAGAAAGGGTTTGGGATGAGAGAGTGAAGATAGAGGATAAATTGATTGAGGTGTAGAGTGATGGTAAGACAGAGTAAAGTTTTCGAGAGAGTAATTTCTTTTCCCTTGCACAATAGGACTAAAATAATAAATATATATACACAAGATTACATAGTAAGGGACTATATGTGTAAGGAATATAATATATTGATATTTTTGTGTTTTGTTTCTGTGGAGTAGTGAGAGGAGATATTGATGTAGTGGTTTTCTGTGGAAGATTTGTATGTGCAGTACTGCTGGTGCTGGAATCTAAGCATGTACTTCTTAGCAAAAAGTTTCTAATGGAAGAATAACAATCAACTGTTGTACCTCAGCAAGGAATTATCGCGACTCATATGAAAATGGTGAAAAAACAACCTGGAATAGTAGAAATTTGGTACTGTTTTATGCTGAAAGTGGGGTGCACATGAATATTTTAAAGATCCAAGCATCCAAAGTCTTTTTAAGGACTGTAAACAATAAGTTGTGCTACTTCCCATTTAAAAAAAGCATGTTCTGTGGAGCTTTTGGTTTAGGACATTGTAACTATGTTAAAATACTTATTATTTTGGAAATTAAATAAAACAGCAAAGAAAGTCTGAGCATGTGATTTACGACTGTAACACAGATAATGTTCACTTTCAACCACATTACCAAAACACAAACTCATTCAATCCCATTAGATATCGAACAAAACGAATGTAATTTGGATTAACATCACAACATGCTATAAGGTTAAATCAAAGCCTTGTTTTCAATTAAAAACCGTTTAGGTGGTCAATGTAAATATCCAACTAATAATTTGGGATTTTAATATGTACAACACAAATCTCCACAGAGACTGAACTATAAACCTTTATATTTGATCAATAACAGCAACTTAAATAACTTTGTGTAGTAACCTGTTTGGAGCCACTGGCTTCTGGGAAAAACAAATATCGTCCCCATCATCCCAGGATTGGTTGGAAGCTTTTCTACTTCCACCTCCAGGACCAACAGCTCCAGCTCCTCCTCCTGGCCTTGAAAATCTCCCTCCTCCACCACCACCTCCTCGGCCACCTCCTCTTCCTCCTCCTCCTCCTCTACCACCTCTTCCTCCTCCTCCTCCTCCTCTTCTTCCGCCACCTTTGTTTGGCTTTCCCTTCCTTCTTCCGGGTTCGTTCATTGTCAGTTGCTGCAACAAAAGAAATTATTATTGTACATCTAGATTTAGTATGCAGCAAGGCAGTTGGTTCACCAAAGAGAACTATTTCTCAATAAAGTTACGAGAACAGTAGACCAAGGCAGCTGACTGGTTTTAAAGAAAAACTAGCAATAAATTACGCCATATTGCAAAACTCATCCTTGAAACATATAGAGAGCAGCAAAAGAATAGCAACAATCTGACCATGCCCTCTTTATAACTCACTCCCAACTAATCCTCTTCCCACAGTAACCATTGACTGCATTGACATCTCAAACTCTGCCTTCATTGACCTCTCTGCCTCTGGCCAGCCCCTCATCCACGAGTTCCTCATCATCATTCCCCAAAGACCTCCCCATGTGACCCCATTCTATTTTCATGCAGCAAGTGCAAACTATCACCCATCTCACTTTTCCCTTACTTAGCATGAATAAACAAAAGACATTGCAAACCCCCCCCAAGTCATTTGACTGCTTCATCACCACGCTGCAGTAGGCAAGTGACTCCTCCTAGGAACTTAGCAGCTTCACACCTTAATCACCTGCATCCTCTACCACCAGCAACCATATGCACCGGAAGATGAGTGCAGAGCCCTGAGATATATGGATTGGCTCACAGAAATCTCCGAATGGGGACAGCGGAAGAAATCCTAATAAAACATGTCCACAGGTATGATACACTAGAGGATTACTTAAAAGCGTGGGCAGCCATGGTAGCTGACTTGAAAGCCTTCTACGGAAGCTTCCCCTAGGGAACCGAATAGGTGTGAACACGAAAGATGATTGGGATGCCATACGTTATTGCCATTGTCTAAATAGTCTTTGTACAATTTACTATCTGGGAAGGTGTGCACAAGAGCGGGGTGGTGGGCTGTTTGGTACGTTTACTTGGTCTTATTGATGGTGCATTCATATTGCTAGTAAAATGACTTGGGTGCTTAACACCAGTATCGCTAGTTTCCTTTGAAATCACAATAAAGATCTTTTTTTTTTTTAAACATATGCACCTGAAAAACATAACACATGCCCACACCTGCACATGGCTGAAATGTCATCCTAATCCTAGACGACCTCTTAAAAAACAATTGGTGAAGCTCTATCCACTGGCTACACCCACCCTCCAAAAACAATCAATGTCCCTTTAATACCACTTCTCCTAGCCCCACAGTCAGTACTCCTCTATTGACAATGGCATTCTCTTCTCAACCAAGATTACACTCATATGCACCACTCTTGGCACCGGCTTGTTATTCTCCCTCACCCTCCCAACACTGTCCCATCCAACCTCTACAAAATCCTTTTATCCTTCCCAACGCCCAATTCTCATTGTTCAATAGGGTAAACCTACCTTCACCCATTCTAGTCCAAAAATCAGGAAACTCCTTTCTATGTCCACTAAATCACTCACTCACCTTCCCCACCTCTTTAACCATTTGGTTCCTCTCTGACACAACAAAATACAATGGAATGCATTAAAGCAAATTTATTTTGTATCTCACAAACAAAATGGCATGTTCTTGCTTTTGCAGCACATAACTGTGCTCTTCTAAGCTGGATTTCAAAGACCAGAACTACTAAAAATTCCCCTATATTCTCAACGCCATCTTACCCCATTCTTTCCTCTTTCACTCATCAGCTGTCTAGCTTCATCCACTTACATATTCAGTCACCCACACCCTCAAACACACTACCTAGTCACACTCTTACCCAACCAGCTACAATCAAACATCTAACCACTTTCAAATCCCAAACGTACTCAAACCCCGTCCAATCTCCAACCCCATTCTCACTATTTGTAAAATCATAAGGAATGCATGAGTTGCTATTTGACTCTGCAAACTGAAAAACCAAGAGGCTTTGATAAACAATACATTGCAGATTTTGGAAATGTAGGAGCATTTTTCTTGTCCCCAAACTCCACCGAGAACACTCAGGGGGATATTCTCAATGAAGTGGCGGTGAGAGGTGTTAGCCTCCTTGGCTTAACGCCTCTTACCGCCACTTCGGAAACGCGAGGCTGCACCCTATTCTCAAGAATGTGGTGCAGCCTGGCGTATTCCCCTGCGATGGCGCTAAGTTTCACAACTTAGCGCCAACGCTAGGCACTCTTGCACCAGAGTGCAAGGGTGTCTTTGTGCAGGGGAGGGTTGTTTATGTACAGGAAGGTGCCCCTTCCTGCACATAAACAATACCAAAATACCATTTTGTAACTTCAATGTGTGCTGCTTCGTGCAGCACACATGAAAGTTACAAAATGGTATTTTTAAAAAGGTTTGTTCATGTACAGGAAGGGACACCTTCCTGTACATGAACAAACCATGGCATTTTGCTTTTTCCATGTGTGCTGCACAAGGCAGCACACATGGAAAAAGCAAACGAGGAGAAATAAAGCATTTCTCCTTCGTTTCGTCAACTTAAGACCAGGATTTTCCTGGTCTTAAGGTTCGACGCTGCCATCTATTAACGCCGCCCTTGAGAATAGGTGGCAGCGTCGAATTCAATGGGTGTTGCGGTGAAACGCCACTGCAACACCACTGCACGCCCCTTTCACGCTAAGTTTAGCGTGAAAGGGGTCTTATTCACTAGGCAGCGTTAAGCCACTTAACGTGGCTTAAAGCCACGTTAAGTGGCTTAACGCTGCCTTGTGAATAAGGCGCTGACCCTATCGCCACGGGAAGGTCAGAAAAAGTGACGTTCCCATGGCGATAGGGGCTTGAGAATATGCCCCTCAGTGTTATAACCTGCTTGTCTGGTAATTGAAAGTATATTTTTTACTAATGCCCTTGAGTACCTGTGTACAATATCAATATTTTGCATTACCTTGTCTCACTCTCTGCTTCAAGGAGGATACATTGGTCAGTGTCACATCAAACTATTTCTAGAACATGATAATGCACCAGGATAGCTTGGAGGGAATCGTTGATATTTCACAACAGCTTTGGCTCCTGAAAGGCAAATGGGAGTGGGCATAGGCAGTTGCATGCAGAGCTCTTCTGGACATGCGGTTGACTAGATTGTCACATCTCAATATGTCTCCAACTCCACCTCTGCAAGATTAAGTTTAAGGGTACTGTTACTTTTTTGAGTGACGGAGACAAACTGCCATTTCCTCCTTTTGTAAATAATACAAGCATTAATTGTCATCATCATGGCACAATGTAGACTGATTGAACCTAGTTTGTG
Source organism: Calotriton arnoldi (assembly GCA_963921515.1). NCBI lineage: Eukaryota > Metazoa > Chordata > Amphibia > Caudata > Salamandridae > Calotriton > Calotriton arnoldi. Next base: position 272,140 of record CAWUFW010014294.1, on the reverse strand, counting down.
AATTATAGAAAATAGGACACAGGTCACTAAAGTGTTTAAAATGAAACAATGTTACTTAATAAATAATCATTAATATCTATTGCTTCACATCCTATTGGTCCCTAAATTGAGAAAAATGGCAGGCACTGATCACTTTGCACTACAAGAGGCTCCTTTTCAATGTCTGCGGAATTTAACCACGTTCAACATGTCACCTGCACACCCCTGCTGATATTTCCCACACTGCTGGTTCCTGGACCGCAAACTGACAGCGTAAAAAAGCGAGGGTACACCACTAGCTCACAAAAGAAAGAAAGAAATTGCGGGCACAGGAAGCGATATTAACAAGGAAATATTAAAAATCTTTTAAATGAGCCACTGATTCGCCCTCCTGGGACTGGGTCTCGCCAAAAGACAGGTGGCGATCTGCTGGACACGAACTACAGTACCCGCGATTTGTGAATGGATGGGAGACTTGCGTAAGTGGGGGCATGGCAAAGGGGAGAACTCCGGAGGGTGCGCACTGATGACCACGCCGACCGAGATTTAGAAATTTGGGTGGGTATGTTAGATAGTTTGACAGAGATAGACTTACCGACGGATTGTACCATACCTGCCTCTCAGGAACCGAGGTCGGTGTCGACTCTTCTCCAGCAGAGGACTGAGGCACTACTGCAACTTCTGTGTTGAGGTCGGCATGTTGCGGGACGCTGTGACCGCTGTTTGCCCCCATCCCTCCCTTTCTCCCTCCCCATGGTCCTTCACTAGTCCTACTATACATGGTCTTCCCCTCCCCCCCCAAACTTTGATAGACGTAAATGAGGAATACTATATCATATAAACAGTGTGGTTGTAACTGTCTCCGTCCCCCGCTTGGTGTTACTGTGGTTTTATTCTTTAACTGTATTATTGGGCTATGACTGTACTATGTACCTGGACAACTTTAATAATGGGTCATCAGATCTGATGTAGAATAGATGTTGCCCCGATTTTACGTGAACCATGTCCTGGTAATAAAAACAAGTCTTAAAAAAAGATCTGTTAAACGAGGAAGTGGTACGGGAGGTTGCACCATGGATACAAAAAAAAGAAAAGGAAAAAGATCTGTGTGAGGTGGGGAACTGGAGATATGGGGGGAGCACCACTGAGATAGGCCGAAGTGCCAATTCCATCCCCATTTCTGGGACGTGCCTGGCCTTTAAGGCTAGGCTGCATTCCTTCACTTCCCATAAAAGAGTCTACGTATTCTCAAAGTGCAGCAGAAAAATGCCAAGAGGCTGTCTGCCCGCTGCTCCTGTAGGTAAGATCGCCCTCCGCTTGTGGCCCCGGTGCCAGTTTTGTCTGCTTGTCTCCCCTTTCCTTTCTGTGCCCCTCGCTGCCCCACTGTTGTTGTGCCCGTGATTTGCCTGCTTTCCCCCCGTTTTTCCTTCTGTGCCCCTCGCTGCCCCACTGTTGTTGTGCCCGCGATTTGCCTGCTTTCCCCCCGTTTTTCCTTCTGTGCCCCTCGCTGCCCCACTGTTGTTGTGCCCGTGATTTGCCTGCTTTCCCCCGTTTTTCCTTCTGTGCCCCTCGCTGCCCCACTGTTGTTGTGCCCGTGATTTGCCTGCTTTCCCCCCGTTTTTCCTTCTGTGCCCCTCGCTGCCCCACTGTTGTTGTGCCCGTGATTTGCCTGCTTTCCCCCGTTTTCCTTCTGTGCCCCTCGCTGCCCCACTGTTGTTGTGCCCGTGATTTGCCTGCTTTCCCCCGTTTTCCTTCTGTGCCCCTCGCTGCCCCACTGTTGTTGTGCCCGTGATTTGCCTGCTTCCCCCGTTTTTCCTTCTGTGCCCCTCGCTGCCCCACTGTTGTTGTGCCCGTGATTTGCCTGCTTTCCCCCCGTTTTTCCTTCTGTGCCCCTCGCTGCCCCACTGTTGTTGTGCCCGTGATTTGCCTGCTTTCCCCCCGTTTTTCCTTCTGTGCCCCTCGCTGCCCCACTGTTGTTGTGCCCGTGATTTACCTGCTCTCCCCCGTTTTTCCTTCTGTGCCCCTCGCTGCCTATCGCCATTCCCGCCGCTGCGTCCCTGCGGCCCCGCCCCTGACTGCCCATTCGCTGCCCCTGCCTCCCGCCTCCCAGCTGCTCCTCCCTCCCACCTCCCCATAAATGGCGGCCGCTGCACGGTGAGGAGAGCGACCCTTGACCTTGCCAGGTAGGTCGCTCCCCCACCACACAGCTCCGCCTGTGCTGTCTGCCCGCTGCTCCTGTAGGTAAGATCGCCCTCCGCTTGTGGCCCCGGTGCCAGTTTTGTCTGCTTGTCTCCCCTTTCCTTTCTGTGCCCCTCGCTGCCCCACTGTTGTTGTGCCCGTGATTTGCCTGCTTTCCCCCCGTTTTTCCTTCTGTGCCCCTCGCTGCCCCACTGTTGTTGTGCCCGCGATTTGCCTGCTTTCCCCCGTTTTTCCTTCTGTGCCCCTCGCTGCCCCACTGTTGTTGTGCCCGTGATTTGCCTGCTTTCCCCCCGTTTTTCCTTCTGTGCCCCTCGCTGCCCCACTGTTGTTGTGCCCGTGATTTGCCTGCTTTCCCCCGTTTTCCTTCTGTGCCCCTCGCTGCCCCACTGTTGTTGTGCCCGTGATTTGCCTGCTTTCCCCCGTTTTTCCTTCTGTGCCCCTCGCTGCCCCACTGTTGTTGTGCCCGTGATTTGCCTGCTTTCCCCCGTTTTTCCTTCTGTGCCCCTCGCTGCCCCACTGTTGTTGTGCCCGTGATTTGCCTGCTTTCCCCCCGTTTTTCCTTCTGTGCCCCTCGCTGCCCCACTGTTGTTGTGCCCGTGATTTGCCTGCTTTCCCCCCGTTTTCCTTCTGTGCCCCTCGCTGCCCCACTGTTGTTGTGCCCGTGATTTGCCTGCTTTCCCCCCGTTTTCCTTCTGTGCCCCTCGCTGCCCCACTGTTGTTGTGCCCGTGATTTACCTGCTCTCCCCCCGTTTTTCCTTCTGTGCCCCTCGCTGCCTATCGCCATTCCCGCCGCTGCGTCCCTGCGGCCCCGCCCCCTGACTGCCCATTCGCTGCCCCTGCCTCCCGCCTCCCAGCTGCTCCTCCCTCCCACCTCCCCATAAATGGCGGCCGCTGCACGGGAGGAGAGCGACCCTTGACCTTGCCAGGTAGGTCGCTCCCCACCACACAGCTCCGCCTGTGCTGTCTGCCCGCTGCTCCTGTAGGTAAGATCGCCCTCCGCTTGTGGCCCCGGTGCCAGTTTTGTCTGCTTGTCTCCCCTTTCCTTTCTGTGCCCCTCGCTGCCCCACTGTTGTTGTGCCCGTGATTTGCCTGCTTTCCCCCCCGTTTTTCCTTCTGTGCCCCTCGCTGCCCCACTGTTGTTGTGCCCGCGATTTGCCTGCTTTCCCCCCGTTTTTCCTTCTGTGCCCCTCGCTGCCCCACTGTTGTTGTGCCCGTGATTTGCCTGCTTTCCCCCCGTTTTTCCTTCTGTGCCCCTCGCTGCCCCACTGTTGTTGTGCCCGTGATTTGCCTGCTTTCCCCCCGTTTTTCCTTCTGTGCCCCTCGCTGCCCCACTGTTGTTGTGCCCGTGATTTGCCTGCTTTCCCCCCGTTTTTCCTTCTGTGCCCCTCGCTGCCCCACTGTTGTTGTGCCCGTGATTTGCCTGCTTTCCCCCCGTTTTTCCTTCTGTGCCCCTCGCTGCCCCACTGTTGTTGTGCCCGTGATTTGCCTGCTTTCCCCCGTTTTTCCTTCTGTGCCCCTCGCTGCCCCACTGTTGTTGTGCCCGTGATTTGCCTGCTTTCCCCCGTTTTTCCTTCTGTGCCCCTCGCTGCCCCACTGTTGTTGTGCCCGTGATTTGCCTGCTTTCCCCCCGTTTTCCTTCTGTGCCCCTCGCTGCCCCACTGTTGTTGTGCCCGTGATTTACCTGCTCTCCCCCCGTTTTCCTTCTGTGCCCTCGCTGCCTATCGCCATTCCCGCCGCTGCGTCCTGCGGCCCCGCCCCCTGACTGCCCATTCGCTGCCCCTGCCTCCCGCCTCCCAGCTGCTCCTCCCTCCCACCTCCCCATAAATGGCGGCCGCTGCACGGCCGCGCAGCGGACGTGCGCAGCGGCGCGCCGCTGGCGCGCCGAAGGCGCGCCTAAGGCAAGCCCGTCTGCGCCCGTCCGCGACTGGACCGCGCCCAGCGCCAGAACCCCTGGATCCCACCGATGCAACACCACTCGACGGACCTACGACGCCGCCACACTCACCGCACTCAATGCCGGCCGGAACCCTGCCTGCTACCGAGCCTCACCGAGACGCACCCACGGACCCTTCACCTGCCAAACCTGCCGATTCACCTGCCCCCTGACGTGCACCACCTCCGCCAAGTCGAGCAACAGCAGCAACCACCTGAAATGCATCCTGCTGAACACCCGCTCCGTCCACAGGCACGCCGTGGAACTCTGGGACCTGCTCGACGCAACAGCACCGGACATCGCCTTCCTCACCGAAACCTGGATGAACGCCTCCTCAGCGCCTGACATCGCCATAGCCATCCCGGATGGATACAAGATCACCCGGAAGGACCGCGTCAACCAGACGGGAGGAGGCATCGCCATCGTACACAAGAACACCATCCGCATCTCGACTAACTCCGACGAGACCTTCACCGCCGCCGAACACCTACACTTCCAGATACACACGGACCCCAAGACCACCCTCCGAGGCACCCTCATCTACAGACCCCCGGGACCACGCACACTATTCAGCGAAGACATCGCAGACTTCATCAGCCCGCACGCCATGCCCTCCGCCGACTACATCCTCCTAGGGGACCTCAACTTCCACCTGGAGAACAACAACGACAGAAACACCACCGCCCTGCTGGACAACCTCGCCAACCTCGGACTCAAGCAACTGGTGAACACGCCCACCCACTACGCCGGCCACACGCTTGACCCCGTCTTCTCGTCCAGCAAGCACATCTCCTTCAGCCACGCCACCGGACTCCACTGGACCGACCACAGCTGCGTCCACTTCAGCTTCAGAAAGACTGCGACCCACCACCACCCGCAACAGGCTCCCCGCCGGAGCTGGAGCAAGATCACCGCCGAGCAGCTCACCGCCTCCCTCAGCCAGAACACACCCACCGACACAACGGACCCAAACGAAGCAGCCAGCAACCTCGCCAAGTGGCTGACCGCCTGCGCCGACGACCTCGCACCACTAAAAACCCTCCCAGCAGACCCGGAAGCAAGAAAACCCCTTGGTTCACCAACGAACTCAAGGAATCCAAGAAGAACTGCCGCACTCTCGAGAAAACCTGGCGACTCGACCAGACCACAGACAACAGGACCGCCCTCAAGCACGCCACCCGCAAACACCACCAGCTGATCCGTGCCACCAAGAAGTCGGCACTCAAAGAACGACTGGACAACAACGCCCATGACAGCAAGGAACTTTTCAGCATCGTCAAAGAGTTCTCCAACCCCAGCGCCGGAAACAACGACATCACCCCCTCGCAAGACCTCTGCAACTCACTCTCCGCGTTCTTCCACCGCAAGATCACCGACATACACAACAGCTTCAACGCACAAACAACGCACCCTACCGCCGAACCAATGCCCGCCACCACCACCCTCTGCAACTGGACCCCGATCAACACCGAAGACACCACCCGCACGATGAACTCCATCCACTCCGGATCACCAACCGACCCCTGCCCACACCACGTCTTCAACAAAGCCGACGCCACCATCGCACCCCATCTCCGGGACATCATCAACTCCTCCTTCCGCACCGCCACCTTCCCGGAGAGCTGGAAGCACGCCGAGCTTACCGCCCTCCTGAAGAAACCAACGGCGGACCCCACCGACCTCAAGAACTACCGCCCCATCTCGCTCCTTCCGTTTCCGGCCAAAGTCATCGAGAAGACCGTCAACAGACAGCTTGCCGCCTTCCTCGAGACGAATGGATCCCTCGACCCCTCGCAGTCCGGGTTTCGGGCCAACCACAGCACCGAGACCGCCCTTATCGCAGCCACCGACGACATCAGAACCCTAACCGACAACGGGAAACAGCTGCCCTCATCCTCCTGGACCTCTCCGCGGCGTTCGACACCGTCTGCCACCGCACCCTAGTGAAGCGCCTCAGCAACATCGGAATCCGAGAGAAAGCACTGGAATGGATCATCTCGTTCCTCGCCGGAAGAACCCAGAGAGTCCGCCTCTCCCGTTCAGATCCGAAGCCACCGAAGTCATCTGCGGCGTTCCACAAGGATCCTCACTCAGCCCGACCCTCTTCAACGTCTACATGAGCCCCCTCGCAGCCATCGCACGCCGACACAACCTCAACATCATCTCCTACGCCGACGACACCCAGCTGATCCTCTCCCTCACCAACGACCCCACTACCGCCAGAGCCAACCTGCACGACGGGATGAGAGACGTCGCCGACTGGATGAGGAACAGCCGCCTTAAACTGAACTCAGACAAGACGGAAGTCCTCATCCTGGGCTCATCACCCTCCGCCTGGGACGACTCCTGGTGGCCCCCGGCCCTGGGCACCGCACCCAAGCCAACGGACCACGCACGCAACCTGGGCTTCATCCTGGACTCCTCCCTATCAATGACCAAACAAGTCAACGCCGTCTCATCTTCATGCTTCAACACCCTGCGCATGCTCCGCAAGATCTTCAGATGGATCCCCACTGAAACCAGGAAGACCGTCACCCAGGCACTCGTCACCAGCCGACTGGACTATGGGAACACCCTCTACGCCGGAACCACAGCCAAACTTCAAAAGAGACTCCAGCGCATCCAGAACGCCTCCGCACGACTCATCCTGGACATCCCCCGACACAGCCACATCACCGTACACCTGAAAGACCTGCACTGGCTCCCCGTCAGCAAGAGAATCACGTTCAGACTCCTCACCCACGCACACAAGGCCCTCCACGACCTGGGCCCAAAGTACCTCAACGACCGCATGTCCTTCTACACGCCCACACGCCAGCTACGATCAACCAGCCACGCCCTCGCCACCGTACCACGCATCCGCAGAACCACCGCCGGAGGAAGATCCTTCTCCTACCTGGCGGCCAAGACCTGGAACTCCCTCCCCACTCACCTTCGGCGAACCCAGGACCATCTCGCCTTCAGGAAGCAGCTCAAGACCTGGCTGTTCGAGCAGTAACTTACCCCCTCCCCCAGCGCCTTGAGACCCTCCCGGGTGAGTAGCGCGCTCTATAAATGCCGTGATTGATTGATTGATTGGTTAGAACCCCTAAAAATGAAATAAAGTAAAAAACATGGAAGTACACAGAGAATTAGAAGGGCAAAGCTGCAAGTAGGTGTCTTTGTGACAGCGAACACACCACTGGACGTTCAGAGGGGTAGAGAGTGCAGCGATGACCTCTCGCTGCGAACTATAGTGCACCCCTTCTATAATTACTTTTAACAAGTGTTGAAATCAGCCCTTTTTGCAGGGTTATCCCCAAACTTTTTGCTTCTTCCTCCTATTTTTTCCTGACCTGTTTTTGTTGGCTATAGGACTCTGGGCACTTTACCACTGCTAATCAGTGCTAAAGCGCCTATGCTACCTGTGTAAATTGTTATCATGATTGGTTATCCATGATTGGCATTTCTGATTTACTGGTAAGCCCCAAGTAAAGTGCACCGAGTGTGCCAGGGCCTGTAATTCAATTGCACCTAGTGGGCCTGCAGCACTGATTGTGCCACCCACATGAGTAGCCCTGAAAAGGTATCTCAGACCTGCCACTGTAGTGTCTGCGCGCAGTTTTAAACTGCCATGTCGACCTGGCAAGGGCACCCACTTGCCAAGACACCCCTCAGGTATGCCCAAGGTACCCTCATGGGTAGGATGCAAAGTATGTGAAAGGTTGGACAAGTACTGGTGTAGGTGACATGTCCTGATAGTGAAATACTGCCAATTTCGTTTTTCACTATTGAAAGGCTATCTGTCCCCCTAGGATAGCATGGGAGTTACTTTGTAACATCTTACTTCCCATTGGGACAAGATACAGAAATGAAGTTTAGGCTCTCTGAACTCATATTTAATAACACATCTTTTAGTAAAGATGTCTTTTAAATTGCGTGTTTGAAAATGCTACTTTTAGAAAGTATGTAAAACAACAGTATGTTCTAGCTGTCGCTTTTCAAGAATGAATAATTTTGAAAGCAGGGTAGTATAACTTAATTATCTTGGCCCCTTGTGTTTATTCACTGGCATTTCATAATTCATTTAAAGTAATATTACAATTCATAACATGTCATTGGTGGACCACCTTCTTTGTTTTTTATTCTCAAACTTATTATATACATATAACATAACCTACCATTTCAAAGCAAAAAGGAAAGAAATTCAAAAAGATACAAATACTTTAAACATTTTCATGTGTGTATTTTTTTTAAAAAAAGGGATCTTTTTCAACCAGTCATCTAATCACAAATTCTATGTCGCTCTTTTTTAACAGCAGTCTTTTTGAATAACGATTTCTTTAAACTTTCACTTTAAAGCGAAAAACGAACAGTCCCAAGAGTCTCTGGGAATCAAGATACAAGCAAACCAATCATCACAGTGCAACAGTAGTTCATAGCAGTAACCAATCCGGCTCAACTTGTGCCTGTAATAGTCCTCTCTCCTCTCTGATCCCCCTCTTTCTTCGCTGCTCGCAGCCTCAGTTAAGTGTGTTTTCTCACTTCTCCTTTATTGGTGATTGCGAATGTTTGGTTAGCTGTTCTTGGCCATTAAAGTGTGTGGTGTGTAGACAGCGCACAGCGATGACATTGACCGGGTCGCGGGAGCGTCTTTCTGCTCCTTCGAGACTGCTGCTGATGGTGCTGCGCCGCGGTGCGGTCCTCCGCCCGCCAGGTGGCGCTTGACTCCGGAAGTCTCTCTCTCCCCCAACACACGATTCTTAAACTGACAGGATCGGACGTGCGTCGGGAGCCGGGACCACCGAGAGCCTTGCCTGGACACAGACGCCCTGTGTATGGGGTCTGTATAGTGCATTGTCCACAGAATAGATTTAATGCCCTGTGTAGGGTCAGTATTGCCGACACCCCCACCGGGATCTGTATTTTTACACTGACCGTTAGGTCTATAGGAGAACACGGTGCCAGGCAATCTACCCCATTCATTATCGTGCACCAAGGGGGAAGTGTTCCCGAGGTTAGGCCCCTTGCTGTGTGGCTCTGCCTATGTTAAAGACTTGACTGTGCCAGCAGTCCTAAAATGCTTTGCAGCTACCGGACTGCCCATATTCCTCTACCAAGGGTTGTGCTGCATGAGTGGCTCCTTGAGGGTATAACTTCTGTTCAGGCTCAGTTTTTCCCATTAATGTTTTTCCCCTGGTTACAGGAACCCTGCATTTTAGCATGGAAACTGCGGAGGGGGGTTATGAGGACCCTTTGGAAGATCTCCCTCGGGATGATCATTTTTATAATGTGGTGGATGCCTCTATCTACCGTGCGGTAGATGAGGCTATGGGTCCCATGGAGGAGCACCTCGCCCAGCTTATTGCCAGTGAGTGCGCCAAGAGGTCTCAGGCATAACCTGTGGCGTCTACCTCCCCCGTGTTCTCCCACCTCCTCCAAACCCAGATGTACCACCAGAAAAGCACCATAGGGAAGAGGGTGTGGACCTGGACGCTTTTGAGCAATTAAAACACGCCTTTATGGTGAAGAATGTCCCAGTTTTAACCCCACCTGACTCAAAACCCCAGCAGGAAGCCCCACCCCCCATACGACTTGCAGGATGACGATCCTTCAGATGAGGAGGCAGGGTCATCCAGGCCATGGCGGCCTTCCCCCCCCCCGCCCAAGCGAGACACCAGCTGAGACGTCACAGTCAGGCATGCTGGACCCCGACCAAATCCTTCACCCTCGGTCGGCGGATTGGATCCCTTGTGACAAGGTGGCGCAGTATGTGGCTAATCACCTGCACAAGCCATCAGAGAAGGAAGCACATAGCTGCCTAAGGTAAGAATGCCCTAGGCCCTCTTTAGAGGGTAACGTAGCACAAACCCCCAGACATAAGACCCCAAGATGGCCACATTTTTGGCAAAGTTTATCAAAGACCAGAAAAAGGGGATAGACCGGTCCTGGTGGGCTTGCAATGACAAGCTTTTAGACGTGGTTGGCCCCTTGACCAAGATCCTGGACATGGCTGAGGATCCCAAGGCTTCGGGTGCCATGATTTCCCCAGAGGCTCTTTCGGGATGGGCGCAGAGGGCGATTATCTTTTTGGGTAACGCCAACTGTGCACTGTCCACGGAGCGCAGACGGTCATTGCTGATCAAAGTTGACCCGAAACTTGGGGACCAAGCTGTTTCGGAGGCAGAGGCAGTAGCCCAGGGCGGACTCTTTGGGGATCCTTTTATTAAGGACCCCGGGAAGTTTGTGAACACCTTTACTTCCCTAGATAAAGCCCAAGCTTCAATTAAGAAAGTGTTCCCCTCCCGGGTATTCCAAGGGGCCGGCTGTGGTAGGGGCCACTCAGTCGGCCGCTCTGCTTCCCAACCCTACTCTAGAGGGCAAGGCTCCAGGCGTGGCTGTGGTTACCAAGACCAATCCAACTTCACAAACTTCTACCCCACCAGGGGTCAGCGCTTCCAAGGACGAGGTTCCAAAGGACAAGACAACAACACCAATGCAGGTGAGTGTTTGCCTTTCCTCCGGGGTTCAGGTGGTTGGACGATTGCCATGTTTCACCAGGGAGTGGCATACCCTAATGACAGATGCCTGCGTCTTGCAAACAACACAGAGCTTTCAGATAGAATTCTACGGGACTCCCTATCAGGTATCCAGACCACGCCCAATCCAATTCTCGGCGGCAGAAACAGCCTTAAAAGATGCGGAGGCCCAAGCTTTGCTGGCCAAACAGGCGATTCAGCGGACGACCATTCATCCCCACGGGTTCGTCAGCAATATTTTTCTAGTGGACAAGGGCGATGAGGGCCAGCGCCCTGTAATAAACTTATGGGATTTCAACGAATGGTTGGTGTACCGACATTTCAAGATGGAGGGTATTCACCTCCTGCGAGATGTTCTTTGCCCATCCGATTGGATGGTTTGCCTCGACCTCAAGGATGCGTACCTGGTGGTACCCATCTTCCCGCCGCACCAGCGTTTTCTTCAATTCCTTTGGCGCCAGCAGGCTTTCGAGTTTTCAAGTCTTTCCTTCGGACTGTCCTCAGCTCTCTGGTGCTTCACGAAGGTTCTCAAACTGGTGGTGGAACACCTTGGAGTGTGGGGCATCCGCCTCATCGTGTATCTGGACGATATGCTCCACATGGCCCAATTCCCTCTCCAGCTGTCAATCCACTTGCAGACTGTGATAGATCTTTTAGAAGGTTTGGGTTTCATGATAAACGAGGGGAAGTCCCTCCTGATCCCATCACAGACAGCAATCTTTTTGGGGTTTATGATCAACTCCACGACCTCTACCCTCAGTCTTCCATCCTGCAAAATGACAAAAATCAAGCACGAACTGCGCCGTACACTGGCCAAACCACGCATCACTTTGCGTCAGATTCCCCGTCTTGTGGGCCTCCACTCCTCCTAAAACCAGGCCATCTTTCCGGGCCCCCTACATTATCGGGCCCTACAGCGGCTCAAGGCGACTCATCTCTGCAAGGGCCTTACTTACTCCCAGATGGTCGTTCTCACGGACGAGGTAAGAGAGGAAATCTCATGGTGGCTTTCGCACATGAAGGCTTGGAATGGAAGAGCGATCTTCGGTTCCGCCCCGGACCTTGTCAGAAGCCAGCAGGTCTGGTTGGGGCGCTCGGTGTGGTGAGTTCTCAACGGGAGGATCATGGTCACCTCAAGAACAATCGTTACACATTAACTGTTTGGAGCTTCTAGCGGGTTCCTTTGTGGTCCGATGTTGGACGAAAGACAGAGCCCAGACTTGTGTGCTCCTCAAGATGGACAATGTGTCAGCCGTCAGATACAACAACCATCTCGGGGGCACGCGTTCCAAAGTTCTCTCGGATCTAGCGACCAGTTTTTGGCAGGATTGCCTAGATCATCATGTATCTGTGACAGCGGAATACCTCCCGGGCCAAGCGAACCAAGTGGCAGACTGGCATTCCCGCCATCTGCGGGATTCCAGCCTATGGAAACTATACCTCAAGGTGTTCACACAACTTCAGAGGAGATGGGGTCCGTTCTCAGTGGACCTGTTTGCATCCCGGCTGCACCACCAGTTACCCAGGTTCTTCACCTGGAGACTGAATCCCCTGGTGGCCTCGACGGATGCTTTCCTGCAGGATTGGGCCCAAGAACAGGGATATGCCTTTCCCCCCTTTGCCATGATCACTCGGGCATAGGCCCAGATAAGGCGTCAACGAGCGGACGTGGTAATGATCACTTTGATTTCGAGATCTCAAGTGTGGTTTCCGGTTCTACTGGAACTTTCCTGGGATTCTCCAATCCAACTCCCGAGTTTCCTCACCTCCTTCTCAATCCGGACAATATTCCTCACCAGCTAGTCCTGGGGGGCTCCCTAACCCTGATGGCTTGACGGAGTACAGGGAACAATGGTCGGTCCCAGGCCTTTCGCACCAGGCTTAAGAGCTCCTGACCAAAGCGTAGGAAGACGGTACAGTCAAAAGATACAGGTCAGCTTGGACCAGATGGTCACATTGGTGTCTGCAACAGGGTTTTGATCCCTTGGTCGCCGAGATTGTACTGATAGTGAATTTCTTAGTGGAGCTAGCCACAGAGGGTTTGGCTTATCGATCCATAAATACCTTCCGCTGAGCAATCTCGGCCGGCCATATTTCAGTTGATGGGGCTCCAGTGGGAGAACATGCTCTCGTATGTAGGCTCCTTCGGGGAATCAGACTGTCGTTGCCGCCATCTTCAAGATACTCAGCGGTTTGGGATGTCAACATGGTGCTCAATTCTATTAAGGACACAGGGGTGAGGATTATCCCACCCAGCTAGAAGGTTTTTCTCTCTTATTAGGACCCACCCTAAGCAGTAAGTACTAAGTTTATGATGTATGCATAGATCGCCTTTGCCGTAAAGAATTTGTTGACAGTGTTACTTATGGCGTTACTATTTGTTTGAAATAATCATCACATCGTGAATCCACCTGATCAGTCTCTTTTGTTTCTAGGTTCATATGGTACTAAACGGACCAGTAAAGAAGTAGCTAAGGCTTGACTTGTGCAAAGAAAGAGGGGGATCAGAGAGGAGAGAGGAATATTACAGGCACAAGTGGAACCTGACTGGTTACTGCTATAGACTACTGTTGGACTGTGATTGGTTATGCTTGTTACTTGATTTCCAGAAACTCTTGGGACTGTTAGTTTTTCGCTTCAAAAGTGAAAGTTTAAAGAATTTGTGTTTTAAAAAGGCTGCTGTTGAATAAAAGTGAAGAGAGATTAAGCATAATCCTCGCCTCCGTGTCCTTAATAGAACTGAAACTTTCCTACACGAGAGTTAGGAACAATTTTCATTCAACCAGCGAGGTAATGAATCACTTGTTCAAAAACATTATCTCCTGTAGATGATAGTTCTTGGGGACTGCTGACTAAATTTTGAGTGGTGTTGTCACTCTGCCACTGCTCCCACTGTTTTAGTCCTCTTTCTGCAGATTTTTTGCCCAAGAGATCGTGTTGACGCGTTTGGTACCCCCTTATGAGTAATGGGGTTCTCCTCAGGACTGGATTCTTTCTGTAAATAGTAATATGTAAGTTTCTATTAATATCATTACTCCTTCTACCCCTCACTCCACATTCTGTTGTTATTTAAACTGTATATCAAAAGTACCTTTGGTTGTCTTTAGCTGCTTTGCTCAGATTTTATTTCAAGCACACGTTCCACTCTGGAAGTTAATGTGCAAATTTCATTGTTCATTGAAATTAATTGTTGATTTCTTTCAGTGCAGATTAACTTGCCGCTTTTTATCAGTAGAACAAATATTTAACATTATTCCATGTTTGGGCAAATCGTTTTGAAAGGAGCAAAAGATAGAATGTTATGCGTTTTTATTTATTTGTGAACTTCAGCATTTAGGCATTGCTACCCCATGTTTTCGTTATCGCCACGATTCCGCCCTGAAGTATATGCAGCGGCTTGTCGGCTTTGCAACTTTGTATCCAAAGACTCGGTAAAGCTGCTGTATTTTCATTCCTATCACATTCACGCCAGTGTGTTGATTAGGGAAAGTCTGTTATACAGTTTCAACTTTCTGATGAAACTGAATAATCCCACTCGCTATGTGAGTTCCTAATCCTTCTATATTTTAACGCATGGCTCTTACTTGCATTGAGGTCCGCTGCTCCAGCCACTGCTGCACTTGTCCGACCGGATGTTAGTTCGCAGATCATCTGGTGTCGGCCAGGTTCAAACTTTATTGTTCGAACACTGTTTTGCATGCTGGTATATGTAGTTTTTTTAGGGCAATGTATGCCGATTGTATGTTGGTAATTCTTTTATATGTCTTAGTCTTGCTGGGAACTGTATAAATCGTTGCATTTACGGTCAGGGAGATCCACACACGACTATACCCAGATATCTTTTGAAGCACACATCGCTGTAAATTTCGAGTTTCTGCTGAGGTTTACAGTACGGGCAATTCATGATATCATGTACCTTGTAACCGGTCTGTCTCTGACATTTCATTTAAGCCGTGCAAAACTTGAGAATTAAATAGGCTTCTTTCTTCGTTAGAATTGCTTCAAGATCGCCTCCCCGGGGGTTAGGTTTGATCACACTCAAAACGGTCCATTTCAGGTCTTTTTCAGTATGCCCATTCTCAATAAAATGATTGACCATTGGGGCTGATACAATCTTTGTTTTGATTCGGGACCGATGGTGGAATTTTAGAAAGTAGGCATTTTCTGGTCTAACCATTCTGTGTGCCTCTGCCTGTTTGTGTTTTGACGGTCTAGTTTTGGAGTGACAGGGGCTGGGGATGTGCATTCCCTGTAGACAGCCACTGGGGGGGGGGTTGAGGTGTGCCTGGCTCTTCCTGGATGACTCAGAGCTGAGCTGAATAAACCATGGCTGCATTTACCTTAGTGAGAGGAGTTTCCCTTGCACCTGAATAGGGCCTGTCTCCCTTGCACCATGGTGTCTCCGCCCCCTGTGGTCATACTGCACCAGTGAGGACAGTACTGGTTTGGACTGGGCTCAGATACCCTTTCACAAAGAAGAACAAAGACAAAATGGGGTAGAAGTAGTGGACCTTAAACTTCAGCACTTTATATCACTTCAGGACTCAAGAGGAACCTTTGCCAAGGAGAAGAGCTGGAGAGCTGTGAGGAGAAGTACTGCCCCTTTTGCTGTGTGGGGTTGGCCTGCAGTTGCTGCTTCTGCCAAGGAAAGGACAAAGACACAACAACATGGCAAGATGGCCACCGGGTAGGAGCTCAGCCCGGGAGCTCCCGGGTCAGAGATCACCAAATCAGTGAAAATCCCCTTGTCTACCCATCCATTCGCCTCCAATATTCCCACATCCAACTCCCAAAGTCCCTGCTCACCTCTTTGGTCCCGTAGATTTCTCCCAGAAGCAACGGCTGACCCCTCCACAGTCAAGTGAACTCTGGACCCTCGTTGGAGCCTCCTCCGGCTGCTCTGAGGCATGCGACGCACCTGGAGAGTGAAGATCATCGGTGAGGTCCCGGCCGGATCGGAGAAAGCACCGGGAGCCGCGACCGAGACGAGACCGAGAACTCGACCGGAGCTCCTTGCGACCAGAGCCTCGTGGAGTGGAGCGCAACAATGGAGTGGAGCCTTGGGGCCGCCAGAGCCTACCGGTGAGCAGAGACACCGCAGCGGGCACCGGGGGCTTAGGGGACTACAAGACCGGGGCCCCCCCAGCGGCACCTGAACGACCTAGAAAGCCCCCAAGCGGCCTGCCTGTCTTCAAAATGGCGGCCGCAGGGACAAATACAGGCATCAATACCTCCGCGAGTGCCAGAGTCGGCGTGCGAGGTAAATAATGTGCAGGAGGGACGGAGCAACCACAAGACTGGGGCCCAGAAGGGACAGTAAGGGCAGACCAATCCTCTCCCAAGGGGTGAACTGACCAAAGCTAAATTCTAACGAACTGTCCTCCTTTTGACTCTTAGTCTGCCTGACTTAACATGGCGCCTGCAGCTTTCAATGTCTATACGCGGTTTTGGCGCGCTAGGCCTGCCGGTGCCTCACTGCGGGTGCTTGAACCAGGCGGGAGACCCGACTTCGTAAAGACCACCACACCCTTGAGTGCAAGACCTCCTGAACACCTGGCTCAACGATGGCAAGAATTTCCTGCTCTGTAAATATGTAATATATAATTGTCTAAGCCTAATCACTGTTAAAATGTAACCCTGTGTGAATTTGCAACTTGTGTATATATATATAACTCTAACCACTTGTATATGTAGTTGACCTTTGTACTTCTACCATTCCTATGTGATCTTAGAGTTTATCTGTTTGTATCTCTTCCTTGAGTGACTTTATAACTTGACATTTGCAATTTTTTTCCTCCATTTGTATCTCCTATGTAACTCATGTAATCCAAAGTCCTTATGTAACGCAACCGGTTCTTTTGTAAAGCGCTCTGACACCTTCGGGTAATGTTCGCGCTATATAAAATCGCAATAAATAAAAATAAAATAAATAAAAAAAGACTGGAACTTTGCAGTGAACCTGCTTGAAGAAGAATCTCCAAGCGCCTGTGTGTGCTGGCCTCCTGTTCTGAAGTCTCAGGGACACAAAGACTTCACCCCCAGCTCCCCTGAACTCTGTTGCTGAGAGTTCTGACCTGCCAGGAGGTGCCTATTCCAGTTTTGGGCCTCTGGAGGTTGTTCCTGCTGTTGGAAGCTGCAAGCAACTTGAAAGAATCAAGAAAAGCAATCTCCGACGCCGTCAGTGATGCCGCCGTGACCTGCATTGAGGCCCAGGGCACCGCTCGTAAAGTGCATGTCGCACCGCCCGGCCTGCACCGCAGCTCCGACGACCTTCGATGCCTGCAGTTATCTGCCTTCCCGACGCCAGCGCTCGCACCGACTCCGTCACCGCTAGCATCCTGTTATTGCGGTGCCGATAACCGCCGAGGGCGACTCCACGAACTCGCGACTTCGCATTGTCACCGGAACCGACGCCTCACTGCCGTCGCAAAGGACTTCCTGGATTCGACACGCCGCCTCCTCGCGGACACAACGCCTTGCATCTCCTGTGGCAGCCAGGGAGACGAGCTCAGCACCGACGCTTCATCTCCATGACGCCGTGCATCGTCATAGACTTTGTTATCCAAAGGTACAGTTTGTTTGGGGGTCCGTGCGTGTGACTCCGTGCCCGAAGCTGCGCACCTCGCGTTCGGCACCGTATGTTGTATTTATTGCTTTCATGACGTCGTAATAGCCCCAGGTGGAGCTATTTTATTTTTGAAATAACTGTTTTGAAGTGCTATTTTACTACATGTATGTTGGATTTTTGTTGTTTTGGTCTTGTTGAGTTTAAAGATACTTTATTTTTCTAAACTGGTGTGGGTCCATTTGTGGTGTTATCACTGTATTACTTACTGTGTGTTTTGAGTACAAATACCTTGCACATTGCCTTGGAATAAGCCGGTCTGCTCGTGCCAAGCTACCAAGGGGGTGAGCAGGGGTTATCTAAAGTGTGTATCCCCCTTATCCTGACTAGAAGCAAGGGTCCCTATTTGGACAAAGGTACCAACCTCTGCCAACTATAGACCCCAGTTCTAACAACGAGTCTTTATGTAACATGCAGTGACACATTTTCAGGCCACCACAATGTAGCAGTTCAGAGACAATATCCACAAATCAAAAAATCGCATGGCTTTTCCACTTCTTTTAGTGTTGACCAAATAAACCTTTTTTCTCTTCTCCATGAGTAGACAAAGTGAACGTATTCATGCCAGCAAGGACATAAAGAGTTCAAAGTTCAGTTCCTAATTGTTCCTGGATTAAACAGATCAGATCCCAAAGCTTTTTAAGGGCTCGGTCCCTTAACTGAGAGCCGCCCAAAACCCTGAATTTTAGGTCTTGCCTGTGACAGCGCATGCGCTCTCGCTTGCGAGAGATAGTGTTACTAGAATGGGCTTGGAGCTTGCCCATTGTTTACCATTTGTTGGCTGTATTGTCACTCTTATTTGCTGCCTTTTAATTGAGCAGAGCAGCCTGTTTCACTTCCTCTTCTTTCATAGACCAAGTACTGGTTTCTTCATTTATTTTGATTAGTGTCCTTCGTGCTGGCGCTGTGATTGAGATACTATTTTCTTTCTTCTTTGTCATCCTTGTTGCTTCTTCCCTCCCAACCACACCCGCTTTATCCATGTTGCTTCATCCCTCTCCCACCCACCCGTTGTTCATGCAGCTTCTTCCCTCCCATCCTACTACTGTCCTTGTTGATTGTTCTCTCCAACCCCCACCCTCCTGTTGTCTGTGTTGCCCCCTTCCCCCAAACTGCCAAAATATAAAAAGAGAGCCATTACACGGCAAGCGCTGGCCACATAATGGCACTTTTTTTTGCCTCTCGTGTCATGCACAAATATGCACAGATTATTTTTATAGTGTCTCGGTCCAACCTTTCTGAGCCTCCTATATCTGCTTCCTCTTTTAAATTCCCCACATCTGTAGTGCTAGGATGGGGTTTATCTATCATCCCTTGCCCAAGACTGGAGAGAATTTATTTTTACCTTCCTCCATCTTACCTAGGAGTGTGGGTGGTGTTTGTTACCCTCTGCCTTGGATAAAGGCGAGGTTATTTTTTTCTCTTCCCCACAGTTTTATTTATTTATTTTGGGAAATGTAAAACGCTACCTACACTCCAGCTGGAGTCTTTTGGCACGGAAAAATATTTTCTTAGAGACATGAAGCCGGGAATGCCACTGGTTTTTTCCTCGCAAACAGTCCGATTTTTTTTAATGATTTTCTAAATTTGAGCAGCGATGGTTCCATACAAATTCCAAATGGCAGACTATTCCAAAGGATTGCACCTTGGGACCTGAAAACCTCTGGAACCCCATTTGGGATATTTAACCTAGCAAACAGGGTTAAAAAAAATGCCTTTTACTGAGATTATGGATGGGAAAGCCCTTTTACATGTTTTTCTTCTAAACTGTGGACTTTCTTCATGGAAACTTTTGTACATAATTTACACCGATTTAAAAAGGTTAGGGTGTTGGACTTGGAGGTACTGGAGTTGGCTTAAGTCCTTTGAACTAGAGTTGAATTCTTTCAAATTAAACACGCTTTACTGTAGTGCAATTTGTATGTTTTGTATACATCCTTTTTTCCGATTTTTGCCACCTATTAGGTGAGAAAAAACAATGTTTATGAGCTTACCCATGATGTGACAGCTCACATCATAAATGACATCGCTGGTGACATTATATATCACCACAACACTTACATAATCAATTATATCATTATGGATACAGTATCATTTTTGTTTGGATTTATGCTGCTATTTAATGATGCTGTGTTGTGAAGTCCTACTATTTATTTATTGTACAAGTATTAGGAGAGCATGAACATTTTATTGCATTTAGGTCCGGGTTATGGTTTGCATGGCAGGTGCACAAATTACTGTTTGCCCAGCTAACAATAATTGACAATTTGGGTTTTTTTGGTTTTGTTTAAGAACCATAATTTTCTTTTAATTGTATTAATGTCGGAAGAGCTGAAAAAGCACAAATTTTCATAAACAAAGATTTTTTCCAGTGAATATTTGGTGTTTTGATGATTTATTTCAGACCCTTTGGATGTACCCAGCAACCCCAGCTGTGCACAGGCTTTGGCCTGAAGCCGTGCACAGTGGCAGTTGGCTGTAGGCCACAATCCAATCTCACACACCAAACCCATGTTGCGATGAATGTGAGTGCGTTCAGACATTCATGAAAGGATCCTGCTGCAGACTGTGTGGCTTCCTGTGGCACATTATCTTTCTCTCCCTGGATGGCTGGGATGCCCAGAGTTTGTGATTTATGCTATTTGAATGTAAAGTTTTGTGAAAATTCTACACAAAGCACCAATTTTATATGCAAACCAAATAAACAGGTTTTCAATGGAATGGAATCCTAACCATAACTACACAGTGGTTATCGCACATGTGTAACATGCATGTAGAGAGAGAGAAAATTGAATAATTTTGGTTCTTCCCAAGCATATTTGTTTTTCTGTCCAACTGTATTCTCTGTATTGCAACAGCCCATTTCTTATTGCCACTTTTGACTAATCCTGCTTGCAAAAGTCCTGAAGTTGAATGCAATAAGCCTAGTTGACTAACCTCATACAATTTGGCTACTTCCAAGCGCACTAAAACAAGATAAAATAAGTTTCTGAAGGCATATGTTTCCACTGCAGTTAACATAGGGAGATAAGTACCCAAATGCTGCTTTTTGACAACAGAACAATACATCAGCTGCGACTTGCTTATGGTTTATCCTTCTATACCCTCAAGGTGGGACATGAAACAATATTGAGTTTATACTCTGGGTCACTGCATGTTATAAAACTTTCCCACACATTTCAAATAATAGGCACACGTGTTCTTCCTTGTTCCAACTCCTATCGGTGCACAGTGAGTCAGACACTCTTGCACTAGTTTTTTGTTTGGTTTTCTTTTTGTTATACGGCTTAGTACATTTTCAACAATCACCTCTCCGTAGGGCTGATCGCCCTACAGACTTGTACATACCTTCGGTACAAGTCTAGTTCTTCACTGGAGAATTATTTACTTTGGGCCCAGTACTGTTTTTTATTCACGTTTTAGGTTATGTATTGGCAACTTGCTATGGGCCTGTCTCTTTGTTTCTCCATTTTTCCTCATTTTTGCTGCTTTTCTTGTCAGATTGATCTATGGTTCATACATATTCTGTTTACCAATGTTCATACAACCTTGAAAAAGTCACTGCGTGACGAAACACGTGTCGGCTGTTATTCAATATCAAGAACTGAAGAACGTGAATTTTGTGAAACATAAATGTACTGAAGATCATTGAATTAACACATCCTCACAATAAAGAAACATCTCATCTCTACATAAGTCCTGTATGGACTCCATACATTTTTCGTTATTACTAATTGAGTGCTTTGGTTTTGTACATAAGGAGTTCACCAACACCACCCAGGTATAACATGTGCATTGCGTGCAAGTAGGAGTGACAGGAATTTCGGGACAACGCAACTCACAAGCTGGAGTTTATATCAATCAGTATTTCAGTAGGCATAAATGTCAAGACTTTCTTATAAGGATACTAACTATTTATGCAGCATTCAGTGTCTACAGTTAGAGGAGGTCTAAGTTAGCAAAGGGCATCAATACATCACTGCACCAGCAATCTAGGATTTCTCTATACAACACTAACCTTAAACTTCAAAGTAGATTGAAGAAGCCAACCTTCCCATCCACATTACAGCAGACATTCTGGAAGAAACTGGACTAGTGTACAATTGCCTATGCTGAGAGAATAGTGTAAATGGAGGCATCTACAACACAGGGAAAAGGTCTCTTGTAAAGTGTTATGTCCCTGTAGCAACACAGGAGGTCAGGCAACTGACCCCTAGAGTCCACTACTTCGTCCTGGGTAAAAGTGGCAGCAGGTCCAACCCTTAATGTCTCAAACAACTAGTCCTTCTGTTCTTCCCAAGGCCCACAAAGTTTTCTGAGGAGGGTGTCTTGGAGTGCCACATTTATGGTTGGAACAAGCTAGTGGGTGGAGATTCCTGGCTCCGCCTCGACCAATGGGATAACATTTTCAAGGGGCAACCATACCCAGGTTTTCAGCGGTTTGTTTTTGACCCCCTGCAAACAATCCCACTGTGCCCCTTACTCCCACAATCCGAGATGGGGCAACCCTGCCACCTTTATGCAGAGCCTGTTTACCCACCTAGAGGTGTGGCCAAGGTAATGAGGAGCCCCTCCTCTGTGGTCAGTCAAAACTGGTTCTGGT
Organism: Calotriton arnoldi; assembly: GCA_963921515.1. Taxonomy (NCBI): domain Eukaryota; kingdom Metazoa; phylum Chordata; class Amphibia; order Caudata; family Salamandridae; genus Calotriton; species Calotriton arnoldi. Next base: position 250,283 of record CAWUFW010014294.1, on the reverse strand, counting down.
GGTAGCGCTCCTCCCACTGTTTCCTCTGGGAGCAGTTATTACCCCTCATTAAGATCAAGTACTTGCTGGAGAGCTGCTCAAGGGCTACTGTAAATTAGCCTCCACGAGCTTCAGGCAGGGAAAGATAACTTTCTAAAAGCTACTTTTCCTAAATATTGATTAAAATTCAACTTCACTATTGAATTGAGCTTGTAATACATATTAAAAATAGTGGCTGAACTATTGTTCTAGCTGGACCAAAACCTGAGATAGCAGAGTTAATATTTTAATCTGTACTCTAGTTTTACTTATAAGACAGCCAAAGCCCTCCAGAGTGAAAATAGCTTTTGGGGTCTTTTCAATGTAGGGGCAGGGTAACAATTTTAAATATCATGCACCCTATCTTATGGGCTACAAGGACTACACGGGGTGGGTGACTTATTAATATTTAAAAGGAAGATTTTTCCCCTGTCAAAAGGGCTATTTTGACAGACCAGACTGCAGGTTGTAAACTGAAGCAACCGGGCTACACTAGTAGTCCTGAAGCAATTTCTCCCTGTGACGCTAGTAGATGGCACAATAAGTGCTACAGTTCAAGGGTGCCATTTATCTTTCAATGCCATGGGTGCAGTTTCTACACTATGGGCCTGATTATGAACGCGGTGAACCCGCCACAGACAGGCTGCCGGTGTCGGGTTCACCGCGATCTTGAGGCCTTTTCCCGCCCGCCATATTTTGATGGCGGGCGGTTTTGTGGCGGTCGGGAACTCCGACCGCCACAAATCCGACGGGCTCCTTGAGCCCGCCGGGGCGGGGGAGACCCTCAGCACACAATGCATGACAGCTGTGCCTAGCAGGCACCGCCGGTGTGATTATGATTATGGTTCACCCGCCATGGAAAGGCTGGCGGGGATGGACTTTGGGGGCCCATAGCGGGCCCCCCTTGACCAGGGGCAGTTAGTTTTTGCACTTATTTCCCTGCACCATGTGGCAGGCACCGCATGTGGCAGGCACCGCAATGGTGCCTGCCACGTACTGCAGGGAAATGTTCAAGGTGCATTTTTAACATTGCGGCGGGTGCTGCGGCTACCGCCGTGGAGGTTGCATCGTAATTACGTGTGTGGAACCGCCGCCTTATAGGCGGGCCGTCCCCATCCCCGGGACGATGGCGGGCGGACTTCATCATAATGACCTCCCTTGTCCTTAGAGGAGAGTTTAATATGGCAATCAGAGATTAGCCAACGTTTACATGTTTTAGGTGTGAGAGCAAATACACTTGCCATGCATTCGGTGTCTACAGTTGGAGGAGGTCTAAGTTAGCACAGGGCATTAATACATCACTGCACCAGCAATCTAGGATTTATCTATACAACACTAACCTTAAACTTCAAAGTAGATTGAAGAACCCAACCTTCCCATCCACATTACAGCAGACATTCTGGTGGATGGTTATTTACAAGTTGACATTTAAAGGTACTTTAAGCTCTCACCGGGGACATATCAATATACTATTTTTTATTCTGGGACATTCAATCTGTAAATACATCCAAACATTTTCACAATGCCCATGTGAGCCACAAATAAGTTGGATACATTGGTTTGAAGCATTTGAGGCATCCTTGGTTGCAATTGAGATACTTAGGTTCAGAACTGAACAAAAAAGATGTTCACTCCTTCATTCTTCAGGGTTTCAGGAGAGAGTGAGCTTCAAACATTTATAAGAACCAGTTCTTAATGTTGACGAGTACCAGGATGAACATCAAGTTGCAAAAATAAAAAAATCTGTAAACTTATTTTGATGTTTCACCTAGTTTAGTGGCTTTGAGATGCAACTTTTTCAAGATATCTCAGTCAGGGAGAAAACATTGACTCAAATATCACAACTCTACGTCGACTAATTGGGGAGTCCCAATTTGGAGTATATAGTGATCAGAGATCAATTTGAACGTCAGTGCTATGACAAAGAGTTCTACAAAAGGGGATGATGGACGGAACGTTTGAGCCAATCAAACACTCACCCCCAGTCAACTGATCTGGGTTTAATCCATCATCATTCTTTAGCTCACTCCACCACCCCAGTTCAGACATGGCCATATGCAAATCAGTCTGACCCTGTGCCTCATGGGAACAGTCCAGCCCGAACTGCCAAGCCATGTCTTCCCTGGACCGGAAACAAGCATCCTAGGACCGGTTTCTGGCATTCCAGCCATCATCAGCCAGGCTTGCTTGAATCCAGTGGCAAAGTGAGCAAGGGACCCACGTCTGGGCATACCCCCGCCAACTTAGGGCGAACAAAGCGATACAAAGGGGATGATGGACGGAACGTTTGAGCCAATCAAACACTCACCCCCAGTCAACTGATCTGGGTTTAATCCATCATCATTCTTTAGCTCACTCCACCACCCCAGTTCAGACATGGCCATATGCAAATCAGTCTGACCCTGTGCCTCATGGGAACAGTCCAGCCCGAACTGCCAAGCCATGTCTTCCCTGGACCGGAAACAAGCATCCTAGGACCGGTTTCTGGCATTCCAGCCATCATCAGCCAGGCTTGCTTGAATCCAGTGGCAAAGTGAGCAAGGGACCCACGTCTGGGCATACCCCCGCCAACTTAGGGCGAACAAAGCGATACAAAGGGGATGATGGACGGAACGTTTGAGCCAATCAAACACTCACCCCCAGTCAACTGATCTGGGTTTAATCCATCATCATTCTTTAGCTCACTCCACCACCCCAGTTCAGACATGGCCATATGCAAATCAGTCTGACCCTGTGCCTCATGGGAACAGTCCAGCCCGAACTGCCAAGCCATGTCTTCCCTGGACCGGAAACAAGCATCCTAGGACCGGTTTCTGGCATTCCAGCCATCATCAGCCAGGCTTGCTTGAATCCAGTGGCAAAGTGAGCAAGGGACCCACGTCTGGGCATACCCCGCCAACTTAGGGCGAACAAAGCGATACAAAGGGGATGATGGACGGAACGTTTGAGCCAATCAAACACTCACCCCCAGTCAACTGATCTGGGTTTAATCCATCATCATTCTTTAGCTCACTCCACCACCCCAGTTCAGACATGGCCATATGCAAATCAGTCTGACCCTGTGCCTCATGGGAACAGTCCAGCCCGAACTGCCAAGCCATGTCTTCCTGGACCGGAAACAAGCATCCTAGGACCGGTTTCTGGCATTCCAGCCATCATCAGCCAGGCTTGCTTGAATCCAGTGGCAAAGTGAGCAAGGGACCCACGTCTGGGCATACCCCCGCCAACTTAGGGCGAACAAAGCGATACAAAAGGGGATGATGGACGGAACGTTTGAGCCAATCAAACACTCACCCCCAGTTGGCGTGGGTATGCCCAGACGTGGGTCCCTTGCTCACTTTGCCACTAGATTCAAGCAAGCCTGGCTGATGACGGCTGGAATGCCAGAAACCGGTCCTAGGATGCTTGTTTCCGGTCCAGGGAAGACATGGCTTGGCAGTTCGGGCTGGACTGTTCCCATGAGGCACAGGGTCAGACTGATTTGCATATGGCCATGTCTGAACTGGGGTGGTGGAGTGAGCTAAAGAATGATGATGGATTAAACCCAGATCAGTTGACTGGGGGTGAGTGTTTGATTGGCTCAAACGTTCCGTCCATCATCCCCTTTGTATCGCTTGGTCGCCCCTAAGTTGGCGTGGGTATGCCCAGACGTGGGTCCCTTGCTCACTTTGCCACTAGATTCAAGCAAGCCTGGCTGATGACGGCTGGAATGCCAGAAACCGGTCCTAGGATGCTTGTTTCCGGTCCAGGGAAGACATGGCTTGGCAGTTCGGGCTGGACTGTTCCCATGAGGCACAGGGTCAGACTGATTTGCACATGGCCATGTCTGAACTGGGGTGGTGGAGTGAGCTAAAGAATGATGATGGATTAAACCCAGATCAGTTGACTGGGGGTGAGTGTTTGATTGGCTCAAACGTTCCGTCCATCATCCCCTTTTGTATCGCTTTGGTCGCCCTAAGTTGGCGTGGGTATGCCCAGACGTGGGTCCCTTGCTCACTTTGCCACTAGATTCAAGCAAGCCTGGCTGATGACGGCTGGAATGCCAGAAACCGGTCCTAGGATGCTTGTTTCCGGTCCAGGGAAGACATGGCTTGGCAGTTCGGGCTGGACTGTTCCCATGAGGCACAGGGTCAGACTGATTTGCATATGGCCATGTCTGAACTGGGGTGGTGGAGTGAGCTAAAGAATGATGATGGATTAAACCCAGATCAGTTGACTGGGGGTGAGTGTTTGATTGGCTCAAACGTTCCGTCCATCATCCCCTTTTGTATGACAAAGAGTTCAGCAGAAACTATTATTCTTGGGAAATCCATCACTGAAAGAGACAAACTGTGTCGCTCCGAGCATCAAGACTTCACAAATATCTATGAAAAAAGCTAAATGAGATACACTCAGAAGTTTTATGGTTAGTTAACACCAATGATGAGAACAAGTTGAGACAGGTGTTTGATATGGTCAAACCATATACCAAACAGAGGATCATTTGTTACACATGTGGGTTCTCTCCGCATGTAAAAGGGTGAAAACCATGCCCTGCCAAGAATACGGCATGCAGACTGTGTAACAAACTAGGGCATTTTGAAAAGATATGTCTTTGTCTCAGGCATGGTGTGAATAAGATTGCAGTGGTAAATGAGAAGGATACGATGGAGTCGGTACAGAGTGAGTTGCTAGACATGGTTTTTGTTCTGAAAGATGTAGACAAATTCTGGAAACCCTTTGGATTGTATGTATCTGTATTCTGATATTAAAGTTAGGGGCAAGAATCTTCATTTGCTGGCTGATTCCAGCGCCTTGTACTTGCCACCAGCCGCTGTCTGCGCAGGAGGACCACAAGCCCCAGAACTCATCTTGCTCCCAGGAGGGAGGAGCTTCCCTCACACGCGCGCTCAAAAGCGCCGAAAATCACCGCGGCGCGGGACGCGCCTTGTACTTGCCACTAGCCGCTGTCTGCGCAGGAGGACCACAAGCCCCAGAACTCATCTTGCTCCCAGGAGGGAGGAGCTTCCCTCACACGCGCGCTCAAAAGCGCCGAAAATCACCGCGGCGCGGGATGCGCCTTGTACTTGCCACCAGCCGCTGTCTGCGCAGGAGGACCACAAGCCCCAGAACTCATCTTGCTCCCAGGAGGGAGGAGCGTCCCTCACACGCGCGCTCAAAAGCGCCGAAAATCACCGCGGCGCGGGACGCGCCCGGGCGAAGCCCGGGCCAAGGGCGGGTCCGTCCTTGCCCGTCATAGCCCGGAAGAGGCAGGGCTGGGCCACCTCCCTTTTAGTTGCCATTTAAACTTGGGTGTCGAGCTTACCAATTACCGGTCAACCAAGGTACTGTTGTTCTTAGGTCATTTCCGCACTTATGTGTAGAAACTATTGATTACTGCCTGCTGTTTGGTTGGATATTGGCACGGGTTCTTTTGAAACAATTGACTCATAATGGGCAAAAGGAAGTCCATGGAGGGAGGAGTAGGCATTGGTGATGTGGGAGAAGGGGGTGGTGGAAACGGAGGTAAAATTGGTAGAGGGAAAAAGTGAGGAAGACAATGAAGAATGCTGGCAGTAATTGTGTAATGGACAGAATTGACATCTTAGTTGAAGAATGTGAGGAAATATTAGCGGCTAAACCAATATCTAATCATGATGGTGTTAATCTCCGTACAGGCACGGGAAATAGAATGAGGGCTAGTCCAAACAAAGGCTCAGCTGTCCCCGCAATGTTCTTACCACGTAAGAAAAACACCAGAATTCCGAAGGTAGCCACCAGTAAGAAAATGGCTGAGATAGTTGACTCCCCCCTACTTATAGAAACTGCGGAGCTAGATGATAGCTCGCTGCAGTCTCAACCTACTGATGTCGTAGTTACCTGTTCAAATAGGTATGCCATTCTGTCTGAGGTACAGGGAGATTCCAACTTTACCTCACATATAGCAGGCACGAATATAACAAAAGGGGTGGTTGCCGAAAACACACAGCATCTGACATTACACGATGTTATTCAGGCGGTGCATACCCTGCGGGATAAAATTAAGTCTATAAGGGTGTTGCTGGAGAGTTTGAGAATCATGGTTGGGTTTCTGTCACGAGGAGATGCTAATGCCCCTGATAGTGTAACTCGTGACGCAGCGGTTCCTTTTTTATCAAACCAACCGTTTGCACACGTGACGATGCCTGTTACACAAAATAATATCGGTCTGACCAAGGATGCCTCCTGTAATAGCGAGATGGCAAAACATAAAGTGACACCATCGCGGCATACCAACATAAATAGAGGCCATATTAGAGGAGCTAATTGTAATACCCCTCCTAATAGGAATAAAGTACTTAATTTTTCACACAACACACAGAGGGACAACATTACCATGTCAAGTCATATTAAAAAAAGGGTCTGGAATGGAGGGGCGAACAATGCCCTATTAGAACACATAGCACCCACACAATATATATGGTGAATGTCCCAAAGGTAGCTTCCAGTAGTGGTAGGGAATGTGCAGATTCCTTAACTAATAAAGTGACACACTGGATACGACATGTTAGGGGTTGCCGTTCCCTGATTAGAGAGGATATCACTAAGGTGCGTAGGCTTACCTCCCTGAGCAGCCAATGGGACAGCATTGAATTAACCTTAAAGAATGAAGAGTTGGCCGAAAATTTATGTGCTCTTGAATTTAGGTCCTGCTCCCCGGACTCGTCTTTAATTCAGATGCGGAGGGCTCCACTCATTGTTCCACCTAGATCCGAGTTGCGGCAATTCCCCCGGGTTGGAATAGATAGGATGGGTAGCTCAATGCTTGAATGCATTGATTGACTGGAGCCTGAGAGTGTTTGTAGTCCCTTGAGGGTCCCTGATAATTTAGTACCAGTTTGTGGTAGCCTAGGGGCAATTTCCAAATATGCGAATAGTGTTTGTAGTCCCTTGAGGGTCCCTGATAATTTAGTGCCTGTTTGTGGTAGCCTAGGGGCAATCTCCAAATATGCGAATAGTCCTTTAAAGTGCACAGAATCTACTGTAATATGTAAATCTTACTCGGATTGTCTAGTTGTGACAGGGCACACTCCTTTGGAAAATGTTAGTGAAGTAGTGGCTACTTGTCTTACCCCCACCAGGGGAAAACTGTTATCCTGGAATATTGCAGGGTTGAGCTCAAAATTTTTGTCATCGGAGTGGCTAGCTTTTTGTCCACTGTTTTGACATATGTCTCTTTCAAGAGACATGGCTACTGACACCTCTATACTGTGAGGGATTTTTAAACTATTATGTCCCAGCGGTAAAAGGTAGAATGGGTCGTCCTTCTGGTGGTTTAACAATATGGATCCGCCAGGAATTGAACATCAATATAAAAGAACTCCCCTCTAATAATAATGATATACAGGTGCTGCGACTAAAGCTAAGTCAGCTAGAGTCAATTGACATTTACAATATTTACGCTAGGGGAACAAGGGGAGGTAGGTCCGAAACTTTATCAGCCCTGGAGGACCTCCTTGAGCAATATTCTGCTAATTCCAATATTATTATAGCGGGAGACTTGAATACAACATTTGAGCCACTTGATATAGGAGATTCGCGCCTCACCGATGAGGAAGATGCCCAATGGGGCATTCCACAATTGGAACTTACCCCTGTCAGGAAGTGGACAGATGTAGTTATTCAGATTAACTCCATTTGTCTTGACAGGGGATTAAGAGCACTAAATGGGAGGACACCGCATGATAGACTAGGGCTGAGTACATTTAATAATGGGTCTAGTAATAGCAGAATAGACTACATCTTGGTAAGTTTGAAATTGTGGCATAAGATAGATGACATGGAAATAAGCGACCGTATGGAAAGTGATCACAATCCCCTGTGTGTTACCTTTGGGAAGTGGTGGCACACGCGTCCCCAACCCAGCGAGGTAGCATTATGCACATTGGATGTGGTTCCAACTCATGATATGAGGCGACTGAAATGGGCAAATTTAGCCAAACAGGGTGATGTACTGACTAGTATTTCTAATGACACTGACAGTGCCCTGATAGAGTTGGAAAACATCTTATCTACTGGGGGAACTTAGAATGTGTCACCCAGTTACACGAAAGATTTTTTGCCCAAATGAGAACTTACTTTGTTAAGAGACATAAGCCTAAGAAACTGATACCCCAAAGATCCTGCCGTTGGTATAATAACGAGTGTAGACAGGCGCGAGCTAGCCTAGGGAGGGCGATTAAAACCGGGGAGCCTGTACAGGTACGGATTGCTAGGGCGAATTATAAGACCACGATGCATAAAGCCAAGCGCTCCTGGGATGAAAATCGCTGGCAAGACCTTAGAGAGGCTAGCATACAAAATAATAGTAAATTATTCTGGAGCTTATTAAAATGGGATGATGGTGGCCAACCTGAGGAACCACATAATCATGTCACTCAGGATGACTGGGTTGATCACTTTAAGCCGCAGTATGCCCGACGCCCAATGGAGGAATATGGGGTAGAATTTAACCATGTGTTTTACTCTAAAGAGGTTTTTAATAGCAAGGATGTCGAACTGGCCCTTAGATTGGTGGCGGGTGGAAGAGCACCAGGTCAAGACGGCATCCCTGCGGATGTGTTCACACATGATAAGGAACGGTGGGGGAGATATATTAAAATGCTGGCAAATGCCATAGCGCAGGGAGCACGCATCCCGGATTCTTGGAAGGGTGCGGTAATAGTCCCCGTATACAAAAAAGGGGATAAATCATTACCCGGGAATTATCGACCCATAAGTCTGATCGACTCATTACAGAAGATCATAGGTAGGTTAGTATTAAGTAAAATACAGGACTGGATAGATGACAATAACATACTGTCCCCTCTGCAAGCCGGATTCCGGGCATTCACTAGCACCATTGATCAGGTGTTTCGCTTCATCCTTATATATTGGAAAGTGGTGTTTTTGAGCAAATCAATCAATCAATCAATCAATCACGGCATTTATAGAGCGCGCTACTCACCCGGGAGGGTCTCAAGGCGCTGGGGGAGGGGGTAAGTTACTGCTCGAACAGCCAGGTCTTGAGCTGCTTCCTGAAGGCGAGATGGTCCTGGGTTCGCCGAAGGTGAGTGGGGAGGAGTTCCAGGTCTTGGCCGCCAGGTAGGAGAAGGATCTTCCTCCGGCGGTGGTTCTGCGGATGCGTGGTACGGTGGCGAGGGCGTGGCTGGTTGATCGTAGCTGGCGTGTGGGCGTGTAGAAGGACATGCGGTCGTTGAGGTACTTTGGGCCCAGGTCGTGGAGGGCCTTGTGTGCGTGGGTGAGGAGTCTGAACGTGATTCTCTTGCTGACGGGGAGCCAGTGCAGGTCTTTCAGGTGTACGGTGATGTGGCTGTGTCGGGGGATGTCCAGGATGAGTCGTGCGGAGGCGTTCTGGATGCGCTGGAGTCTCTTTTGAAGTTTGGCTGTGGTTCCGGCGTAGAGGGTGTTCCCATAGTCCAGTCGGCTGGTGACGAGTGCCTGGGTGACGGTCTTCCTGGTTTCAGTGGGGATCCATCTGAAGATCTTGCGGAGCATGCGCAGGGTGTTGAAGCATGAAGATGAGACGGCGTTGACTTGTCTGGTCATCGACAGGGAGGAGTCCAGGATGAAGCCCAGGTTGCGTGCGTGGTCCGTTGGCTTGGGTGCGGTGCCCAGGGCCGGGGGCCACCAGGAGTCGTCCCAGGCGGAGGGTGATGAGCCCAGGATGAGGACTTCCGTCTTGTCTGAGTTCAGTTTAAGGCGGCTGTTCCTCATCCAGTCGGCGACGTCTCTCATCCCGTCGTGCAGGTTGGCTCTGGCGGTGGTGGGGTCGTTGGTGAGGGAGAGGATCAGCTGGGTGTCGTCGGCGTAGGAGATGATGTTGAGGTTGTGTCGGCGTGCGATGGCTGCGAGGGGGCTCATGTAGACGTTGAAGAGGGTCGGGCTGAGTGAGGATCCTTGTGGAACGCCGCAGATGACTTCGGTGGCTTCGGATCTGAACGGGGAGAGGCGGACTCTCTGGGTTCTTCCGGCGAGGAACGAGATGATCCATTCCAGTGCTTTCTCTCGGATTCCGATGTTGCTGAGGCGCTTCACTAGGGTGCGGTGGCAGACGGTGTCGAACGCCGCGGAGAGGTCCAGGAGGATGAGGGCAGCTGTTTCCCCGTTGTCGGTTAGGGTTCTGATGTCGTCGGTGGCTGCGATAAGGGCGGTCTCGGTGCTGTGGTTGGCCCGAAACCCGGACTGCGAGGGGTCGAGGGATCCATTCGTCTCGAGGAAGGCGGCAAGCTGTCTGTTGACGGTCTTCTCGATGACTTTGGCCGGAAACGGAAGGAGCGAGATGGGGCGGTAGTTCTTGAGGTCGGTGGGGTCCGCCGTTGGTTTCTTCAGGAGGGCGGTAAGCTCGGCGTGCTTCCAGCTCTCCGGGAAGGTGGCGGTGTGGAAGGAGGAGTTGATGATGTCCCGGAGATGGGGTGCGATGGTGGCGTCGGCTTTGTTGAAGACGTGGTGTGGGCAGGGGTCGGTTGGTGATCCGGAGTGGATGGAGTTCATCGTGCGGGTGGTGTCTTCGGTGTTGATCGGGGTCCAGTTGCAGAGGGTGGTGGTGGCGGGCATTGGTTCGGCGGTAGGGTGCGTTGTTTGTGCGTCGAAGCTGTTGTGTATGTCGGTGATCTTGCGGTGGAAGAACGCGGAGAGTGAGTTGCAGAGGTCTTGCGAGGGGGTGATGTCGTTGTTTCCGGCGCTGGGGTTGGAGAACTCTTTGACGATGCTGAAAAGTTCCTTGCTGTCATGGGCGTTGTTGTCCAGTCGTTCTTTGAGTGCCGACTTCTTGGTGGCACGGATCAGCTGGTGGTGTTTGCGGGTGGCGTGCTTGAGGGCGGTCCTGTTGTCTGTGGTCTGGACGAGTCGCCAGGTTTTCTCGAGAGTGCGGCAGTTCTTCTTGGATTCCTTGAGTTCGTTGGTGAACCAAGGGGTTTTCTTGCTTCCGGGTCTGCTGGGAGGGTTTTTTAGTGGTGCGAGGTCGTCGGCGCAGGCGGTCAGCCACTTGGCGAGGTTGCTGGCTGCTTCGTTTGGGCAGCAAAGGCAGTTTTTATGCCACTTTTGTGGATTTGAAGTCGGCCTTTGACTTAGTACCACGTACCAAATTGTGGGCAACCTTGAAGGATCTAGGGTTGCCAAGCGAACTCCTATCAATGGTAATTAGGCTTCACGAGGATAATTCAGCTAGAATTCGATGGGGTTCCCAGGGTATGGACACTAGTACATTTCCAGTAGAGCGTGGGGTGCGTCAAGGATGCGCGATGGCACCCACCCTATTTTCGTTGTTTATCAACGGCATAGTGGACCACATATCATCCGTGAATACTGATGCCCCAACACTAGCAGGGATCAAAATACCCATTTTAATGTTCGCCGATGATACACTAATAATTTCGAAAACTCCGAGTGGACTCCAGCAAGCTTTGCTTATCTTTGAAGAATTTTGTACCACCCGGGGTCTAGAAATTAACGTATCTAAGACGAAGTTTATGACTTTTAATTCACACAATGTTTTTAAAAGAAAATTTTTAATGAATAATCAACCGCTGGACCAAGTTAGAATGTTCACTTATTTGGGGGTAAACATTCAGAGTGATATGAAGTGGAATCAGCAAATTGATCTTGCCACACTTAAACATCGGCAACTGGCAGGTGCGTTAAATGTGGAGCACAAAAAGTCACTCACAAAACCTATGCGACCTGTGCTCCAGGTTTACGATATGAAAGTTGTCAGTGCGGCCCTTTATGGTGCCGAAGTTTGAGAACATGCCCAAACTCAGAGTTTCTGAAAATAGATTCCTGCGTAGTATCACCAACCTCCCCCAAAGTACACCACAGTGCCCTCTGCTCTATGAGCTTGGTAGAAAGTCCATATCAGACATTGCAAAACTACGCCCGGTTCTATACTGGCGCAGATTGTGGACCACGCCGGAACTGAAGCCGTATGCATTGGGTTTTGTGGATGTCATTAACTCTGACACTTTTCATAAGATAAGTTGGCTGCGGGGAGTTAGGGATGTACTTATAAGTATGGGGATGAATTCTCTTTGGTTGGAGCCACTCTCAGCACGTTTTTCTTCAAAAAAAGCACTAAAAGAAAGGTACTGGGAGGTGGTGGTGCGTAACACCCAAAGATGTAGTGAATCATCCTCATTGACAGGTTTGTTTTTGAATTTTAAAGACTGCCCTATTTTTTAACCCTATTGGGATACCATAATCAAACCGTTGGATAGAAAATTGTATTTCCAGCTGAGGGTGGGCTCGCTGCCTCTTAAATCCTTTACATCTAGGTGGTCGAGCTTAGGCGATGATAAGTGTCCAGTTTGTTTATCAAATAGTGAAACGATTGCCCATATGCTATTTGTGTGCCCAGCTTATGCTGCGCCACGTCGGATCTGGTTGACACCTACATGTAAAATGCTGGGCACGAGGAAGAGCGCGGAGGCAGAAAGGATAATACGTACTAGCACCCTATCGTATATTTCTATAGGAGTTGCAAAATTTCTGGGGTGGGCGTGGGTAATAAGGTTAAACTCACAATAGTACAAGCAAATTTGACTGTTTAAAACTTGATAGCCGTAGATTGATTGATATAATGAAACCCATATTGCCAGGTAGATGACTTATTTTATTGTCAAAATTATTTGGAAGTGATCTAATGAAATTATGATACTGTACAATTTTTTATTGTGATTCCTTTTTACTTGTTTTTTAAGGCAACTTTTTAACTTTTTTTTTTTTCTTTCTTTTTTTCTCTTTTTGCAATTTGTTCTAGTGGTAATAATTCTTCTAGGATATCTATTCCATTGTCACATATTTTACTAGATTTTAGTTGTAGTCCGGACCAATCATGTATATATATGTAAAATGCTTTTATGACAAAGTGTCGAATAAAGCTTTTTGGAATGGAGTGTAACAAACTAGGGCATTTTGAAAAGATATGTCTTTGTGTCAGGCATGGTGTGAATAAGATTGCAGTGGTAAATGAGAAGGATACGATGGAGTCGGTACAGAGTGAGTTGCTAGACATGCTTTTTGTTCTGAAAGATGTAGACAAATTCTGGAAACCCTTTGGATTGTATGTATCTGTATTCTGATATTAAAGTTAGGGGCAAGAATCTTCATTTGCTGGCTGATCCCAGAGCTCGAATAACCATGCTCAACAGTGATCTTTTTGCAAAAGTCTGGGATGACAGAGAACTTCAAGCACCAAACATGTCACCCATTTCTTATGCTGGAAGGACAACCAAGTTGATGGTATTTTTTGAAGATGTTCCTGAATTTAACGAAAGGCGTATCCAAAGGGAAGGTTTATGTTAGTCAAAGGTTTAAATATCTTAGGGTGGTTCCACCAGGGAATTTTTAGAATGGTTTTAAGGCATGGGGCGAAGGATAAAGTTTTGGTTATTTGTGAAGAAAGTTGGGTTGTATGTTTTTTGGGTCAGTTTTCCAAAGTTTTCACAGGTCAATTGGGTGGTATTACTGGTTTTAAGCACAGGATCAGAACAAAATATGGGGCTATTCCCAATAAACACAAAGTGCGAAGCGTCCCTTTCAGTACAAATAATGATCTGGAGAAGGAATGTGGCCATTTTGTGCAAGCACAGGATTAGTGAGTCAACTGAATCTGCTCATTGGTTATCTCCCATGGTGGTGGTACGTAAACAAATAGGTGAGCTCATTGTTCCTGTTGATTTATGCAGTTTAGAGAATTGTGGATGGACTCTCATCCATTACACAAAATCAATGAAATATTGACTAGATCAGAGGAAGCTGTATGGTTCACAAAGTTAAATTTGGCCTCTGCTTATCACTAGGTAGAGCATGAATCTGAGTCCTGTCATTTAACTGCATTTGTTTGTGCAGTCAGGACTTTTTAGTACTGTTGGATGCCATTTGGGCTGGCAGCAGCAGCATCTGTTTTTCCAGAGGTAAATGGATCATTAGTTGAAAGATATCAAAGGTATCTGTCTTTCAAGATGATGCCTTACGTTTTGCTTCCACCTAGGCAAAGCACAACAGAACTTTAGAACATGTGCTTACTTTTTTTCAGTCCACAGGTATTGTGCTAAAAAATACAAACATGAATTCTTGAAAAAAGAAGTAGAGTACCTGGGGAATTTAGCTTCATAAGATGGCATTTTCTCACAGCCTTATTTGGTTCAGGCTGTCAAGGATGCTCAAACTTCCACTGACAAATCTGGGTTAAAATCATTTTTAGGATTATGTGAGTTTTTTTCTCGTTTCTTACCGGAGTAGGCCTTGCACATGCACTGTTTATCCATCATGTTCGAGAAAGATGTTTCATTCTTCAGGAATGAGGAATGCAAAAGTGCATTTGAGTGGGAAAAAGGGAATTAGTAGGTGTCAAGGCCCTCAAATCAGTAGATGTCAGCAGTGTTGGTCTTGGAGCTGTGCTGTTAAAAAAGGCAGTTTATAAAAGAAAGATACCTGGCCACCAGTTTTTGAGGCTGCTATTTATTTCAGCAGACTGAGGAACAATGCATCTTGTCACTGTACCCTTCATCAACAATTTTGTATTATTTAAAACATGTTATACAACCATTTCAATATTCAATGGGTCATTCAAAAGATACAATCCTCATTTTACAGACGAAATTTTGAACATACAAGTGAACAATACTAAGGAAAATGTGAAATTCAAACAGAAATGTGAAAATTACATTCATATCATTGAAAACAATTACACCAGTCTATATTGGTTGAACATGAGCTCTCTCAAAGGGCCTTATGCTTGGCTTCTATTTAGAGACAAGCTGCCTATGGGGAAAAAAGGAATTTGTGAGTCTCTGCGGGGATATATTTGTACTGACAAACCCTCTCCAGAGTCCTTTATAATTACTATCCCTCATTGGAAAAAGGAAAATGGACGCGTTTACAATCCCCATACAACTTTAGGGATTATCGTCAGGGCTGAACCACGGTGTAATCTGTTCTTTTGGATGAAGGCTTAAAATCTGTCTGCCTGTACGTTTTGCCTCTTCAGCGCAACCTTCGTGCTTCTGACCTTGTGACTTGTAAACAAGACTATTCCCAGTTTATATCTCGACAAGTCATGAAGCGCCGTCAGGTAAAAAATATAACTGCCTGTACATGTATTTCTTCAACGATGAGGTCGTAGAGTGGTTTCTTTGAGCTTGATCAGTTGTTATTTTCGCCCGGGGTTGTCTTTGCCGGATCTGCATGTACTGTTAATTGGAACGATGTGAGGCGCCAAGCACCCGTGTTCATGCGTTAGATTTATTAGTCCATTTTTTTTTTCTTCTTCCGCTACTGGCTCAGTCGGGAGACTCTACCATCATTAAAAAAGGCAGGGCAGGATGAGTTCATGGTTGGTTACGCTTTTCAAGGTCACCGGAAGACCGAGATGCTCTATTATGTGATTTAAAGAGAACTTTTGATATGTTTGTGGGCTGTGGAAAAGCTCTGAGTGTATTTGTGGGGAAGGAGATTCGCCATTTCTAATGACTATAAACCATGTGTTTACCTTCTCAATAGCAAGAAAGTCAAATCTTATACACCCCGCATTTCACAGCTGTCCTCGAAGTTAATGTAATATCAGTCTGACACCCACCATATCTGGGTGCTAAGAATTGTGCAGAATCCTCCTCCAAGTAGATGACGACACCGAGAACGATGAGGAATGAGAGAGCCATTTATTTGCTGCTGTGGATATTGAGGAACGAAGTCCCATAGCTATGAGAAACAGGGTTGCTCCTTCAAAACATAATTCTCAGTTGATGGAGGTGATGCATAAGGCCAAGGAGGGTTGGTCCAGGGAAAAGAATCTTCAGAATGGCTTACAGACATTCGTCAAGGTTTCGGATGAGCTTAGTATGGAGCATGGTTTGTTGACGGGGGCTGATTAAGTTTGTTCCTCTGGAAAATTCAGGTTGGCAATTGAATACAATATTTTAATGCACAATGGGGGTCTAGAGGGAGACAGGAACCCAAACCAAGGCGAACTGCTCCCTATTTAAGATAGAAACCAAACAAAAGTATGAAAATAGTGAGGGAGTGATATGAATAAAACTGTCTCCTGAAAAACGCATACACTAGCCTTGTTATAGTAGGGCTAAGCCCTAAGTGATAGCAGCTGTCAAGGCTTGAGAATGAGTAACGTACTATTGAACTTGGCAGTGGACCCCGTGATTGAGACACTGGAGCCATTTGTCTGTATCACGTGGCCTACTAGGACGAGGCCAGTATATGGTTTTTTCACACAGAACTATTTGCAGTGTGACATTATAGTCTTTTTCTGGTGCTGACAAATGCCCCTGAACCCTATTTTGGGTCCCTTAAAGGGTAGAAACATGTTGACCGTGACTCCATAGGGAGTATTCTTTCCAAACTCCTGCTTATTCTGCTTTTTACTACAGTCCTCTGGAGACACAGGAATAAAATAGTTTTTTCGCCTAGCAGGAGACAGTTTTATTCATATCACTCCCTCACTATTTTCGTTAATTACGAGATAGTATTTAGCACTCTGCACCTCACTTTTACACCTCATGCTCATCTATTCCCCCCTACAGAACACCTCTGCTCCTCTCTGCGGAGAGTTGTAGCTCACACCAGATACCTTGAGGTACAGGTGCGAGGAGGGAATCCAATGATGAAGCATGTCATCCGAAGAAAAGCATTCTTCTTTCTTGAAAGATCCTTTCTGGTCTTTCTACACATACCAGACATACTTTTGTGTGGCTTCTAATTGAATACAATGCCCATGAGTGTAGTCCTGGCTGCACTTGTGAGTGTAGTCCTGGCTGCACTTGGACTAAACAAAGGGTTTGTGCTGCCTTTTGGTGGCCGGGAATGGACAAGGATGTGGAAGAGGTGCTAACGAGGTTGTGCAGTATATGATGGATCTGAAAAAAAGTTTGTAGTATGCACTCCTCCTCTTCAACCCAAAGAGTTACCTTCTGGTCTTTCAGTCAAGGTGGGTATAAATTTGCTAGGGCCTTCAAACCTGTTGCCTTCAAGTCGCCATTATGCAGTGGTTCTTGCCGATTACTATTCCAAATGGCCTAAGGTGAGGTGTATGTCAGTTCCTAAATCCACAAGCATCGTTGAATTTCTCAAAAATGTATTTTCTAGGAAAGTCTTCCCAGAGTAAATTGTATCATACAATGGTGTCCAATTTTTTCAAAACAGTGGGTGTAAAGCATTTGACGTGTTGACTGTATCACCCCCAAACCAACAGTTTGGTTGAACGGATGTTCTTTGTTTGGGGGTAATGCATACTACAGGCACATGCCAGCAAGTGTAGTTTTGAGAGTGGTTAGGACCATGTGTGACACTACATCGCATACAGGTGTTGAGGGGGAAGAAAGCAGTGCCTACATTTTAGCTGGTATGGACGAAGAGGTTGTTGGATAGTACCCGAGTGTCTCAGGAGTTGGATGACAAGCTGAGAATCAATGCTGAAACTGCTCAAATCAATCAGAAAAATGATTTTGATAGACGAAAGTGTACCAAGGCGGTTTGTCTCAATGTTGATGATGAGGTGCATGTTAAAAGGGCTCATCATATTCCAAAAGAGAGATCTAAGTTTGAGAGTTCAGTTGTGGTGGATAGTGTCTGTTGAAATAAGGTCAGAGTGAATGGTTGCAATTGGTGGAATGTTTAAAGAGTGGTTACGGTAGAAGAAAATTGTAATGACTATGGATTCTGTAATAGTGTGAATTTGGACTTCTGAACAAATGAGACCCCTGTTCGCCTCATCTCTCTACGTAGACCTCCACTTTGGTAAAGGTGAGTTCTACTTTTGATCTCATTTACTCTGTATACTAGAGCTGTGTTCCAAACTTTGCTACCTTGTTGTGGTTGTATCTTGATATATTATGTATTCCATATTTTTGGGGTTGATTTTTATTTTAAAGAGGATATGCAATGTAGTATCTTGCCGGTGGGTGGAATGTCGAACCAGTAGAATGTTCTTTAGTTTTATATTCTCAAATCTCTTGGAGTGCTATTCAGTGAAGAAGAGAATGTTTATATTTGACTGGGGAATGGAATAAGATGACATTTGGTTTGAGGCATGGTGTGATGGCAGCTTGCTCTTGCCAATCTGTTCTTCAATAAATTAATCTTCACAATCCGCCATGGGTCTACAGATGACTCCTCATCCGCTAGACACCATACAAATGTTGCTCGGCTTAGAGACTTTACATACAAGTAGTTTAGAGGGGTATTCTATTTATTAATATGAATATTTGAGAGCCAAGTGGAGCTTCATGAAAGAAAGGATGGCTACTTATCAGTCTATAACTAAGAATTCATTAGCTCGAGAATGGCACAGTTGGTACCTATATTGATGGAAACATCGCTTGGCTCTGGCTTAATCCTTATGGACCTTGTAGAGGGATGTGGTGTGTTTGCGCAACCTCACATATTTGTGAGGCAATGTGATTGTGACATAGGACTAGTTCGATTACTTATTCAAAAGAATCTGCGTAGGAATATTTTGAAGTGAGCAACACCGAATTGGTGCCACCTGTTGTTCCAAATGTTGCTTAGCTCAGACAATTTACATATATCTAGGGTGCATCTTTTATTAATAAAGATATTTATGAGACAAGTTGATCTTCACGAGAGAAAGGATGGTTACTTATCCATCTATAACTCCATAGAACCAATGGCTGGAGGGTGGCTGAGTTGGCACGTTTTGGTGGAAATGTTGCTTGACTCAGACTAAATGCTCATGAAGCCTGTAGGGAGAGGTGGAGTGTTTGGAAAACATCAGATATTTTGAGCCAATGTAACTGTCCTTTAGGTTAAGTATGATTACTTGTGACTTCAGTCTGCAAATAAGGTACTCAGACTCCGATGCTACCTCCATCCTGCGAATAAGATGCTGGTCGAATAAGATGCTACTTCAGCATCATTGCATCTTATTTGGCACCATACAAAAGTATGTCAAAGACAGAGTACTGAGGGCGATCAATGCAGGAAGACTACTGTTATTCACCAACCTAGAACATGCACTACTTATTTCTTTTTCGAGAACACTGGTCTTATTCTTAATCAAATCTTCACACCTGCAAAAAGTGTGATAAGAGGTTACATATAGTGTCCCAGAAAACATGAAGGTGAGCTTTTCTCCTCTAGCCAACCAACCATCCTTGATTGCACACTGTAGGCATTCCAGGTGCTTGAAGGAAGTGAACAACTTGAGTCAGGTGACTTATTCAGGCATTATAGGGCCACTGCCTAGAAATAGCATTTTCAATTTCAAAGTGTTGCAAAGCATAGAGGGTTAATATATTGGAAAGCACATCACTACGCTCACTGCAAACTATTTTGATCGAAAAAGCAGAATCAGATGATGTGTATTTTGGTTTACACTTCCCATGATGAGCACCACTTGGTATAAAGTAATCGTAACTGAACCAAAGTAGAAGTGTGTGCGCACACAAACACCCAATACATTGGCTTATATGCATCTCATTATGCATATCAGCATTTGAAACCTGATAAAACAAAGTGGCATTTGTCCTCATCGCATCCACCATGCAGAGGTCACAGTGGGCAGGATCTGTAGGGCACAACGTGCCCATACTTTTTGTTAATTTAACAAAAACAGTTCCCCTACTTGGGAGGCACAGCCAGCCGTAAATGAAGCAAGCCACATTGGTCTGAGAACTCAGCCCATTCGCTCATTTCTCCTGTGATCCTGGGAACTCTCTGACCTCTATGCGCTACTTGAGAATCAGACACATAAGGATCAGTGGCACCTACATTGGAGAAATTTTGATTGAAGAAGCGCATGCCACGGCCCACAATTAAGATGCGCGCCTGAGAAGAAGAGGCTGCCTCCAAAACTGCCAACCGGTGGTCGGATGGAATTCAAGGTATGACTGATCCCTGGGGGGGCTTCCAGTGGAGGTGGGGCTGAGTGGCCCTATCTGACTGAGCGGATTGCGGTAATCGCCCCCCCTGAACCCAGAAGAAGACAGTGCCATAGAAGAGGAGGGGAGTCAGCACGGTGGAGGCCACTCCATGAGCTCTAAGGTGAGGGCTGTGCTAGAGATGCCGGGAGCAGCCTGGGGACTGAAAGGGTGGACAAGATGGGAGCAAAGATGGACAACCATACTGGTGATTATTGATACCCCAATCAATGTGTAGCGAAAGACCTCTCTCACCCTGTAAAATACATTAGTTGCATAATGCCATAACAGGGGCAGTGGAATGGGGATGTACTACATCCTGTATATGTGATGCAGACCATGAGCTCTGTTCTGAGCAAGGTTTACAAGTGACTTGGAGACTGCTCCTGGATGATCTCAGGGTTAATGGTGACAATGGACATAGACTGGCTGGTTTTGTGGATCCCATAGCAACTGATGGTGATCTGAGTAGCTTGTCCCTGGGGAGTATGGGCCTGATCTGGGGGTCTTACGGTGCTGGGTGAACTGAAAAAAGACAAACGCATGCTGCATTGATTGATGGACACCCTACCCTGAACACCTGGCCCTAATTAATAAACTGGCGATAACTATAAAACATTTATATTACTGAGTATGTGGAACTACTGGTATTCCGCTTCAGGCCTCGCCAGGAGAGCACCATATTGAATTTCTTGCATTTTTGGAGGACTCTTGAAGGTGAGAAGAGACAAACGTCTGCTGCATTGCTTGATGGGCACCCTACCCTGACCACCTGGCTGTAGTTAATAAACTGGTGCAATCTATAAAACATATATACTACTCAGTATGTGCAAACTACTGGTATTCCAGTTCAGGCCTCACCAGAAGCTCAATATACTGGCTCTCTTGCATTTTTGGAGGACTCTGCACAGCATAGCCTGTCACCCGAAGTTATTCTTGTAAGGCTTGCATTAAACTCTGTGTGGCACTGACTGTGCAGCTGGTGAACCCAACCCATCCAAAGACTCGACTGACCAGCTAAGCTCTCTATTTGAAGAGATTGGTTTGGTTGCTGTTTCCCAGCAAAATAAGATAGACAAGATCTTCGAAGCACTATCGGACTCTAAGGATGCCCTGGAGGCTAAAACTGTTAATATGGCAGTCAATGTTAACATACTTTGTGATGATCAAAGGAAGCTAGCAGCAGAGTTAAGCACACAGAATATGTGCTGAACAAAATCAGCCCTGAATACAAAACAGTCCAGCACCAGATTTCAGACATGAAGAAGATCATTTGTTTCCTGGAGTACCGTGCAGAGGATGCAGAGGGTAGAAACAGCCATAATATCAGGATAGTGAGTTTGCCGGAGGGCACTGAAGGCCTGTACATGTTGCATACTTGGAACAGTGGCTGGTGTTGTATGTGGTGCCCTAGAACGTCCGCACATGGTCCCAGCCCCCCTCTGCCACCATGAAGTCGCCTCCAGACCTATGGTGGCTCACCTACTGCATTATAGAGACCAAGATACTTTGCTGCACAGGGTAAGACTCTCCGAGCCTTACAAAATCAAAAATTCTATAGTTTTACTATTCCTGGAATATACAGCAGCATTGCAGTTCAGGAGGTCTTCCTTCAATGAAGTAAAGAGGGCCAGAGAGCGGCAGATCTCTGATTCTCCTTGCTATTCCTGTTCAAGCTTAAGGTTATGCTGGATAGTAAATACCCATTTTTCACTGAACCTTTGGAAGCCTGGGACTCGTAAGAACTGCACAAAGCCAGAAAGGATGGAGAGGTTTGGGCCAAATAGAAAGCTCCAAGGTAGAAGAGGATGAAGAGGAGATGGATGCTTCTGAAGAACATTAAGAGACCATTCAGGTCATAGGCCGGGAAAGGCAGAGGCACAACAGTGTCACCTGCATCGGAGATTGACCTCCATCGAGCTGCAGAGTCGGACAGCAGTAGTGACTCTAAGCCCCCAAAACAAACTTAATTCCACCTACCCCACAACATCTATAGATTGTTCATAGGTCTCTATTTCAGTACATCAAAAATAAAATAATGTTGAGCTCAGAATTTTGTATACACACCACATTCTTTTTATTATTTTTCACAAAAATACTCTTTGTGAGGTAGGCAGAATTAAGTTTGTTTTGTATAGTTTATTGCTCCCCTGGTCCGCACCGCTGTGGTAGGTCACTTTTTCTGCTACCATATAGAGGTTGATCCCCAGATTCCATTCATGTATGGAGGGTACCTCTGGCGTTGGCCAGTGCCTCGCACACATCCCTCTTAGCCACTACCAGGCCACTAAACAGGAGCTTAAAGCGTGGCACATCAATGTCATTCGGGATCCCCAGCAAGACATATTTTGGGTCAAGAGGGAGCGAGACCTCCAGTATAACTGAGAGTTCCTGGATGATCACTCTCCAGTAAGTTTGTATATGAGGGCAATCCCAGAGTGTGTGCATAAAGGGTACTACTGGTTCAACACATCTCAAACAATTCAGTGTGGACGCCCTTCCAATGTTGTGTAATCTGTGGCAGTCATAATAGACCCTATGGAGTATTTTAAATTTGTGTTGATAGGTAGTTTAAATTGGATCAGGTGTAGGCGTGATTTAATGGCAACCTCACGTGGGTGCATCAACACTGTCTTCCAGTCTATGGCCTCAAAATCGCCCTTCATGCCGTCTCCAGCTCTCTCTGAGCTGGCTCAATGTATCTGGCATACTGTTGTTATTCCTTCTATACGTTTGGGAGACTGCACCTCGGCCCAATTCTTCCATTAATATGCGCCCCTTTAGGGGGGGTATTCCGGAATCTCTGTCCCCTCCAGTCCTTCAGCTCGCCAGTCGTGACGTAATTGTGCATATTTTACAAATTGAGTCTGTGTAGGTAGTATTCCCGTTGGGCAGATGAGAAGGGCATAATGGCTCACTTCTCGAAGATATCTCTGACTTAAGAGATACATAAAATGTCTCATGCCCCGAATCCCTGCAGCTTCGCTACCTCTCTCAGCCATGTCCCTTTCCAAAGGGGTGTCTCCCTGGTGATCTTGTGCACCCAGCCCGAGTCTTCATGGACTTACCAAAAGCCGTCAGAGCAACCTGCGTTGACGGTGGCAATCTTTGGGATCCCTTCCCTCCATATAGGAAGTGTAGGTGTGATCTCTGTTGAAACATAGCGCACTCAAGCCTAAATGTTGCGTGGTCCAGGGGGCATAGATCCAATTATTAATATTGAGCAAGTGGGTTGCCCAATAGTACCCTTCAATATCTGGGAGTGTGCGAGCCCACCATTGTACTGGGAACGCTGTAGTGTTCGAAGTGATATCCTAGGGTGGTCTCCATCCCATAGCAGAGTCTGCAACTCCCCTTTAATCTTGGTGAACACCATCTGGGCATCAGGGTAGTATACATTTTGAAGCACATAAAATAGCTTGGGAAGTGTAATCATTTTAAAGAGGGCCCCTCGCCCAATCAAGGAGAGAGGGAGTCCACTCCACCTTCCAATGTTAGCCTGAAAGTTTGTCAGCACCTTTCCAAGGTTACGGCTGGCGCAAAGTTCCTTTTGCAATTTCACGAAAATCCCCAAATATTGAATGCTGTCTTTGGCCACCGAAGACCCCGTGGCAGCAGCAATAGGTCTTGGGGACCATGTGGGGGGTTAGAGCACTGATTTGTCCCAATTAATCCTATATCCCGAGGGGGCCCAGTATTCCCCTAATGTCTGGAAGAGGATCGGAATAGTGGTCGCCGGGTCCGTTATGTAAAGAAGTATATCATCGGCATACAATGATATTTTTTCCTCTGTCTCGTCAGCTGACGAGAATCGGAACCCTCACATTTCAGGTTGTAATCTCAACAAGCAGGCAACAGATTCTACTGTGAGGGCAAACAAAAGTGGGGATAGGGGACACCCCTGCCTGATTCCTCTACCTATTGGGAATTCAGCATACATCATTCCATTAACCCAAACTGTCCCTACAGGGTTTTGGTACAGCACCGCCATCCATTTTCTAAATTGAGAGCCAAAGCCAAATTTCCGTAGCGTCTGCTCCAGAAAAGGCCAGTGGACTGCAGCAAATGCCATTTCTGTGTCCAGAGAGAGGAAAACATGCGGTGCCCGATGGGCCTGGACGGTCATCAGCTAATTATGTGTGCATCTCAGGTTGAGGAGAGTTGACCTGCCAGGTATAATTCCCGACTGGTCGCGATGTATTAAGGGTGAATGAGCTGCAGGAGACGAGTGGCCAAAATAGTAGCCAGTACTTTGTCTCAGCAATGAGATCGGACAATAGGAGTCACACCGGTCTCTGGGTTTCCCTTCTTTAGAAAGTACTAGAATGGTTGCCTTCCGAAGATCTGGGGGAGTTACCCCACTTCCCTCAACTCTCCGAACAGGTTCACCAGGTGGGGTCTCAGCAGGTTTGTATAGCGCTTATAGAATTTGGCCAGGATGCCGTTGGTCCCCTGGAGTTTTCCCCAGCCTCAGTTTGGATATGGCGGCATGTATCTTGTTCAGTGTGATTTCATCTTCAGACTCTCATGCTTCTGTGTCTAGCACCAGAGTGGGACCGCAGTCAAGTATTGCGCTATGGTGTGTGAGTCATGGAGCAGTCTGGCCTTGTAGAAATGTTTGCAGTAACAAGCAAACTCATCAACAATTAGGCATCAGTATTGTAGTTGACCCCTGCTTGGTTGATAATATTATGCACCCAGCGAGCTTCTTGTTCCCATCAATTCAGCCACACCAGTAGTCTATCTACTTTGTTCCCCGTTTCGTATAAACTGTGCAGTGCGGCCATTATCTGTTTTGTTGCCTCATCTTGTGCCAAGTACCTGTACTTCATTTCCTGCTTTGCAATCTGTCTAAGAACAAGGGAATCTGAGACCGATTCAGTGACCCTTTGAGTTGAAAGATCTGGTTTTCAAGCTCCTTGAGCTCCGCCACTTCCCTTCTCTTTTTCTGTGTGATTAAATTATGGGCTCTAAAGAACAGTCTTAAACGCCTCCCACAGCACGGTCTTAGAAGCCGTGGACGCTTCTTTTTCAGTGAAGTAGAGCTCAGTGTCCACCTGTAGACCCTGTACCACCTCCCTGTCCTTCAGGTCCGATGAATTTAACTTCCACACTGTGGCCTTCCGGCCACTGAGTTGTCCCACTTGAACTAATAAGGTTGAGGGGTCCAAAAGATCCCTTGCCAAATAGTCAGCGTGGGCTACCTCTCCCTTAGGCACAAAGACGCAGTCAAGTCTCGAGTAGACCCTGTGGGCCCCTGAAAAGTAAGAGTACTTCCTGTCAGAAGGATTTAAGTTTTGCCATTTGTCAATCAGGCCCACTCTACCTCACCAACGCTAGCTGCAATGTCAGTGTCTTGGCTGTGTTGGCAGACTGCAATAGGATCCTGCTGTGGGCGGGGGGGGGGGTTTACTTCAATTGTGTAAGAGATATTGACCAACCGACCCCACCGTTGCACAATCCACAACCTGCTACGAAGGCTAAGGTGTTCACAAAATGGCTAACATACTGGGGACAGGTAGCCATATGGGGAGAGCACCACCATCATTTAGAGAGGGACTATTCCTTTTATTCTCCCCTCCGTTATATACATGTATGTTTGGACAAGATGCTCTGTTCCAGTACCATTTGCCAGCACCTTACAAGCTCTGAAACTTTT
Source organism: Calotriton arnoldi (assembly GCA_963921515.1). NCBI lineage: Eukaryota > Metazoa > Chordata > Amphibia > Caudata > Salamandridae > Calotriton > Calotriton arnoldi. Next base: position 224,699 of record CAWUFW010014294.1, on the reverse strand, counting down.
GGGAGAACCCTTTCTGACCATAATCCACTGTTGCTGGGAGTTCAGATGACGGGACAACCACGACCCATTCCTACCTGGAAATTGTAGGCAGGAGTGTTGGCTGACAGCCCGTTCAGAGAATCCTTAGGAGAGTGCATCAGGGAGTTTTTCATGACCAGTAAGGTCACTGCCTCTAACATGCTAGTCAATTGGGAGGCTTTTAAGTTGGTGGTCAGAAGCCACTGCATTGGTAAGTCGGTGGGTATTCATAAGTCCCCCCAGAAGGAACAGTGTGATGTGGAGAGAGTGGAGGAAGGTACTTTGCTACTCAACTAAACGTAAAACATTTAAATCTAAATATGAGTTCTATGGCTAGCTTCGAAGAGAGGCTAGGTTGCCATCATTGCACGAAGTACGTAGCTAGTGTGCATGAGGAGGATTATAGTACAAGGAGCTTGCTGACCTGGCTAGTCTGTTCTGAGACCTCTCACTCATAGGACACAGAAGTACACAACTTTACCGGCCAGCTGGTTTATTTTCAGTTTGATATAAATCAGCTATTTTTAGAATATTACAGCATTTTATATGGGAAGCCCAATGGGGCTTTGATTGAGCAACTGGAGGCCTACCTAGGTAGTGCCCCTCTACAGTGCCTCAGAAAGGATGTGAGAGAAGGCTTGGGGGCAATTAAGGAGCTAGCCAGGTGTAAGACCCTGGCACTGAAGGCCTACCCTTGGAATTTCACCACACCGTTCTGTCACTCTTGGCTCCATGCCTTGGTGAAATATATGAAGCAGCACTGGAATGTGGGGTCCTCCCCCCAACCACCAGAGAGGCCCTGGTGGTGTCAGTGCCCAAGCTGGTTATGGCCAGACAGGATGTGTCCTTGTATAGACCACTATCAATGCTCAACTTGGATTTTAAGGTTCTTATTAAAATACTGGCTTATAGGCCTTACAATCACATTTCCACCTTATACATGTAGACCAACATGGATTTATCACCTTAAGCAATACCTCTGGCAACCTTCAGTTGCTCTACAGGATCATCAATAAGTCTGCTGCTAATATTTGGGGTAATGCAGAGGGTGGTCTCATTGGACCTGGAAGAGGCATCTGATACACTGCAGAGGGGTTATCTCAATTCAGTGAGACATTGCAAATGGTTTGGTCATAGCTGGGCCAATTGGATGACCTTACTAAACTCTAGGCCAATGGCCAGGGTTAAAACTGGTTGAGGTATATAGAAAGAATATAAAAGTTTCAAGGGTACAAGGCATTGATATCCGCTCTTTACACTCCTATTTGCGGTTGCAATTGAACCATTTGCACTGGTGATCAGAGCAAAGGGATCGAAAAGGGTTCTCTCACTTTGGGATAGGGTTATATAGAATCTCCCTCTATGCAGACGGCCTAATAGTATCTTTACAAAACCTAGAGACACTACAATCTTTGGAATTTTGTTTGGATGAATCTCAGGTTTAAAATCTTTCTGGACCCTGACGTGTGTTTTCACTTACCCTATGTGTCTGTGTCCTCGCCTTGGGATCTATGGGGTGGCCTGGGCTCCATATACATTTAAATACTTGGAGATCAAAATATAGCATGCTGAGGCGGACTTCAGGGAGGGTAACGTAGGCTTGGACTTGAGATCATTGAAAGGGAGTCTGGCATTCGGAGATCTCCCTGGTGACCTATTATGGCGAGAATATCTGTGTCCAAGATGGTAACTCTCCCCAGGTACTGTACAGCTTTATAAACTTGTCGGTGTGGATACCTCTTGACTGGTTTAAACAGCTAGACTCTCTGTTTAGGGACAGAGAGAGACGGAGAGTCTCATTCGGGGTGAATCAATAAGCTTTATTCGATTTAAAAAAAAACACAAAAAAAACATAAAAGCACTTAATCAACAATATATAAAATTCATAGAACTACAATCCCCGATTAAAATGTGCTGGTCACTATGTCGAGGTACGACTCCAACCATTGTGCTGTTTGAATCAATTTATAATCTTTATTCACGGGTTTCCGATGTTCAACCATTTCTCTTTCTCCTTGCCTGGCATCAATTACATTTATTTTAAGCAATTGTTCATCCATTGCTAATAATGTTTCCAAATTCCAAATGTAGCATAGACATCCTTGATATAGCATAACCAAGGGATTTTTGGGCCCGCCCTCACCAAATGGAACACCACAGCATCCAGGGGGGCAAGTTAATATGATCCTCAACATAGGATAATCCAAATTCCTCATGGACTGCGTAGTTTGGTGACCTGATTGGGAGACCCAGAATGTGCCTGCATACTCTGTTTTCCTCAGCTTGCAGACATTTAACAGATTTATAACAACACACACCTGAACCATGTGGTTCAGACCCTGGTAGGGCTCTCATCCTTCTCCGGCTCTTACACACACTGAGACATCACTTCTTGGACGGCTCAGTCACTCCACACCATAGGCGACTTGTTTGTAGACGGACATCTCCTTTCGTTCGACCAGCTGATGTCGCACTAATACCTTCCACCCGGCCAATTCCTTCTTCACAGACAGTTAGTCCACACCTGCCTTGTACTTCGGAACACCACAGACGCAGAACCTACCACACACCCTGTAGTGCAGACCACCCTTATAATGAGGAATGGCCTACACCTTATTATCTGGCTCTACAAAGCCATCCAAGACTCGTCAGTGGTCCCCCTAGACCGCTTCAGCAAAAATGGGAGAAGCAGCATGGGAGAGTGCTGCATGACAAAGAATGGACACAAGCCCTAGAATTCCCTCAGCAGGTCTCTCAAAACTCTCGTTTCAAGGACTTACAATTCTTCCTTCTGCACAGAGCATATCTCACCCCAGCTCAAATAAACCGTCATTTTTTCCCAGCTGAAATAAACCATCATTGCCCCAGAACGCAAGTGAGCTGCCCACGCTGTTGGGCATTAGATGCAGACCGAATACATATGCTATGGTCCTGCCCAGCCCTTCAACACTGCTGGGAAACAGTCCGTGATACGCTGCACAAGGTCACGAAACTGCCTGATATACACACTTGGGAAGCATGCTCGCAGAGCATCTTCAAGCGCTGAAAACAATTCAATATTCGCACCCGTTTCACCTCTTTGTCGCTCCTACTTGCCAAATGCACACTCACCGTACAATGGTGCTCCCCCACAGCCCCGCCATTAGAGGCCTGGTACGGCGCGGTGCGTAAATGGCGACATCAGAGGAATATGCCCTTCGTTATGAAGAAGTGTGGCACCTACGCAAACAACCCATATCTTCCCACTGGGCAACCCTATTTACACAATTCTTACAGCATACTAGGAATGACGACCTTCCCCCTTAGCCGCAGAGATCCTCTTCACAACCCCCACCATTGCCAGTATCCATCACCCTTAGCCGACATGTGAAATGCAACGCTGCTGCCCCCCCTCTTGGGTCTCTCTCGTTGTGCTCATCTCATTTCACTTTTCCCCTACTCTATTTGGTACTGTGACCTGCCGCCCCTACCCTTTGTTTATTTTGAACTAATTCAACGTGGTTTATGAACCTAATTCCCACTTGTTTACTCCTCTCATCGTTACAGTGCATTAATAATTTCCATAACAGTCTCTTAGGCCCTTCCTGTATACATTTACTGAATTTTTCTAACTACAGACTGTTGGAGAGCAAATGTTCCTCTTACTGTCAGTTACAATAATTGTCACCGATATCATGTAATGCACTGGGAACCAGTTGATGTTTCTTTGACAAGCCTAATAAAAATGATTTTAGAAAAATAAAGTGTGCCAAGCAGCCCAGTATTTCGTGTCCTACAGGAGGTAACAAATGTATTCCAAGTCTCATTCTGCAGTTCTATTTTCTTTTTTACATATAGCCCACTTATATTCCCTTTAGCATATGGCAACTGTCTCCTTATCCCTAGGCTTAACAAGCAGCACACTACGTAGGCGTTTACTGGCTTGCCGAAACGCTTCATCAAACCAAGGTTGGTGATTCGAGTTAGTGTGCTTCTGGGGCTTTAGTAAAAGGGCTCTAATGGTGCGTCCAAACGCAACAAAAGTCTCAGAACTACTTATTAGCTGTACCTAGCTCCAGTGTGAGAGTCACCAGATCCAGATGATAAATACAAAATTTGCGTTGGATGTCTCTTACATTAACAGTCATCCATCCTAGCCTCTGACAATTGTCCCCCGTGCTGGCATTAATACCCCCGACAGTAATTTCCTGAGATTTAACATCAGGTCACTCGTGGGTGATAAGTGGATTAAGATCATTGAAAATACTCTGGGCAAACAGTCCCATCCACAACTTGATTCAAGAGGTTCACAGAGGCAAATAGACATTCAATTATTGCTGTATGTTCTTCCCCGGTAAAAGTAACCCTCGAAAGGCAGGTGGGGGCAACCTGCTCCAAAGCATTACAAAAATCAAACTTTGAGCAAATAGGGATATAGCAGAGTGTCCCTACAATCACTAGAACACGTAGGACCTACCAAAAACCAATCTTATATAGCTGTTCCACTGAGGTAACAATCAAATTACCACGTTTGGCATTAAAGTCCTGTGCAAGCATTATATTAAAATTCATGCATTTGCTAGCAATTTATAATCCCGTTCATCAATTAAGTCAAAAAGAAACCCAAAATAAAGGTTTGTCCATAGTAGAAAAATTGTCATTGCAAAAAAGGTTGTCAACAATAATTCTAAATGTTTTAGGCCAATTCACATGAAATGCTAGGATTAATCCACAGTTTGTCGGGATAGGCAATATCGCACAAACAAGTGTTGTTTTGAGCAAAAATGAGAAAACCTGCAAAGGCCTGCCCAACCACAGAAGGAGAGGCAGGGACAGAAAAGCAAATCAAACCATCACAAAATAACTCACTCGTGGCCATATCTCCTGCAAAAAACAATGTCACAGGAGCTCATCAATTCAATCCAGGTATTCAGACTTAATTTTGCTGCAAGACTTGCAATATTCAAGTTCAGCAACTTAACCAATTTACTATTACAGGATGAGGAAAGCGGGGGCTTGAGTGTCGAAAATAGATCTTGGGCAGCTATAAATTTATCAGAAAGCCTTGAATCAAGCTTGGTAAGAGAGAAAGGATTAGAAATGGCAACAACTTGAGTGGATATAACACGCCCATCCGGTCAATTGCTCCTGCACTCAACGGATAAAGCAGAAAAACAATTGGCAATGAGCACAGAGAGTGTGAGAAGTTGGCCTGGTATATGCTGTTCACTAATTAAAGTGGGCACCTTGCACCAGTCCAAACAACCCTTATGGTGATTTAAGAGGGCAAAGATAACCTTAGAAAGCTATCCAAGTGGTAGCTGTGGAGAGCAGCCTTCAGGCTTAGTCTTGAAGGAATGTTAAGCAGCTTAGTTTACCAGAATGCAATCTTATAGTATTGGTTAAATGAAAGGAGAACCACACAGTAGTTATAAAAATATGTATTTATTGATATAACACTCTCTAGTACGACACAGTATCTTCTACACAAAGATACTCACAAAGCACACAATACTGTAGCACAGAAACAATAGTAAATAGCACTAATACACAGTGGGCTCCAGGGGGGAGACCAAACCATATACTAAAATAGGGGTATTAGAACCATGACTCGAGTCAAGACACTGTCTAGAGGACGTAGAATCGCTGGGACCCCAAGGAACCACCCGAGGTGAGTAAGTAGGGACCCCACGGAGGATGGGTGCAATGTGGGAACACGACCACGTGCTCCGTACAATTCTATGGGGAAGTCGCGGTTGAAGTTTTAAAGTTTAAGGACCCTTCCCAGTGGACTAGGACGAAACCCCGTGGAAGTTAGGAGGTTGGAGAACCACCCCACCCATGGATAAAGTAGTACCAGAGATACCTATCCCAGGGAAGCCGGGTGCATAGGTCTGAAGTGGGGTCGGAAACCGCCGTCGATCTCTATGGAGGACCTCAAGAAAGTGCCACTGCTGGAAAGAAGAAAAGGGTCAGTTGGAATCCAAAGGTGGATTCTTGTCGAAGAGTACCTGAAAGCAGAGGGGACAGAGCCTGGATCATTCAGGAGTGTCCAGGGGCTCGGTAGACTAATGCCCACCAATGTCGGGTGCTTCAGGTGCGTTGAGGGAGTCCTTGACTCTGCAGCTACGGGGACCAGGAGATGTTGAGGACGACCAGGAGCCGGATACGAGCTGTCCCACGAAGGATGTTGAGTGCTGAGGGGTCGGTGTCCGGCGGGAGCACCAACAAGCCTTGGCAACGGCAACCCACGCAGAAGGTCAAAGTAGGTTACGGTTCGGACCAGCAAGCTCCAGGGGACTCACCACAGCAAGGGGAGTCAGGGCAGGCCTGGAGCAACTAGGGGAGCCCAAGAAAGGCAAAGTTGACCCTCAAGTGGACTCACAGGCCGGAGGCACAGGAGTCGCGAGAGGACCTCGAGCGATTTCACAAAGCAGCAGCCCACGGAGCACTCAGTGCGAGGAGGCTGGATTTCTTTGTAGGAAATGGTGCCAGAGGCTGGGGCTACTCGGAGCCCAATGCACTTGCTCGGGAAACGACAACAAGCATATGCACTTGCAAATGTACGCGGTGCACAGGGGTTCGGGTCTTGCAGCCCCCACAAGGGATTCTGACCTCAAACTTGGTGAGAGGGCAGCTGAGACCTCGAGGGACGAACAAACTCACCTCCTGTGTTGCTGGAGCCTTCGGAGTCCGTAGGAGCTCAGAATCAGCAGACCGGACAGTTGTGTTGCGGTGACTGCGAATGCAGGGGAGTGACTCCTTCACTCCAAGGGAGATTTCTTCAGTTGTCCTTGATGCTCCACAGGTCCTGCACGGAGCCTATATGGTGCACGGGCACAGACGATGCTTTAGAATGAGAGGGAGATGAAGTCGGGCCCAAACGAAGTCCAGCAAAGTCCAGAGTGTCCAGACGGTCGAAGGTCAGTGGTCAGAGCAGGAGCCATCGGCTCCCAGGACTGGTTTGAACTGGACTATGCACAGGTACATCAAATGTGCCCCTCATGCAGACTTTCGGTCGCTGGCAAGCGCACCCACCCAGGCCTAATACGCTAAATCCTGTCTGGGAGGTGGTCACACCTGCCTGTGACAGGATGCCTATTGTTCTGCCTTCCCCTGCTCAAGCTTGGCTCAGCAGCAGGAGGGCAGAAACGTGTCTCTGGTTGGCAGCAGCCATTTTGTGCTGTCCGGGACTAGAAGGCTGGTACCGGGAACACCAGGGACCTCACGAAGCTCGCTTCTGAGGGGTGGAATCATACCTCCCTCCACAATGTTTGACACCAAACACAATAGGGTTACTTTCAGCCGTTTTAGAGTTGGTCATCACGCGGTCGCATAATGCCACTCTATATGTCGTAATGGCTGATGCACTGACAACCCGGGAGAATGGACTCCGTAGGCTGCAGGGGTGTCCTGCTCATACAGTGGCACCCTCTCACTTAGAATCAAGCACCCTGCCTTCAGGATTGTTAAGGCCTGCTATGGGGTGACTTATAGGTTTTAAGTGCAGTGACCCTTAGATATATTAAACCTATATCTTAAGTAAGTGGTGCATGCACCAACCTACACAGGCTGCAATGGCAGGCCTGTAGGTTCCATTTTGCATGGCCTCTCATGGGTGGCATAATACATGCTTCAGCCCATGGGAGGCCTCTGGGGTACCTATGCCCTGGGTACATGGGTACCATATACTAGGGACTGACAAGGGTACCCCAGTATCCAATCTGGAGTGTACCCAAGTACATGTCGCAACAGTTTAGGGAGAAAGCAGACAGACTGGGGTCCTGATTAGCAGGATCCCAGTCAGACTAGTCAAAAACTGAATTACTTTTAGCAAAATGTGGGGGTAACCATAAGAAACAGATCCTACTTTCCTACAGAGGGGGACACAATCTTAGAGGGTCCAGGTGTAGGGGGGGGGATACATGTGGGGGCCCAGACTTCATACTTAAATCCCTGTAGAAATAGCCTAAAGGTAAGACCTTGATAAAACAATGTCATGCAAGACCCAAATAGGATGATTGAATCAATGTTCCTGCAATAAATGGGTTAGCAAGGTTTACGATGATCCAGTCACCCTCAAATTCCTTTTTCATAGGCCCCACCCAACTCACTCTACGAACAAATAAAATGCCTTTGAACAACTGTGCAGTCTACTGAGGTAGTTTGTGGTTGGTGGGTAGCCGGAGGATGACTTATTGAGCTTAAGGGCAAGTCTTTACCAGCTGGAGGTGAGGTCTGTGTTGAGGCAGCAGTAGTGGGGCTAGTGGTAGGGTCCTTGCGACATATAGCCACCCTGTGCCCCAGAACCACTCAGAGTACTTTCAGTAGCCTCTAAATGGTCAAATAATAGGCGGAGACTGTCAGACAAGAGGAGTTTAATTTTATCACAAACCTGAGGGAACAGTTCATTTCCATCATTGACCAATGGGGTAATATAGGGAGACTGCGTTGCAGGTTACTCCAGAACAGCCTCAGGTGACCTCTTCTGCTTCGTCCTTTTTTACGTTCTGCACGTGGTGAACTAACAGAGGATAGCAAAGCAGTCACCGAAGGAAAAAGACTATTTGAGGTGATTGAAATGTAAGTGGAAGCTGGTTCAGAGCCCCTCCTTTGGACCATGTGAATCACTTGGGCCAGAGCTTATAGGCTGTTCGAGACTATCCACTGTAGTTTTCCAGCTAGTTAACTGAATCTTTGTCAATAACTCCCACAGCTCGCTCAATGAAGACATCTAGGATGGAGTTCTTAGTTTTATTGGGATTAGATAAACCCTATTTATGCTTGTCCGTGATTTAGAAGTTATAAATATTTAGATTTTAACCAGTAAATGAGGGGTATAAGCCGACAGATTACGGTCAGAGATCCTACATCTGTATCAAACAACTCAAGCTAGAGGGTGTTCATATGCTAAATAAGCACATACAATACAATCACAAGCTGAAGTGTCCACTGCTACCTTACCGGTTAACAGAAGTACCATAGATGAAAGAGGGGGCGGAAAAACCTCAAAGGGACGCCCTGCCCAGTTGATAACGGGTCTGCCCTTGGCTTTGCCCATGCGCATCCTGCATAGCAGGAGATGAGTCCGCGCTTGCCAAGGCTGTGGATAGCTTCCTCTGCCCCTCTTCAATTGCAGGACAGCCCATTACTGGTAGCTCCTCCTGGGAGCAAACAGCAAAGTACCCCCTCGTTGGGTGTGATTCAGAGAACCATAACGGAGGGTGGTTTGGTGTTTGCTTCTTTCTGGCAAGGCTTCTTGAGTTTATGTTTGTGAGACATGTGGGCTTACCCTTAATACTTCACAGAGTACAGGGCTAACGCAAACTGTTCACGGCAACCGCTTATCATCACAACTTCCAATTATGTGCAATGAAGATCCATCTGATCTAGCCTGCTTTAAGGCTTATGTTATTAATTGGAGGTCATTCTCAAAACACTCATCTGACATATTTCTACTACTGTAAGATAACATCTGGGACTTTATATTTTTAATTGAAACCTGGCTGAAGGAAGGCTTTAATCCTGACCTAGCCTTGGCTATCCCTCCAGGTTACCAGATTATGTGTGCTAATCAGGGAGGAGGAAGGACGAGACATTGGGTCGCCATTATCCTCAGAGATACTTTTGAGGCCTCCTCATCTGTGCTGCGCTAAATCGAGAAGCTAGAGGGTCTCATTTTCAGTATTAAGGTAGCCCCCTACCTTCTCTTTTTCGGACATGGTGATATATAATCCCCCAGACTGCCCTAACAGCTGCTTCCCCCAACTGTGTGACATTACTGCGCACATGTTGCTGCAATATGCTAACTTCACCGTCTTTGGGGATTTTAATACTCTTGCAGACAACCCTAAGTGTACACGGGCTTCCCTGCTGATCCAGAGTTTGGCAGACCTGAACCTAGTACAACATGTCCTGTCCCCCACACACAAAGCAGGTCACACGCTGGACCTGATTTATTTGAATATTTCTTGTTTACACGCTAGCTCCCCTGAGCGTCTGGTCTGGACTGACCATTTCCTTGACCCATTTCCTTTTTATGGAACCGGTCACTTGAAGAAGACAAAGGTCACCTATGAGATGAAGAGAAGATGGCAGAATATTACAGAGGTGCCCCTTGTGCGCTCTCTCTGCTCCTCACCTCCTTCCTTCACAGGCAACCCAGATTATGATGCTGTCCTATTTAATCAATAGATGACTAATTCTTTGGACCTTTTAGTACCTCTGAAAGTCCTTATAGCTCAAAGATCCAACCCTCTGCTCCCTGGTTCTCCCCCATCCTAAGAGCACAGAAAAGCTTGTGTAAAACGCTAGAACGTAGCTGGAGAAGGTCTTATGACCCTGAGGCGAAGAGGTTATATAAATCGGCTCTCAGCTAATTTCGTAGACTTTCACGGAAGATCATGAGATAGCACTTCTCGTCACGCATTGAGGCTGCTTCCAATACCTCAAGGGAAGTATTTAACATAGTGAAGTCCCTACTCTCCCCTGATGCAGTAAAAAGTGCTTTTAATCTTTCTCCCGAACTCTGCAACAAATTATTTTATATTAATGAGAAACTCTGTACACTGTACTCCATTTTCCCCGATAGATACTGTGCAGAAACAATGCCTGCTCCTACCGCTAGCTGCAAGTGGGCTCTTTCCGAGTTCTGTACAATATCGGAAGGCGACTCACTCAATGAGCTAGTAAAATGCAAATTGGGCTCTCCAATATCGCATTTTGTCAATCCATTTCTTAACAAAATCTGGAACTCGTCCTTGAACTCTGGCATTTTCCCTGCCACCTGGAAACAGGAATTCCTTCTTCATCTTCTCAAGAAACCCAATGCTGACCCTAGTGTTCTTAGTAATTTCAAGCCCATTTCACTGCTGCCTGCCCCTGCTAAGATTCTAGAGAAGCTGGTAGATCATCAGCTAATTTCCTTTTTTGAGGCCAATGGTCATCTCCACGTTACTCAGTCAGGTTTTCGAGCAGGATACAGCACCAAAACGGCACTTTTGAAAGTACTGGAGTCTGTAAGGGAAACCTTGCAGCTGCACGAACCCCCTCCCCCCAGCGCCTTGAGACCCTCACGGGTGAGTAGTGCGCTCCACAAATCCCTGATTGATTGAGGCTCTTCAGCCATGGTGGTATTATTAGACCTGTCAGCAGCATTTGACAGTGTCCCACTCCACTCTCTTGAACAGATTAAGCCAATTTGGTTTTCAGGGTACAATTCTTTCCTGCCTGAAATCTTTCTTGGAAGACCGATCCCAGTGTTTGTATCTCCACCCTTTCTCTTCCTCCCCCAAACCTCTTGTCTGCGGGGTGCCTCAGGGTTCTGCCTAGAGCCCGTTGCTTTTCAGTCTTTACCTGGCCAAACTGATTGAAACCTGGGGGGCTGAAGGTGGTCTCTTACACGGATGACACACTACTGTTGTTTTCCTTTCGGGAACACTCAAAAGCGGCTCTCCTCAAATTTAAGGAATGTTTCAAAGGCGTAGCTGCCTGAATGAAGTCTAATTTCCTCAAACTAAATTTGGATAAGACAGAAGTTCTATTCTTCAGCCAGAATGCCCACCGCAAATTTCTGGTGGCCTGAAGAACTTAACCCTCCACCAACACCTACTACATCGGCGAGGAATTTGGGCATCATGTTTGACTCCGACCTCTCCTTCACGACTCAAGTTAGACTGATCTCCTTGACCTGCTGTCTGAAACTCAGATCTGTAAGGAAGTTAATACATTATGTACCGGAGGAGACCTGCAAAATTGTGGTCCATTCACTTGTAACTTCGCGTTTAGACTATGCCAACAGCCTTTATCTGGGTCTGCCTGCTTTTCTGACCTACAGACTCTAGAAAAATTCAGAATGCTGTGGCTAGGCTGATTCAGCACATCCTTTTTGGGCAACGCATTATATCTCACTTAAAGCAGCTACACTGGCTCCCAGTAATGAAGCGGATTAAATTTAAGGCCCTCACCCTGGACTTTAGAGCCTTCTCTACCCAAAGAATAGATGCGGCCTCTACAAGCAAGATAGAAAGCTGAGATCCAATAACCACAAACTTATGCGAATTCCCAGATATTCCAAAGTCCGGCGTGGAGGTAGCTCATTCACTGTCTTGACTATAAAAATTTGAAACACCTTACCACTCAAACTTCGCATGGCTCAGTCAGTTGACAGAGAGCTAAAAACTTGGCTGTTTGGTCAAGACCAGTCCTTGATGACCCTATATGTTTTCAGTCCCTGCTTTAAGCGCAGGGACGCTTCTGTCAAAGCAGCCGTAACCTTTACAAATGCACCTTGATTGATTGACTGACTGAGCGCCACACTATGAGCTATCTTACCTGACTGAGCTGCAGTCATTACAAGATAGTTAGATGGAGTTGGAGTGGATGAAATTAGGTGACTGGGTGGGGAGCCTAATCAGACCTAGTTGTCCTATTAAGGGGGATGAAGCATAAGGAATAGGTTGACTCCTGTGCGCAAGGATCACATTGAAATGTTGGAGGCGCGTGTTTACACATACAGCCCTGCCATGTACCACGCCTCAGGGGTTAGGTGAATGCATTTTAATGCTGGTGTCCGCATCACTAAACTAAAATGCATAAGTCATACATTTACAAAGCTCCTCGACACTGTTGGGATCAATGAAGTGCTCTGCTGTCATAAAAGCAGTCTGTGGGCTGTGCTTGCTGTGTACTGCCATGACATTCTGCCCAGGCAATTCATATTTTAATGGCCTGCTGGCTGGGTCTGGGGGAAGTCACAACTCTTTGCTGTGGTGACCTGGCCCCAGTGCAGTCTTAGACTTCTAGTTATAATGTTATTTTTATTTTTGTACTTTTATGGCTATTCAGCCAAATAAAAGGTAGTGACTGATTGATAGTTTTCTCCGCTGTTCGGCAAAAACCAAGCTGTCAGGGGCAGCTTAAGAGTCACATTTGCCAACGGGTCATACAGTGGCGGGCCGCTTATGTACAAAACTGAATGCTCCAGAGGTAAGGCAAATTCTTATCTAGATACAAGATATAGTAAAAATCAATGTTGTCACTCTCAGAGAACACACACACATTCGAAACCGTGGGCTAAAAGTACAGTTCCCATACATAAATGAAAGAAAGAGAAAGTTGAATCTTCGTGTGACAGAGTCCTTTCCTGGTGCGACAATCAAGGCTGAAAATACACCCCACATAACGTGAAACAGGGACGGCCTGAGTCAGTGCACATATAACTAATAAGTGGAGTTGCGGGTGAATGGGCCACAAAATGACGTCCCAGAATGCAAGGCGAAAATTAAACTGATTTACCGCTTCATCACTGTAGTGAGTCATCCGGCCACTGCCCAACAATGTATCGCATTCACCCTCCCAGCCGGGAGGTTATAAATAAAGAGCAGCAACCACTCGTGGTTGTCGCCGTTACGAACATACCCAGATGTGGTGTCCGTCCCTTGCATGCTCCCCGTAGGCCCTTACCGTGTCCCCCTTTGTAGACCCCCAAAGGCCCTCACTACAATCACCACAAAATAATTGCAGACAGACTTCAACACATATACAAGTTTGTGCGTAACTGATTCCTTAGACAGCAAACCCCAGCACTACGCACTGGAGGTGGAGAAAAAGAAAGAAACAAAAAGCAAGTACTAGGTCCAGTATGGATCCCTTTGCCCCGTTCTTAACAATTCCAGGCCCAGCTCGCCCCACTGCGGCGTTGCTTGGCCGGGTGGCTTGGGTCGCGGTAATTATTCAGTTCGGCCCAGTGCAAGATGAAGCGACGTCGAAGACGCTGAACAACCCTGACTGTTGCCAAGGTGCAAAACCTTATTAATTGCCACCAACTCGCACTGCGGGCAGGCCAGGTACCCGTGACTCTTCCCTCACCTTAGCCTATTAAACGGTGTCTCTTTCCCTTACTCATGTCTCTTTTAAGTAGTCAAGCAGCTATAGGGCATCTGTGAGGTCAGACAATAACGCTTGTGTTGGGCCCCAGGATGTGTCTGTTTTTAACAATAAATAAATTTGTAGCAGAATACTCGAGCTGCCAGCAGATATTGAGTCAACCCCTTAGCCTGCCGGGAGCAGCGTGCACCACACTCTGCCAGACTGCAGCTCAGTCATGCATTATAGCGGCGCTCAGCTTGACAGCTGAGGAAGCGCTATAATGCGTGATTTTGCATTTCAGTGCGGTGATGCGGAACACCACACTGAAATGCGTTAGAGTAACTCTTGATGCGTGGTACTTGGTAAGTATGTGCATATATGATTCAGACAGGCAGCACCACCACTATGATCCTGATAGTCTTTTTTTCTGCCTTGCCCGCACAGACAAATAGAACTACATAGCTCGCGTGACCCTGAGTGGACAGTGCTCAATCCTCAAGGGTGGCGCCAGACCTAAGGGCAGCGCCGGCATGCAGGCAGAATGCAATGTTTGCTATATTACCCAGCATGTGTGGGGCACGGGAGTCTTACCTCGGTTTGGCTGGCGTGGGCAGCCGGGTAAAGGGATGCACATAGCACTAACACTTCTGGCCAGCCTGCCAGCCCAGACGACCTTAGCAAGATGACTGAGTGATGATCCTCCAAATCAGTCTGACCAAAAGGCTTTGCTGTCTGCCGCCGCCTGCATTGCAGCCCGCGGCAGCCCACCTGACGAGCAAACCTACTAAAGAAACCAGGGTAAACGCGGCACATGTGAAGCGCTTAGTCTGGCAAAAACACTCCACAGGCACTTGTAGACTGGCAGCCTAAATGTGTTACGCACTCTGAGGCTCTACAGTGAAGTTCACTCTAATCTCTGCTGACAATTGGAAATGCAGCCAGTTAGTTTACATAAGGCTGAGGCAGGGCATGTTTTTTCTAATTTAAATTTCAGACAGTGACACACACAAAACCCCGGGGTTAGGTTATCTTGCTCCATCCACACACAGATAATGAATCATATGTAATAGCAATTTCTGATGAATGATGTGTGGGAATTTCCAGTTGCATGCAGCTTTAAAACTCTCAGCTTGAGAAATGCACTCTCTTACGTTTTGAAACCTCAGTTGGTTAATGCAATAACTGCAGATGTTTTGTCCATAACCTGGGAGAAACAGAATTAAGCCCTGGTTGGTGCAGTGGGGAATAATGACTTCTGTATTCTAGTGCTACAAGGTCCCATCCTGCAACTAAAAGCACTGTAAATATGTGCGTCATTGTATTAAAAATGTATTACACATAGTAGAAGAGAGGCTGCCGTGGACGATCATCCGGAAAAGAGGCATTAGGTAAGTGATTTTCCATTTCACGGGTTTGCTGCATTTTCAAAATATTTATAGAGCTTCACATTCCTTAAATAGGTGTCATTTCTGATATTCATCTCCCATGCAGTTCATTGCTTGGTTTTACTCGTGAGGAAGTGTCACTCTAAGTGTCACACATTTTTCAGTATAATGTCACTCATAAGTACATTAAAACCATGGAAATGCCACATAAGCAATAAGAAAACTTGCAGCTATGCACATACAACACAATTGCCATCATATGCCTCGGCACTGCCACTGGTGAGCCTTACTCATGAGGGAATATTGTTCACGGCCAGACAACTGTCACAGTGGTCAGTCATGGGAACAGTCATGTTGGGGGCTGCTACACGTCCGGAAAAATCTCATCGAAGACCATGATTGGTGAATACAGACTGCCACCTTGTTAATTCCTGACACATGGGTCCCTGATACACACGTTCTAGGCCCTCAGGGTCTCTGGGACGCAGGAACCCCATGCCAGGATATCCTAAATGCTCTTTTAGGTCGAGCCTAGTGCAGCGCGCATGCACTGTCCTATGGGAGGCTCTTTGTGAGCACTCTAAACTTCTCTGTGTGGGTCTGACTCCTCCCAAACATAGGATTGGCTTTTGCGTGTGTCTTTCAAAAATAAAAGCACACAAATGGGTAAAGGTGGGCGCATGTTCCACCTCTTTTTGCAATGTTGACTCCCACTGCGTTTTGCTCTCGGGAGCGAGCAGCGGCGCGCAGGGCGGAAGCTGCATTCCTCGTGGGTCAGGTTACTGTTAATGTACTTCCCCCCTTGCTTTATGGGGACAGTACCAACACTTCTCAGCGGAGCTCCTCTACGTTTTAGGGGGACAGAACTGGCACTTCTCAGCAGGCTGTATCTACAAAGACACAGAACCGGCACTTCTTTAAGGTTGGGCCTGTAATACGAGAGGAGATAAAAATATTCTCAGCCGAGATTCTCTGAATTTAGATGGGCAATTCCATTACTTATAGTGACGTCCATTATACCTCTATTTGGACAGTATAGCTGCACGGCAGCTGCACTATAATTGGGACAGTAACTGTGATTCTCTGCCCTGTACATCATTTTGGTACATTCCTAAAATACCACCTCAGCACGTGTAGGCTTAAGCTTGCCCAACGGACAGGGTGTTACCTGGAGCGCTGGCAGCCCCCAGCATCATCAAAGTACCGCCCGGTGCCAGGTCTCCGCGGATGTGTAAACTCGGAGCCTCCGAGGACCCTGCAGGGGGCGTCAGATCTCACAGCTGCTTGTGAAACACGTGTTCACACTCTTACACCAGAGAACAATGTGTCTTCATCAGCACCAATCTCTCCGGTGCTTGAACGAGCTCTCACTCTGTGATCAGAGACCCCAATCAATCAGGGAATTGTAAGCGCGCTACTCACCTGTGAGAGTCTCAAGGCGCTGGGGGGGGAGGGGTACGCAGCTCCGTTCAGCTGAATAGCCAGGTTTTGAGAGTCTTCCTGAAGGTGTTCAGGGAGGGGGCGCGCCTGATGTCTGCTGGTAACTCGTTCCAAGTCTTGGCTGCAATGTGAGAGAACGATCTTCCGCCTGCTCTGGCTCTGTGGATGCGTGGGGTTTCGGCCAGTGCGAGGTTGGCAGATCGGAGGGACCCCCACCCCCAGCTGATCTGTTCACTCCGCACGTGCAGCCAGTCAGAGTCACGCGTGCCACTGAACAAGCGTCAGGGTGATGTAAGTTGGTGCAGTGGGCCTCTACTCTTTTACCCCTCACTCTGTAATTTCAGGTGTAAAGGAGTGTGGATGGGTGGGATCATCTGAATGAAATTATACAAGGCGACGCATTTCACGTTACTGTTAATTGGGGGTGGTATAGCGCTCAATCTGACATTAATAATGCTTCGCAGTGCCTTTCAATAGCTTGAGGCTTACCATAGGCTTCCAGGGGTTCCATCGCAGACAGCGGCGTTGTGAGACATGTTCTCTGTGCTTTTATCCTATTAAAACCAGGCACTCATTTAAATATCCAAAATGTCAATTTCTGGGCCTACCCTCTTTATCTGTGAGTGGTCTTCTAACTAACCCTAGCTTCTCATTTAATGCTTTCATGTGCAGGTCTTTGTGCGGGTCCGGCACGTGCTGCTTTCAGCTTTGTTCTGCAGGCGGTTTGCACGTGGAGCCAGGACACTCTGCACATCAAACTAGCCTGTCCTGGGGCAGACCGGACTCTTTCAAGTTGTGTCAAGAGAAAAGAGACAGGTCCTCGACCTCTACACCACTTGCGCAAACATACATTTACATACCTTTGCACTTTGCAGAGTATACACTTACATGTGAACACACCTTGCAATAAAAGTTGCGCTCCTTTTATTTCTCCTATTTTAGTCACGTATCATGCATCTGGTATTTACACTGCAAGCAGTTGTAATCACCTGTTCTGTAAGGAAATTCCTCCTCATCAGAGTGACAGCTAAATATCGGCAACATTTTACACACAGACGCCGACTGTTGTGACAAGACGACCCGGAAGTGGAAACATTGATTTTCGAAAGAAGAGGTAACGCCTCTTCCTTGAATATACTGGCGCTGCTGACCGTGTCAGGGTGTCCCCGGCACGAGATATATCAGCTGGGAGGTAATGACAGCCCCTCCTAATACTGATGCAACTAACGTATGTACATCTGACATAAGGAGTCTGCTGCTCTTATCTTTTATATGGCGTTACCTTAACATAAATTATTGCTACTGTTACCGCCACTTACACTTTACGCACGTGTATACATCCTCCAGGAAGTGTATGCACAAACACAGCTTCGTGGTCAACACACTAGGGGGGATATTCTCAAGAACGTGCGATAATCATCGCCAAAATAGGTTAACGTAAGTTTTCATATCGCCGTCTATCGCAGGAAAATAACTCCATGTTAACGTGGCATTCTCAACACGGCGGTAACATGCGATAGTACCCCGATAACACGCCAAATGTCCGCGATAACATTACCGGGACGGCGATAAAAATCTCAACCCGAACGTGAAAAAAGTTGCGATGTGCCCAACCGCGATAAAAAATCCAGCGATAAGCAGCGCCAGGCCTGCAAGTCCCACAAGTCAGGCTGCAAAAAGCACAATAAAAGCGGCAACACAAAACACAAACAAAACACAAACAACTGCGAAGCACCATGGAGGTAGCCGGAGCAAGCACAGAGGACAATCAGAACCCCACAAGCCCCACGGAGGACCAGCCTGGGACCTCGGGGTGAGGAAAGGGCAAGGAAAAGAAGAAGAGGAAGACGCGGTTCAGTCCGCAGGAAAACAGGATCCTGATCTCGGAGGTGATAGAACACCATCAACAACTGTTCGTCACCTCCACTGTGTCATTGGCAACAAAAAATGGAATATGGCAGTCCATCCTGGACAAGGCGAATGCAGTCGGAGTGCTGAGGAGGAAAATGGACGAGGTCAAGAGGCGCTGGAATGATGTGAAGCGCAAGACCAAGCAGAAACTCACAGACAACCAGAAGGCAGCAATGCAGACTGGAGGTGGGAGACCAGCGCCACAGGAGAAGCTGGATGAGATGGAGGAAATGGTGACCACAGTCATCAGTGTGGAGACGGTGGCAGGAGTTGGGGGACCGGACACTGCTCAACATGACCCGACACAACAGCAACAAGGTGAGTAACCACCAGGGACTGGGGGACGGGGGAGATGGGCACAATGGCACACATGCACAATTAAGTAGAGCACATCTGCGGACAAACCACGGCCAAGAGTCACAACACCAACCAAGAGCCCAATTTACCCAAGTCTGCAACATCAGAGCACTGCATAAGCACAGAAGTGAAAGCCACACCGCCTGAAAGGGATAAGGGCCAGCCAAATCAGAGCTGAAGGGGCAACTCACCTACAATGCAGCACACACACATAAGATCCAGAGCACTGCAACATTTACAACAATGTTGAACAAACAGCAACACCAGCACAACAGAACAGAGGACACAACTGCTGCTGCTTGTGTGTGGAAAATGGCCATTCGCATGTGGCATAGCAGGAAACTGTGAGATGATAATGTACTAGTACAACCCCACATCCCTGGTGGTGTAGTAATGCATGTATGGCAGTGACCCAGATAGGCAGTGAGACACACATTGTCATACAAATCAACACTCATCACAGTTGAATACAAGTGAAGGTGCGTAGACTTTATTAGCATATGTGTGTCAGTACGGCCAAGATAAGTGCCACAACATGCAGAACAATGCAGCAGTATGTCAGAACGTGGAACGTTGCCAAGCGCCGCTGTCCACTCCGGGGAGTGCCGCACCATTCACAGGTGTGTATTTACCCGCGTTGTTGTCCACTCATGTATTTGGAGTCCAGGCGAATGCAGCCATGTCCACTGTCGTCGTGGGAGATGTGACCAGAACCCCAAGTTCCAACAAGGTGTCGGACATGTGCAATGTGTTCCAAACTGTTGTGTCTGCAGGTACGTAGTCACACGTCCATGAAAGCCAGTGCAGCTTCAGTAGGCAATCATTTCCAACATGAGGTCGTTGTCGACTTCATCGAACAGGACGGCGAGGCTAACCATCAGCAGGTCCGGACAGATTGCTGCGTCCACCCCCTTTCACCAATTAGCACTACAGTCCAATAGGGGAGCGGCTCAATTTGGTCACTGCACACGAGGAGGTCTGCAATCTCCCAGGTCCAGCTGCCAACATGTATGCCAAGTATCCAGGCATCCCATAGACGGGTGTCACGGTGACACTCATGGTCGTGGGCCAACAGGGGCGCGCACACATGTCGAAATCCAGTTCGGCTACCGTCCTGTTGGATAGGCAGACATCCATGGACCATTTGAATATGCACGAGCGACAATGCAACACAGGCTGCACGCAGGTGACGTTGGCAAGGCGGAAGCTTAGCCGGTAACTGATCCGCAGCACTACCAATGGCAGTGCCCCCAGTAAATGCAGCATACGTGCACGGTACAGTTCCACGTGACAGGGGTTGTGCATGTGTCCGGGATGGTCTGGCATTGCGTTAGTGGCTCTGGTTGAAGCGGCACTGCTCTGACCTGCGCCAGTTCTGTGGATGAAATGCCACAGCCAGGATCAATGAGTTGTTGAAGTGTGCAACGGTTGTACGCCTGGGATGGTGTGGGAGTAAGTGTGAAGGCCATTCCATGCAAGATAACTCCGAGCAAGGACTTCTGTGTGTGGGGTGTGTATGCGTTGGTCTGTCGTCGGGCTGTGCGTAGTGTGGAGTCGTCCTCAACTGCTATCGTATCTGTCAGGAGGTGCCGGGCACATGCAATTCCGAGGTCGGATGTGCAGATGTGCTTCCGCCTGATAGTTCAGACAAAGGAGCTTTCATCCCTAATGTCAGTTTGTCATCTGCTTGCATTCATGAAGTGTGATGTGGCTTGTTGGGTGTGGGGTGGGATGTGTGCGACTTTGGGAATCATGTTTGACATGACTTGCATGTGGCAAATGAGCGGCATCACTGTGTGTTACGTTGCCTCACAGCTGCTCCTCCCTCCCCCGAGCCTATTTACTTGTGTGCGCTGCGCGGTTGCATCACTTGCACTCCAACGGCACACCATTGTCATGCCTGTCTGCGCATGTCCACAAGCCTGACAACGACACTGTGATGTTGGCCGCTGAAGGTGGGCAACCACATGAGTGTAGGCCTATGGTGAGGATAGTGCGGACACAGATGTAGAGTTCATGCCTGGCTGAACTCGCGCTGCGACTAAGGCTAGGCATTTGGCTCATGCTGCGGCAATGCAGATACACACAACACTTGGCATATATGAGCCAAGACCCCGAGCGGTCTTGCGCTCCTTCATTTCTCCGTTCGTGCGAGACCGCCCTCCGGGTGCATGCTACATTGCAACATTGTCAATTGCGGGCCGGGTGGCGCCGACACTACAACAGAGACACACGCATTGGTGACTTCCTTGTCCAGGCCAGAACTGAACCACGCCCTGAGCCCCGGGCTAATTCTACACACCCCTGCCCTGGACTGACGTACGCCGGCACAGCCCACTCCGCTTACGCTTACAGGGGGGGACGACAAAGCTACATGTCCAAGGTCTTACCCACTGCCTGAGGTGACATGCTTGCGTCCGCTGTCCACAGCACGATGTGATGTGGTAGGGCCAGGGGCCATCACGCATACATAATGACCACACGGACACACTTAGATAGATAGTGGAACTGGCTACGGGCACGTGCGCCCGGCCCCTTTTTATTACCAGGGTCACATGTACAGTGACGCCTGTGCTGGATGGGTGTGGGGTGAGTGTAAGCCAGCCCTCAGGGAGTGGTTGGTGCTGGCAACAACTAGAACAGTGATCATCGGATCACACACACACACAGAGTCACTCATGAAGGGTCCATGACTTGCAGTGCACTGAGGTAGGGGCACCAGAACTGGACTCACACACATATGATTACATCATAAAGGGTCCATGACTTGATCTACACTGAGTTTGTGGCACCGGAAGCGCTCGGCGGGTCCGTGCCTGCGCTGATGCGTCGTCCGGGCGGGCCGCCCTGGAAGCAATGTCTGTTGCCTACTGGACTGCGCCATGAATAAATGAAGACTCAATTTGAATTGTGAGCCCTGCTGACCGCAGTGTAGGCCGGAGGCAGCGGCCAGAAAGGGCTCACAGCCACGTGACGATGACTTGTGGTGCACTGAGTTAGTGGCACCTGGAGCGCTCGGCGGGTGCGCGGCCTGCGCTGATGCATCGTCCGGGCGGGCGCCCTGGAAGCAATGTCTGTTGCCTACTGGACTCTGCCATAAATGAATCAAGACTGAAATTGACTTGGGGGACCTGCTGACCGCAGTGTAGGCCGTAGACAGCGGTCAGAAAGGGCCCACGGCCACGTGGCGTCGACTTGTGTTGCACAGGGTCAGTGGCACCTGGAGCGCTCAGCAGGTGCACAGCCAACGATGATGCGTCGTCCGGGCAGGCTGCACTGGGGGCAATGTCTGTTGACTAGAGGTTTCCTCCATTAACAGAAATGTGGCACGATTTGAATTGTGGGACCTGCTGACCGCAGTGTAGGACTAAGGCAGTATCCGGCACACACATGACTCCGTGTTGCTGTGCCGCTGGATGCGCTGGGGGCCTGTGTCGCGGAGTGTGGAGGTCACAGCGGCAGACTCATGGCAGGGTGAGGTGCGCCACCCTGGCAGACGCGTTGCCCATCACGGAAGAGAACCACGCCCAGAGCCCCGGCCTTTTTATCCGCACTCCTACGCTGGAGTGGCATACGCCGGCCCAGCCCACTGCGCTTACAGGGGGGGACGGCACAGCTACATGTCCAAGGTCTTACCCACTGCCTGAGGTAACATGTTTGCGTCCACTGTCCACAACACTACAAACCCCAGCAGTATATGTCCACATGGACATGTCTGTGCTCTGCATTCTGTGGTCTGTCCAGCACATCACCGCCACACTTGGCATTGTGTACATTCTTCTTCATGGGTGAGTTGCCTCCTTCACACATACTTGGTTCCCACCTCTCCCCACAGTCTGCACTTGTGTGGCTGAGGGGCCATGCCGTTTTCGGAAGGTCCGCTGTCTTGTCCTATGCTGCCTCGGTGGTAGCCCGGGAGGGGGGGTCCTGGGGGTGGTGGCGGTGGGTGTTGTGGCCTTCTTGGGTCTCCGAGCTGCATGTTCATTGGCTCCATGGCATCTGTGGGTCTTCAGATGTGGCTCTGGGCTGGGCTCCCTTTCATACTGCAGGTAGTCGTCCTGCTTAGCACCAGCAGAAGGCAGGTGTTAAATCCCTGCAGCTAACGCGCCTTATCGCCTGTTCTTGGTTCGCATCGCAGATCTGACTGGACGTTGAGAATCGCGCAAAGTGGTGTTTTCGTGTGTTTTTGCACGGGAACGCCTACTCTGCATATCATTAGCGTTAGTTGTCGCACTCATCCGTGGCGATGTTTTTTGCGGTAGCTATCGCAGGGAAACTGGCGATGTAGGCAGTTTGCACCAGCTTGTGAATAGGGCGAAAAATCTATCGCCACTTTTGCGGCACTAAAGTGCCGATAAATCGGCGATGAGTCCTTGAGAACATGCCCCTAGAAATTTACGCTACGGTGAAGTTAGACCTGATGGCTGTGAAAGTGATTTACGGGAGAGGTGTGGCGCAACGGCAAGGGCGGCTGACTCCGGATAGCAGTGCTCACGGTTCGATCGCCGGCTGCAACTCTGCTCAGCACCCTGTGACTTTGGGCATCAGCTCACATAATCTCCCTCGACGACCCCCAGCGCCTTGAGACCCTGAGGGGTGAGTAGTTCCCGCTTTACAAATAATGGATTTATTTATTATTCTTGTGTCACACTTGTGGTACTCGGTGGCCCCGTAAATAACAAGGATTTGTTCTGTTTACCTCTCAGGGATTAAAGCGGCCAGAAGCAGCGTCCGCAGGGTGCTCTAGTATGACTCTGGCAGACGCGTGAACCCTCTGCTCTATTTTACTGCCTCTCTCACGTCTCGTTAGCCCCCTTTTCACATTCCGTCCATTGCCCCTCTACCCCCCCTCTTCACATTCCGACCACTGTCCCCCCTCCTCACATTTCGTCCATTGCCCCCCTCTAATCCCCTCCTCACATTCCGTCCATTGCCCCCTCCTCTCTGCAGCTGTTCCACGGTCCAGACACCGCCTCACATTGTCCCTTAAGTCTGTGGCTCGGCTTCAGCGTGGGAAACCCCTGGATGTTTCAGACCCGTCCATTCACGTGCAGACTGAGGGAGGGGGGGAGGGGGGGGGTGAGTATGCGGGAATGCATTCAGCGGAGGCGTTTAATGTGTGGCATGAGAAGTGGACACAGTATCACTTTATTATAACTTTTCAACATGATGCACAGCAGCCACACTGCTCTACAACATAGCTTGAAGACATTGCATGCGTGGTAAAGGCATCTACGTGGGAAAGGCATGCTCTGGCTAAACACTTATAAAGTCCCAAAGGCGAGACCTATTGGCTATGCCAATGCTTGTTTACTATGGGAGCGTTGCATTGCTGTACAAAACATTAGACAAACAAGCATTGGCAATGCCAATCGGTCTCGCCATTAGGATCTTATATGTATTGCCTGCCGATCACATAATCTCCCCACGCCTGAATGTGCCCTTGTGTAACGTAACCGGAGCTCATGTAAAGCGCTCCAATACCTTCAGGTAGAGTTCGCGCTATAGAAATCTGCATAAAAAAAAATAAAACACTGTGCCAGCCTGCCTCAAGCGCTCCTCCCGAGCAGCCCTGCCTGCCGATCACATAATCTCCCCGTGCCTGAATGTGCCCTTGTGTAACGTAACCGGAGCTCATGTAAAGCGTTCCAATACCTTCAGGTAGAGTTCGCGCTATAGAAATCTGCATAAAAAAAAAACACCGTACCAGCCTGCCTCAAGAGCTCCTCCCGAGAAGCCCTGCCTGCCGCGTCACCTGACCTCAGAGAGGGGCGCTGGCTGCGTGTCTGCTGCTGCGGACGAGGATCACCCGCCGACAACCACCCTATGGGGGGGGGGGGTTGGGGGAATCGGCACTCATAAACATCAGTGCAGCTCAAAAAATGTGTGTCTGTACACGATCGCCAGAAGTTTGCACTCGATCAACATCACACGCTTGGCTTAAACAAGTCACATTAAATAAAAACTCAACACACGCACCTCCTACTTCCCCAGCTCCTTCTTACACAATGTACTGCCTTCGCCCATCCCACCCCTCCTCCACAGTCCTTCATTCACCTACTCATCCTACTAAGAAATATACACGTAACACCACTGCCTCTACCACCCGCTGCCATTTCACATGAAGCCCTGAGCCCCGAGTTTTACCCACCTTCCCCTCTGCACCTCTGCAAACACTGATGCAGCATGATCGGAGCCAAACCTCTGACTGCAAATGCAACCTCTGCTGTCCGGGCTCGGACCCATGCCAGGTCCAGCGCCTCGCCATGCATGGAGGAAAGCTCCTCTGCCCAGGACCACTCAATGTGCTCCGGTGAGCACAGTCCTGCACAAGTACACTGCACCTCCAGCCGGTCGCGGGTAGGCAGACAGGCTCCGCTCACACACACGGTTCGTCTACCTCATAAGAACAAGTGTGCGTACATATCACAAAGTTATAACAATAACCAGCACGCACTTTTTTTCTAACTTTAACACCGAGCGCAGTGTCCTTTATGCGGGCGCTGCGCTCAGTGTTAAAGTGAAAAAAAACTGAGCGCGGTGTCCCTGAAGTGGACGCCTCAAAAACACAAATAAATAAGGAAGAGGGAGAGGCAGACTTTTGGCGCGCATGCGTACGATGTATAGCATCGCGCGCATGCAAGAGTCTAGGTCAGGCAAAATAGAGTGCGAATGCAGCCAGCCAATCAGAGGGGCAAAAAAGCATTTACAAAAATGCAATAGGACTCGTATTTACGAGAGTCCTATTGCATTGTAAATAAAACTGCGGTCGAAGAAGGCAGGAACAGGAGTGGGTGGGGGTGGTTCAATATAGCATGCTGAGGCGGACTTCAGGGAGGGCAACGTAGGCTTGGACTTGAGATCATTGAAAGGGAGTCTCTTGACTGGTTTAAACATCTAGACTCTCTGTTTAGGGACAGACCGAGACGGAGAGTCTCATTCGGGGTGAATCAATAAGCTTTATTCGATTTAAAAAAAAAAAAATTTAAAAACATAAAAGCACCTAATCAACAATATATAAAATTCATAGAACTACAACCCCTGATTAAAATGTGCTGGTCACTATGTCGAGGTACGACTCCAACCATTGTGCTGTTTGAATCAATTTATAATCTTTATTCACGGGTTTCCAATGTTCAACCATTTCTCTTTCTCCTTGCCTGGCATCAATTACATTTATTTTAAGCAATTGTTCATCCATTGCTAATAATGTTTCCAAATTCCAAATGTAGCATAGACATCCTTGATATAGCATAACCAAGGGATTTTGGGGCCCGCCCTCACCAAATGGAACACCACAGCATCCAGGGGGGCAAGTTAATATGATCCTCAACATAGGATAATCCAAATTCCTCATGGACTGCGTAGTTTGGTGACCTGATTGGGAGACCCAGAATGTGCCTGCATACTCTGTTTTCCTCAGCTTGCAGACATTTAACAGATTTATAACACCACACACCTGAACGATGTGGTTCAGACCCTGGTAGGGCTCTCATGCTTCTCCGGCTCTTACACACACTGAGACATCACTTCTTGGACGGCTCAGTCACTCCACACCATAGGCGACTTGTTTGTAGACGGACATCTCCTTTCGTTCGACCAGCTGATGTCGCACTAATACCTTCCACCCGGCCAATTCCTTCTTCACAGACAGTTAGTCCACACCTGCCTTGTACTTCGGAACACCACAGATGCAGAACCTACCACACACCCTGTAGTGCAGACCACCCTTATAATGAGGAATGACCTACACCTTATTATCTGGCTCTACAAAGCCATCCGAGACTCGTCAGTGGTCCCCCTAGACCGCTTCAGCAAAAATGGGAGAAGCAGCATGGGAGAGTGCTGCATGACAAAGAATGGACACAAGCCCTAGAATTCCCTCAGCAGGTCTCTCGAAACTCTCGTTTCAAGGACTTACAATTCTTCCTTCTGCACAGAGCATATCTCACCCCAGCTCAAATAAACCGTCATTTTTTCCCAGCTAAAATAAACCATCATTGCCCCAGAAGGCAAGTGAGCTGCCCACGCTGTTGGGCATTAGATGCAGACCGAATACATATGCTATGGTCATGCCCAGCCATTCAACACTGCTGGGAAACAGTCCGCGATACGCTGCACGAGGTCACGAAACTGCCTGATATACACACTTGGGAAGCATGCTCGCAGAGCATCTTCAAGCGCTGACAACAATTCAATATTCGCACCCGTTTCACCTCTTTGTCGCTCCTACTTGCCAAATGCACACTCACCCTACAATGGTGCTCCCCCACAGCACCGCCATTAGAGGCCTGGTACGGCGCGGTGCGTAAATGGGCGACATCAGAGGAAGATGCCCTTCGTTATGAAGAAGTATGGCACCTACGCAAACAACCCATATATTCCCACTGGGCGACCCTATTTACACAATTCTTACAGCATACTAGGAATGACGACCTTCCCCCTTAGCCGCAGAGATCCTCTTCACAACCCCCACCATTGCCAGTATCCATCACCCTTACCCGACATGTGAAATGCAACACTGCTGCCCCCCCTCTTGGGTCTCTCTCGTTGTGCTCATCTCATTTCACTTTCCCCCTACTCTATTTGGTACTGTGACCTGCCGCCCCTACCCTGTGTTTTTTTTTTTTTATTTATTTATACATTTTCAAAAACAAAAATAAAAAAAATAAAAAAACGAAGTACAGATATTCAAATCAGAGCTTTGGCAAAGGTTACACATAATGTAGAAGTCAGTTGGCAGAACTTAACAGTACACAATCCGGCATGACAGATATACATTGACATGACAACAGGTTAAAGTGCATCGCACGATAGGATAGGCTGAACATTATTACACAAAAAATCGGGTATTATACAGTGGTGACTGTGAGCAGATAAGCAGTGAGTGGACCCCAAACATCACGAGGCTTCGATGCCATGGGCAACTCCTCAGCGTAACATGTGAGCTGATCCCGGCAGTATGCCAAGTCCTGCAGCCATAGTTTAGTGGAAGGTGCAGATCTTCCTCCCCAACCCATAGAGATTCTACGTTTAGCGAGTAGCAAGGATATAGCTACAAATTTTCTATGTGGTGCTTTGATATTAGCTACAGCGCCCACCAAGCATAGCTGTGGAGTACATGCTATGGGCAGCTCCACCATCTGATGCAGAATGTGTGTGACTAATCTCCAGTATTCCTGCACCTTTGGACACTCCCAGGCTAAGTGGTAGAAATTGGCGTCCGGGGCATCACAGCGCTTGCAATGATCAGTGTCTCTCAACCCATACCTGTATAGCTGTGCCGGAGTATAATACAACTGGTGTAAATATTTAAAATGCACCAGTCGCAGGTTCCCATTTGCTGTTAAGTGTCCTGTCAGACGGCAACAGTCCATCCACTCGCTTTCAGAAAGCGGTTCAGGGAGAATGTCATTCCCATTTAGCCAACGCAGTCTTATCAATTGCGGCCGTATCCCTCTGTGAGGCCTGGATATAGTCTCGTAACTAACCTGGCTCTGGATGTGGTAGTGTATATAAGTTGCAACCCTTCAAGTGTCTGCGGTTCTGCAGGGAACTGTGGATAAAGTGTACGCATAGCGGAACGCAGTCTAGTGTAAACAAACAGCTGCATGGTAGTGGCATTGCCCCTGGTGGCTATATTTTCAGACGCGATAAATTGACCCCCAGGAAACGCATCCTCCATTGTCAAAAGAGCCATGTCATGAAGGGTCCTTATCGTACCAGCTTCTGCGTAACAGAAAGTTCTGAGTGATGCAATAATGGCATGCCTGGAGCATACAGTGGCAGTTTTTGTGCCCGCTTCCTAACTCTTGCCAGGCCCTAGATGTGGTTCGTACAGTGTCAAATTCCCTTTGTCAAATACCGTGTGCTTGTTGACTATCATAGCTTTAAGTGGTATAGGGTGTACCGCACCTGCCTCCACCGCCACATGGGGTATATAAGCTGGGTCCTGTTGCCAATAATAGGCGTAATGAGCCTGCGCACAAAGATAGTAGAGATGAAGGTCTGGTGCTGTGAACCCTCCCTGCTCGTAAGGAAGTGTGAGTGTTTCCCATTTGAGACGAGATTTTTTTCCTCCCCAGGCTAATGTTATCAAGAGGGAACGGAGCTTATCGAAAAAATGTCGTGTTAAATTTACCGGGATATTTAAAAATAAATATAAAAAGCGCGGAAGGATCACCATCTTCATGAGTGCTATACGATCTGCAAAGGATAAGGGTAATTTAATCCAGCGATTTACTTGCCCCTCTAGACGCGTGATAGCCGTGCCATAATTGGATTGTATGACCACTTGTGGGTCCCTGTGGAGCCATATTCCTAAGTATTTCACAGTGTCAGTGCACCATGTTAAGGGATAATCTAGATCAATGTGGTGTGTGCTATCTGTGAGGGGCAGTATGATCGATTTGGACCAATTGATTCCCAGCCCAGAGAACCATTCAAACCGTATGTATTCCCTAAGGAGTTGTGCAAGGTGCGTAGCGGGTTCACGAACGCACAACACCATGTCGTCAGCATACATGGAAACAGCCAAGGGGCGCTGGTGAAAACGCAGCGCTGCCTGTGCATAGCGCTGCCTTAAAATACAAGCCAATGGTTCAAGTATGAGTGCAAATAGTAAAGGTGATAGCGGACACCCCTGCCGTGTGCCGCGTTGAATAGTAAAAATCTCTGAAAGCTGACCGTTAACCCTCACACGAGCTAGTGGGTTAGTATAGAGTAGTTTGATCCAGTTAGTAAAAATAAAGGGCACTCCCATGCGATGTAGAATTGCAAACATATAAGACCAGGAGATTGAATCAAATGCTTTTGCAGCATCTAGTAGCACTGCAACTGCCGGCAAGGTAGGCTCAAGCACATGCATCGCAGCAAAGAGTGTTCTCAAATTATGCGCTGTTGAGCGAGTTGGGACGAACCCAGATTGATCAGGGAGGACCATGACAGGGAGAAGTAACTTCAATCTTGTTGCTACTACCTTCGCTAAAATTTTAGTGTCCGTATTGATTAATGATAGCGGTCTATATGAATCACACCGATCCGGCGGTTTATCAGGTTTTAGCAGCGTAATCACAAGTGCTTCACGTAGGGTCGGCGGCAAACATTGAGTCTCGTATGCCTCCTCAAATAACTGGAGAAGGCAAGGGGCAAGCAGATCTATATATTGTTTATAAAACTCTGCTGGCAACCCATCGGTACCCGCTGATTTTCCGTTAGGTAGTGCAGTAATAGCGTCCCGTATTTCATCCAGGGTAAGAGGATGCATTAGGAACTCCTGCTGTCCCCCGCGAGAGCCACACCAACGCGATATCATCCAAATATTGCGCAAGTTCTGCCTCATCCGCTGCCTGGCGATGGGCATACATCCCCTCATAATAATTTGCAAAGGTTTTAAGTATATTAGGTGCATCATAATGCGTGATATCATCTACGGTGACGGCGTTGATTAGATAAGTTTTATGGCGGGGTTCAAGAATACGGGTAGCCAGTGCTCTGCCCGGCCTGCCAGCTTCTCCATAATATCGAGCAATGCCCCGGCGTGACATATGTCTGAATTCTTGATCCGCCACGTCATTATACTCTGTGATTTTTGTTTTAATAAGTGCCAGCTTGGCTGGATCTGATGCCTGTTCGTATCCACGTTCAAGCACACGCAGTTCTTGCTCAAGTGAGGCCATAGTGCGACGCAATGACTTCAGCACTCCGGCTTGTAGACCTATACAGGCTCCCCTAATGGTCACTTTAAAAGCTTCCCAGAGCGTTGCAACTGTTTGGACAGACCCAGTGTTGTGTAAGAAGTAGTCAGCAATAGCTTCACGCACACCCTCACAAAAAACCTGGTCTAAAAGAGATGTCGGCTGCAGTCGCCATTGGAATTGGGAGGGGATGTGAGAGGGCAACGACATGCTGAGGAGCACCGGGAGTGGTCCGATAATGTCCGTGGTAAATGCTTAATCTGTACAGTCCATGCACCGATGTCTTGCGTGACCAGCCAGTAGTCTATGCGTGACCACGCCTGGCGAGCATATGAGTGGCATGTACCTTCCCGGATGCCCGGATGCCTCACTCTCCAAATGTCCGTAAGCCCCAGGGATACCATACCATCATGCACTGACTTAGTGGCTTTCTTGGGAGGGGGTCAACCGTCGACACTCTGTCTAATTCAGGATCGAGAACAGCATTAAAATCGCCCCACAGATAATGGGTGACGAAGACAATTTATATAGCTTGCCCCACAATGTGTCATAAAAAGCAGGGTCATCTACATTGGGACCATATAAGTTCACTATCACCATCTTCGCACCGTGTAATGTACCCTGCACTATGATATATCTCCCGTCCTCGTCCTCCTCTACATGTATTGGCACAAAAGGGACGCCCTTCTTTATAAGAATCATCACTCCCGCGCATAGGAGGAGTAAGACGCAGTCAGTCGCACCCCGCCCATCTGGTAGCTATGGTTGAGGCCGCATGTTTATTAAGGTGTGTCTCCTGCAATAGAGCAACCTGGATGTGATGTCGATCTAGGTATGACAACACCTGTCGCACTTTTTAGGGTGGTTAAGCCCCCTAACATTCCAGCTTATCCACGATATTGTGGGTGTTTTGGGGTCAGTCATGTCTGTCGATAGTGTGGATCGTATCTGTGCCATTGTCTAAATAAAAGAGTTTAGTGTAACGTCTGTTCCGCCAATGTGAGGTGTCCAAAGTTCTAGCAATGTAACAGTGTTCCCCAACAATCCCCCACCCACTTCAGCATAAGGACCATGCTGTGATTACCCTGGTTCAAAACAAAACAGCATATATACATTTGCATCTGTAAATTCTTGTAAATACAATGAGAAAAAACAGAAAACGACATTACTAAGGCGCCAAAGGGCACCTGAACAGAGGAAAGAACTTTGTGGGGAATACCCATACTGTGGGTCACTAGTAGCCATCGGCCCCCGAGTTAACAGGGTGGGTCAAGACCAGAAGAGATAGGCTAACCAGCCATCGGCTTGTGAACAGTCGAAGGGCCCTCGTACATAACACCTTCAGAGAACCAACATTGTAAAGTTAGCAACTTGTACTATCAAAAATTTAAACATTCTACCCCCAGCATAGAGCAAGCGGAGCATAGCAGTTGATACACAGAAGATCATATGCAGGCTAATATACACGTGATACACTAACAATAACTGACCCTACTATTCAAGATAACATATTAAGCCATTAGGGAGAATGTCGCTAGGTACACGCAAACATTTTGGATCTCACGTGCTCAGCCCTCAGTGTCCGAATCTGCGCCTTTGTCGCGCAGTGATTCCTGCCGCTCAATCTGCCGTATATATTGAAGTGCTTCTTTGGGCGTTGTGACAATACGCGCTTTTCCCGCATGTTGGATCCTCAGCCGAGCAGGGTATAGCATCGCATATTGGATATGCAGAGATTGCAGTTTTTTTTGACAGTTTGAAATTCTCGACGCGCCTGCTGCACAGCTACTGTAAAATCGGGAAAGAGTTCCACCTTCATCCCCTGATAGTCCAGGCCGCCTTTCTCTCTGGCCAAACGGAGCGCTGTATCCCGATCCCGATAATTCAATAGTCGGGCTATGATGGGTCGGGTGGAGCCCCAGGCACAGGACGGGCAGCCAAGGAGCGATGGGCCCTTTCCACTATGAGCACCTTAGAGAACTGGTCAGCGCCCAGGAGAGATACAAGCAGCGTCTCGACAAAGGATTCCATGGGCCCGGTGTTGGTGGATTCTGAAATGCCTGTAATGCGAAGGTTGTTTCTACGGGACCGAGCCTCAATGTCCTCATTCTTCGCTCTGATCACCTCCAGCAGCTTCTCCATGCTGGCGCAGGAGGAGCTGACAGCCTCCACGCGATCTTCCGTGGTCGAGATACGCTGCTCAGCCTCCGCCATCTGCGTACCATGCTGATCTATTTTAGCCGCCATGCTGTCCATACGCAGGTTAAGGTGATCAATCTTTGCATCTATGGACTGTAAGCTCTGCTGCATACTCAACATCAGGCGTTCCAGCTTGGTAGGCGGCCCCGCATCAAGATCCGGTTCCGTATCTGAGGCGTTAGGGGTTTGGGTTCTCGTGTGCTTTTGGTCTCGAACTGCAACTTGCTCTGCTGCTTGTCCGTCCTCCCCATCTTGGTTGCAGTCCAGCGCTGATATTGTCAGTCAGGGGATTGCGCGATAGCGTTGACCCCACTACCTACAGCATGCACAGAGATAGTCTACGACGACTAGAGTAGGCCTATGTTAGCGTTATTCTCTATACCAGACGGGGGACTTGCGGATCCTGTCAGGCCATGCAGCATAACCCACAGACGGAAGGTATGTAGCAGCTAGGGCACCATAGTCGAACAGAAAGGCAAGGAAGCGAAACCACTGCCCAGCCGGACAGGACGTTTTATATAGGCGATTTGCAGCAAATCCAGTTACAGCGCCTTCACACTATCGGACCGGCCGCACACAGCGCAAGGGATTCCGAGGGTGCACACCAGACTCCGGGGTCACAGTCATCGACACCGCAGAGCTGTACACTGGTGATCGCTGTGTCGCAGGTCGTATATCACATCAAAATAGAAGATCAAGCAGGCCTCTGAGGCGTAGCGGCCCAGCACACTCCCAGGGCCGTCAAGATGAGGCAGACGAGATCAGGCGGGGGAACCACCAGCAGACCGCCAGTTGTACCGCACAGTCCCAAGGCCCCAAAGCAGGCTGCCCAGTTAGATAGTTTAGGAGAGTTAGGAGGATCACAACGCTGAACTCGGGGGCAGTCTGGCAGTTAATGACATATTCCAGCAATTAGTATTTCCCCATAGAAGTCCGCCGCCAACTCAGCAGGGGCACCCCCACAGATCCGATATGATCAGCGCGGTCCGGCTCTCCAGCGCTCCACCTCCCGCCGAGCAAATGGCGCCGACAGTAGCAACTGCGCTCCGCCACCACAGCACAGACAGCGATGCAGGGTGGACCGTACATGCGGATCCTGGCCGCGCACAAGACAGTGTCGTGAGAGCCTGCAGTAGGGACCAGCGCTTCACGCAGAATTTATGCTCGTCGGTCCATGCCATATACTGGACCCACGATATTACGTGCCGCGGCAGCGGCCAGAGCGGGCCAGGGGGTCGCAACGCAGGCACCTCACCTCACGTCAGCAGCTCCCGCAATGGCGGTCTCCGTCTCGCGAATCCAGCAAGCGGGACAGTAGCGCAGGCGCTCTCCAGCACGCCACCAACGAACCGCCGCCCGGCAAGTCCGCCCTACAGAGGCAGACGTCTCAGATGTGGGGCACAGCAGCAGAGAGAATCTGAGCAGGGGGCTCAGTGGCCAGTGCGCTTCAGGGCAGCCATCTTGCGCCGATTGCCGAAAAGTTGGACAAATATGTCGTAGGGCACTGACCAGCCTGATCAGCAACCCCAAAGTGTTCCTCTGTGCCTCGGGAGTCAGGATAGATGTCTCACCGCCGTGGTTGGCGCCAATGAAGCAGGATTGTAGACGGATTGTAGGCTTGACCAGCAGAGCAGCACTAAAGTGCGGCCATTTTGCTCCGGGCTCTCTAGCGCCCCCCCTACCCTGTGTTTATTTTGAACAAATTCACGTGGTTTATGAACCTAATTCCCACTTGTTTACTCCTCCCATCGTTACAGTGCATTAATAATTTCCTTCACAGTCTCTTAGGCCCTTCCTGTATACATTTACTGAATTTTTCTAACTACAGACTGTTGGAGAGCAAATGTTCCTCTTACTGTCAGTTACAATAATTGTCACCGATATCATGTAATGCACTGGGAACCAGTTGATGTTTCTTTGACAAACCTAATAAAAATGATTTTAGAAAAATAAAGTGTGCCAAACAGCCCAGTATTTCGTGTCCTACAGGAGGTAACAAATGTATTCCAAGTCTCATTCTGCAGTTCTATTTTCTTTTTTACATATAGCCCACTTATATTCCCTTTAGCATATGGCAACTGTCTCCTTAACAAGCAGCACACTACGTAGGCGTTTACTGACTTGCCTAAACGCTTCATCAAACCAAGGTTGGTGATTCGAGTTAGTGTGCTTCTGGGGCTTTAGTAAAAGGGCTCTAATGGTGCGTCCAAACGCAACAAAAGTCTCAGAACTACTTATTAGCTGTACCTAGCTCCAGTGTGAGACAGTCACCAGATCCAGAAGATAAATACAAAATTTGCGTTGGATGTCTCTTACATTAACAGTCATCCATCCTAGCCTCTGACAATTGTCCCCCGTGCTGGCATTAATACCCCCGACAGTAATTTCCTGAGATTTAACATCAGGTCACTTGTGGGTGATAAGTGGATTAAGATCATTGAAAATACTCGGGGCAAACAGTCCCATCCACAACTTGATTCAAGAGGTTCACAGAGGCAAATAGACATTCAATTATTGCTGTATGTTCTTCCCCGGTAAAAGTAACCCTCGAAAGGCAGGTGGGGGCAACCTGCTCCAAAGCATTGCAAAAATCAAACTTGAGCAAATAGGGATATAGCAGAGTGTCCCTACAATCACTAGAACACGTAGGACCTACCAAAAACAAATCTTATATAGCTGTTCCACTGAGGTAACAATTAAATTACCACGTTTGGCATTAAAGTCCTGTGCAAGCATTATATTAAAATTCATGCATTTGCTAGCAATTTATAATCTTGTTCATCAATTAAGTCAAAAAGAAACCCAAAATAAGGTTTGTCCATAGTAGAAAAATTGTCATTGCAAAAGTTGACAACAATAATAACCGTTTCACTCAGCTCAATCGTGCATGCTTAGTTTTCCTCAAAGTTACACAGAAAGAATAGACGGGCGTTTCAATAAAAGATTTATTGAACAGTCTTGTTTCTCGTGTAAGTAATATGTGCAGTTACGATCACAAGACAATATGCAAGATAAATAATGTACAGCGTAAGCAGTAGAAATAAATAATACTGCGCTAGCATGATCTTTAGCAGATATTCATTTACATAAATAACACAGACTAAAAATGCGAGTACTCATACGAAGCGTTTCTAAGCTAGTTCTACCCCAATGTACCTAACCTAACCTAGGTGTAGGGAGAGGTATGAAGTAGGTGAAGTATTCCTTACTATGGTATACTAAGAGTATGTTAAGTCTAGTATGCCTAGTATGCCAAGAGTCCCTCTAGGTTCTAGTCAGCTCCATACCTTAAGAATGAGAGAGGTAGGAATCTCTTGCCAGACTCGAACTCCAACACCCCGCAAGGGAAGTCAGATCACTGGAAGCTGGACTCTCTGCGTGCAGGGATGACAGCGTCTTCTCAGTGCGTCAGGCCGGGAAACGGGCTCCTCTGAAGTCACGGTCTCCTCTAGTTTACAAGGGCTAGGGAAGGTATATTTATACCCGAGAGGTACCTCACAATGTTAGCATTGACGTGAATCGGACAGCGGAAGACGTCATGAATGAACCCTTAAGGTATAACGGTTCATGCATAATAGAGGAGTCCTTGAAGAAATCAATAGTCCTGTGCTAGGGAAACTCCCGAAGCCTAAGGGTCTGTTCTTCAAGAACTCGTTGTGGCGTTAGGGTGGACGGATGCCGGAGACCATGCCTGTATTTGAAGTGCACGGTTTAATGCCTAAATAAGGACTGGGATTTTATGCCTATATAAGGGCAGGGCGAATTGTGCCTATATAAGGACATGATACAGGAAAACCTATATACGGACATCCTAAGAGGAATACAACACCCACTCCACTTTCGTGTGTACGATAAGAATATAAATGCTAAACATTTAAAATGCTAAACATAAAATGGAGTACCGCATATTGCTAAAATATTTCTTAAAACCATTTAAAAGGCATTTAAAAAACCTATTAGAATGCAAAAAGTACTGTACATTTATAAGCATTGCTTCTCATTTCAGGCATATATTTGAAAATAAAATGCAATTTGAATGAAATAAGCAGTAATATTTACATGTGACAAAAAAATGATCGATAAGTTTGTTCAAAATCAAAGTCATTTCATGTCATGGAAATTAATGACATTTTTTAGACTAACACGATGATAAAGTGTCTGAGGAAGTACCGCGAAGTCCGTACTATAAGAATAGTTCTACTTCAAGCAGATTGATGTGCCATTTAATTTGAAAAAACGGAAAAAGTTCAATATGGGAAGAGTTCCAAGTTTTTGAAATATGAAGGCCAAATTGTTACTGCATCTCTGGAACACTGTGGGCTGAATCAGAGTCAGTGTACGGGTCTGGTGTAAACATGAGATCATCTGTTTCTGTAGACAAAATATCGTCCACCGTAGTTGGTGACATTCGGAACACCTCGTGTAGTAGATTAATTGCACAGAGATGTGAAGCATCGCTTTCAGCATAGGATGCCGCAGCAATGTTCGCGTCCGTTGTTACCTGTGTGCCTGTAGCTCCATCTCGTACCTCAGCAGCAGCCGGAAGCGTCTGAGATCTCAATGAATGCTGTCATCAGGATGGGTAGCCTCTGGGGACAACACAGAGCATGGGCCGTTATTGGGTCCAGCAGAGTATCGATATACGTTGGCGTAGCTGATGGAAATGTTAGACAGGTGTCCAACACGCATTCTTCACCGCATAGCAGGCATCGTAGAACAGGTAAGATGCAATCTTGCCAGATTGGTCTGAACGACATGAACCACGTGGTATTAAGTTCCCGTAGACGATTCATGCCCAAAAGCTGTACTATTCGCTCACGGCACTTTCGTTCAAGGAGAGCTTTCTCCATTTCGCTCGGAGTGATGTCTGCGAATAGGCTGGCCATAGCGTAATAGCAGGAAGAGAAATAGAATTCCGGCAACAAGTGCTAGAATTAATGGTATGCCACCAAACACCGAATGTGCAAAGTTTGGGATTATTCAGAGTATTGCCTGGAAAGGTGTTAACAGGCCGGAACAGATGCTCTTAAATACATGTACAATTCCGCTTGTATCAGACATGTTAAAGATACGTACCATCATTTCCACGAAATGTATAGGGCAATTTGTACGTATTAAAGTCTGTATCTCAGCCGAAGTCCTTGCTACTTGTAGATCATAGGTTTCTTTGGCCGAGGTCAAAGGCACCGTTTGTTGTAAAAGCGTGGCTTTCATTCTGCTTAAAGTATCAAATCTTATAAAAGAGACGTTCAGCGAAGGCCACAAAGGCGACTCCCTGACTGTGTCTATTGGGGCAAACAATACTTGCATACAGCAAGTGACCCTGGAGTTAACCGTTACTAGATATGGGATGCCTGGCAACATGCCACAGCAACTCTGATCATTCAACATGAGGTAACTCCCATTAGAAAGTTGTCCAAACGTTGGATTAATCACAGCAGCTGGTGTACCCTGCTGGTGGCAAGACAAATTTGCCACAGAACCATTACAAGCCCCGTGTAAAGAAATGTCCTGACATATTAGTGAACCGCTCAGTGCATTTTTACAGTGTGTACCGCTCAGAAACACTTCACGATCCCCACTCGAACATCTATATGTGTATGGTAAATTCCAAGATGTCTTGATGTATTCCTTACCCAACCTTTCATATTTGCCTGCTTGCATTTGTTTGAGGTAATACTGAAACTGAAAAGTAGTCACAGGTAGTGTGATTTTGCCATGAATAAGCCATTCTGTAGCTGGTTTTTCTGCCACTGTGAATGGTAACTTTTCCAGTTTTTCAATGCCCAGCACTGTATACTTTGCTCCTCTTTGTGCCAGTTCGATCTGTTTATCAGTTAGATTGTATTCTGCAAACAGAATTGACGTGTTGATAAAACGCCAAGGCACATAGCCCGCTCGCAAAGATTGCAGCGTCCAGCTTAATAACACAATAGAACGTAATTGAGACTGGCCTTGCTGTAACATCGCCAAATCTTGTTCTAGTATGTCGATGGCAGAGGATACAATGCCATCCAATGAATATATTCTGGAGGACAAAGTTGTTAAACCATTGTCGACCACAGAGAGAGTTTTCTCTAAATTAATATGATCAAGTTCACGTATTCGTTCTGCGGCCTCCATCTGTGACACTTTCCAAGCTTCATTATAAGCAGCATAGATGCCGGCATATATGAAACGTTTTTGACGCGGTTTTCTTGGTCCAAGCAAGAATTTCCTAAGGTCTGCGTCTTCTTTAAGTAAGGATAAGTGTTGTTTCACATCCTGTAGTTTAGATTTATGCAGCCAATCGAGGCATAATTTTCCTACACTGTATGTTGTTACTACCCCCGGATGCTGTCTTTGGACGTATCTTGGGTCTGGCTTATGAATAGTAAAGCCCTGAGTTTTATTCAGGAATCTTTCCTGACAGTTGTTCATGTCTGTGGGCCAGATCAACCATTTTCTCCAATCAGGATTAGATCTGTTGAGTTGTAGTATTTGGTCAACTGTAACCGCTGCCTGTGTATTGTTATCACTTGCAGGTGTTGGTACAGAAGGTGTTTTCATCTCTTTGATCTTGGCTAGACCAAGACAAGATGTTTGTTGGATAGTTTCATTCAAAAACATTATTTGCTCAGGGATGATGCAGGCTCTAAATAAAGCTTCTATCCTCTGTACTTGCCAATCTTTAGTACCCTAGACAGTTTTTGTGTCAATTGTGTCTTTCCAAAAGTCGAAACCCTGTCTAGACAGTTGGGCAATAAATGCTGCAGAGTAAATCTGTTTTGTATTTGTTAACATAATTTTCAGTCCTGTTTTGTTTACATTTTTATAGTAAAACGTTTCTGGATCAGATGTATTGTAACCTGAAAAATATGGAAACTTATTAACAAATATTTTTGAACTACCTTTTGGTTGTGTAGGACAATGCTCCCAACAAACACATTTCTAGGGTATGCTGATTTATGCAAATAATGATGACCATAGTGGTTATAGCAATATAGCTGTTCATAGTCTGATGAACCCTCTAAATATTCACTTTTAGAAAATGCAGCAGATTTTTCTAGGTCAAACATTATGTCATGAACAGTCTCAAAGTCCCAATCATCAGAATAGGTACTGGACGAAATGAGATCACTTAGTGAAATTTTAAACAAATGTGGAATGTTCAATTGTTCCATCGGGCCGAACATATCAAAATCTGTTTTGTCCCACACTATACCATCCTGTATAGGAACGGCTGTGATGTTCACTGTTGACAAGTCTCTTGCTTCACGATGGGAAGATTTATGAGGTTTCAAAAGTAAGTTCACATCTTTTCTTTCAGTGTTCACATGGATGTATCTGCCATTTATAAGCATGCTCATAGTCTTAACCAAAGTTAGCCAAAGCAGGAAAACAAATATTCCAGAAATAATCCAGAGTTCAATCCATGGTGAAACCAGATAAGTCTTTTTCAGAAAGTGAAGAAAGTCTTGTACTTGCTGCTTGAATTTTGATGTTGCTGGCGTCGTTTCAGGTTCACTCGGATCTTCTGAGAGCGTATCAAAGTCAATGAAATAGCCAGAAGCAGTTCTTTCGATTGTTGGAATTGCATCAGGATTTGTAGAAATCGCTGGAACCAGTTGATCACTTGCTACATTGGTGTAGACAGGTGTATTTGGACGAACTGTTACTTGATTTTCAAGAGGGATGAGTTCCATTGCATTGTTGCATAGTCCTTCATCTGTTGCTGCTGAATTCTCGAATGTTATCAGTCTTTCAGTCTGAACCTCTTGGATAGTAGCGAGAGGAGTGCGTCTGCTACTAGGTCGGAGTCCACGAGGCCTACTATTTAGTATTGGCCACATACTGTGGTTTGATGAGGTCGATGGACACAAATCTTTTCTCCTTTCTTCCAGCAAGGGGCGGCAGAAGTACTGTTCTTGTTCCTTGAACTGCTAGGACAGGTACTGGTTGTCTGTAAGAAGGTCCAAATTCCTTCTTGTCCGCAATCTTTTCTCGGACTAGATCCCCAACTTTTGGAATC
The DNA here is from genome assembly GCA_963921515.1 of Calotriton arnoldi. NCBI lineage: Eukaryota > Metazoa > Chordata > Amphibia > Caudata > Salamandridae > Calotriton > Calotriton arnoldi. The sequence goes on along the minus strand of CAWUFW010014294.1, from coordinate 183,834 downwards.
CAGACAGGCCTTGCTGGGACCGCCGGTTTTTCCCCAGTGGTGGTTGGCTGCAGGAATACGTTGCTTTGTTTCGATCTCAATTCATTGAGTTCCTGTAAAATAGCCAAACGATCTTTGATATCAAACGGTTTATTTTCCACCACTGTGCCTACGTGATCGAGGTCTGGTACCCACATTCTTGTCCCAAATAGGACCTCATATGGAGTGACCCCCCCTAGAGAACTTCTTGGCAAGTTATTTAATGAGCGTTGGACCCCATAAAGATGTTTGACCCACCCATCACCCGAACCTAATACCCTAGCTGTTATAGACTGCTTTATGTCCCGGTTTTTCCTTTCCACGACCGAATTTCCCTCAGGATGGAATGGAGAGGAGTACCGCAATGCAACGCCCAGACTGGCCATGGCTTCTTTGTAAGCCCGAGAGCTAAACGCAGGGCCCTGGTCAGAATGTGCCTATTGCGTATGTGCCGATAAAGACTCGCAAATCTTTTATAACAGTTCGAGCATCAGCCGAGCGCTGAGGCCATATCTATAGGAACCTTGATTCAGTATTTGTGGGTTTGCATTTGTCCAGAAGGACCCATGCGCGTAGATAGTCTAATGCTGTCTAACAATGGTGTCTGTACTGGGCAGCTACATTTGTAGCATGGTGTCAGGTGGCGGTCAGCATCACGCTGTATCTTACAGTCTATGCAGTTATTGATGAAGATGTGGATTTCTGTATTCATCCCAGGCCACCCCTACATCTCTTTTAATGTCAAAATTGTTTTAGAGATCTCTTGATGTGACAGACCCTCCCCCAAATGTGCTTCATAAATCAAAGCTGCTCTACGTTCCATGTTTGGGATTACCCTATCTCCCACTCCAGGGATTCGAGCAAAAGGAACGCTGTTCGCATCAATTACATAAGAGTACTTGAGTGGAAACTTTTTTGGTAACGCTGCACCACTGCCTTTTCTTGTAGGATTGACAGCCAACATTATCTCGCGGTCTATTTTTGTTTTAGAACGAGTGATCGCAGCTACGGAAGCCGTCTGAACAGCCCCCTTTGCGGCTTCATCAGCCAATGAATTCCCTGCAACGTGAACGCCATCACGTTGATGACTCAGTGTGTGGATCACGTGAGCCTTTGGTAGTTCGTTTTTCAACTGAACTACTTGTTCCCAAAGCGTTTTATGCTTTATTGTGCCACCTTTCGCATCTTTGAATCCATTTTCAAGACAGTTTTGTATATATTCATTATACGACTGAACACAGTAAAAGGAATCGCACACTATTAGTGTGGGGAATTCTCGATCTGTACTTTCAAGTGCCAGTTTGAATGCTTGTAGTTCAGCTCGCTGAGCTGTACAATCTCCTAGAGATTGAGTTTTTGTGACCATAGGTCTGAAGATGCCATCTCGCATGCAACCTTTAACGATTGCTTACCCCCTGTTGCGGGTTGTGCGGATCCGTCAGTGTAAATTATGAATTCGTACTGATCAAGAGGCAGAATTTCAGTGGGCAGAGGACATTCTTGTTCATATTGCAGGAATGCTTGTGTTTTTAAATCTGGATCAAAAACATATTCAACATCTGTTGCAGCAAGAGAATTAACCCACTGTATCCATCTTGGATGTAATGCTTTAGCATTTGGAATGCTTGCTTTTGTGACCGCTTCTAAAGCTGGTACTGGGGTTACGACAATAATGCGTTTCCCTTGGGCTAGGGCTCTTTCTTTTGCTACAGCGGTTTGAACTGCTGTCAGAATTTTTTCAGTTGAAGTGAAGCGCATTTCCGCTTGTGTGTACAAATGAGATTTGTATGCGATTGGTATTTTCTCACCCTCATTGAAGGTTAAGTAGGTGAATCCGCATTGACCCGAAATTATTCGGATCACCAGGTTGCGTTGACTTACGCGTGTTTGTAAGTGATTTGTTGCTAACATGTTAGCCTGTAGTGAACGCAAGATTTCTGTGTGTTCTTGTGTCCAATTCTTGATTGAAAAATCAGGTTTGATTAATGCGTAGAGAGGTTTAACCCTTTCTGCGTAATTTAGAATGTATGTTCTTCCAAAGTTTAGGAAACCCAGGATGGATTGTAAGTTTTTTAGCGTTTTTGGAGGTTGGAGCAGCGCACACTTTTCTAAAAAGTTAGCTGCCAAGCTCTTGCCTTCACTTGAAAGCTCCTATCCTAGAAATAGGACATTGAGATGGGCAATTCGGGGCTTTTTAAAGTTGAACTTGTAGCCCTCAGAGGCGAAGCCCAGTATAACGGTGCTTACCCTGTTCAAGTGTTTGTCCAGGTCATCGTCCGTCAGATATATGTCATCGACATAGGACAATGCCTCATTATCATAAATTTGTAGTAACTCCGTTACTCTCGCTGAGAATAACCCCGGGCTGTTCTTGAACCCTTGTGGGAGTCGACAAAATTGACGCTGAGTCCCCATTATGGAGAATGCTGTTAAGTACCTGCTTTCAGGTGCTATGTTTTGACAAAAAAAAACATTGGAGATGTCTAATGTGGTTTTATATTTTTTACGCACAATGTTATTCATTAATGCTGTGCTATGTGCATTTTGCACTGCAAATGTTTTACAACAAGTGTTTAAGTGTCTGTAATCCAAAACTAGACGATAGGTGTTGTCTGGTTTGGATACAGGAAACAAAGGATTGTTCATTGAGGAGGTGCAGGTTTCAATCACCCCTTGGTATTCAAGTTGATCTAAGATCTCCCTGACCTGTTTTTTAGCTTCTTGCTTTATTGGATACTGCCTTTGTGCAGTTGGTTCATGTTTCAGATGTATTTTATGGTGAGGTGAGTCCTCATCCCATCCTACATGATTTTTATATAATGCTGGGGCCTGGGCTACTGCCCATTTCCTGACATAAGTATATTTTAGATGAATTGGAATATGGTTAGAGAAGGCAGGCATAATAATGTCCTCGCCATGTGGGCACTCCCTGACAAATTGTGGTGGCCAGTCTTTTTCTGCTAGAAGTATGTCATCGCCCCTTGAAGGTTTTTCCCAAAAGAGTGCTTTCACCTGTCTAGGTATGTCTCCCTCCATTCGGAGTGTTATTTCATTTAACCTTTGTGGAGTACTAACCCTGGTGTCTACAGTCTCAACTGTAATGTACTCATTCAAGTCCACTATCTCCAGAAGTTCCTTCAGGTTCTGGCGAACTATTGTGACTTCTGCTGCACTGTCCAGCATTGTCTGAGCCCATTCTCCGTTCTTGAGTTGTGTTCTCAGTATTCTCGGCATGTCTGATCTTCAGACCTGCTACTTTCTTTTTGGAGAATTGAGGTTTTGTTTTATTTTTTGGAGCGTGTTTATCTTTTTGGGATTTCACGCGTTCTTCTCTATTTTCTGATCGTCCTCTTCTTTCCGAAGTCCTTGACGAGATCTGAAAGGTACGAGAGGAACGTGTATCAGTATCTTGATACCTGTCAGGTTTTCTCAAATTATCCCTATTCCTGAGGTTATACCTCCTTTCAGAGGGCTCCTTTTGAGGAGACCTACCTCGGGATTGAGAACGTTTCTCGTTTGAGTTTTGTTTATTAGTTTCCCACTTCTTTTTAGAAGATGTAGGAGTTTGTTTAATAGAGTCCTTCTCAGGACTTTCAGATAGTTTAGGTTTCACTGGTCTTCCACCCAAACTATCTCTGCCTAATTCTGCATATGATTGTTCAATTATTCTGGGTAGCTCAGTTTGATGTTCTGTAACATCGAATTCCCTTAATCGTTGGCGGATCGCCACTGCTGCTGCCTCCCCTTTAATATTAGATAATATTATTGTTGAGACCTGGTCGAAATTTTTCAGTAATTTCATACCTAAATTCAGAGCAGGCTCTGCCCCGTATTCAGTTTGAATTTGTTTCAGGACATCAGGTATTACCGCAATTGATGGAATACCATGAGTTTTAGTATAGATGGCAGCAAAGACTGAGCCCCAAGTGGTACAGTCTTCCAGTTGTGGTGTGATCCCCATCGGTAAACTGATTGTTAGGATTCTGTGTTTCTCATACGGGCTAGTATTTGGAAATACTGCTTCGATTTGAGTAATTTTTTTAGCTATCCAGAATGGAATTTGCTCACGTTTTGTGGGCATTTTACCCATGACTGCGTATAGAGTCTGTGGTGTAATTTTTAGTGTATTCCCCGATTGAGGGGTCTGATTTGGAATGGTTAATGGTGGTTGGACTGTGAAAGTCCGCATGACATATTGGACCAATTGTCTGTAGATTTTTATTAACTCTGTGAGTTGAGTAAGTAATTCCTCGTCTGACATCTCTTCAATGTCAGGATGAGGTGTGTAGCCGGCTAGAATCGGCCATGTTGCTCCTGGTCTACCTAGTGGACCGAGCCTGGTAATGTTTTTGTGATGTTTTAGGGCGACTTTAAACCAGAGCTGATGCTCCTGGTATGTTAGTGGAATTTCAATATCCTCGAAAGGAATATATTCCTCTGGTGGATCATCTTCTTTGTAGAAGTGAAACGTGTGTTACTGGATTGGATTCAGGAAATATTACCCATGAATAGAATACCTCTGTCTGAAAGGATTCGTGTGCCTCTATCACGAAAACTGCTCTACCGCCTCTTGGTGGTAGGCCGTGTTTTATGAGTTTTAGAGTGATGGCTCTTCTTAAGTTTGGAGGGATGTTTATGACACCCTCCTCGGTTTCAATTAAACCTGTAAAGTTAAAAACTGCTGTGGCTGGGTCAAGCGCAGCTTCACCGTTTCCGGTGGCATCGTCCCCGTGTATGGGCATTTGTTTTTTGAAAAATGTAGAACATGTTTCAAGGAAACAAAGATAAGGTGCACAATATTTTGGAACACTGTATCCTTCAACGTTGAGCAAACCAAACAGCTAATATATAGGGTGTTTCCCTATGTAGCCGTGGTAGATACTTAACCCTGCCCACTCCAGATGTCTTTTGGAGTATATGGGTAGGGGTCTCTGAGAGAAAAAGCACAGCTGAGTTACTCAGTATCTAACGTTAAATTACCGCCTTACCAAACCGTTGGGCGCCATGTAGTGTAGCTCCTATTTCCCTAATAGGCTCTGCGCATTGGAATAATATACCCTATAGGCTTGACATAGGACTGAGGTCGGTATGTCCCTATCGAGTATATTAAACTTAATTACTTGTGCCAGCTAGCTCAGAGGCCACTAGAAACTCCTTGACAAACAAGAAGGGAGTAGTTTCTGGCAGCCGCAAAACATGACCACTTTGTTTCCCTTTAGAATCAGAACGTGTCCCAGAGTCGTGGAAACAATAGAGAACTGTTTCACTCAGCTCAATCGTGCATGCTTAGTTTTCCTCAAAGTTACACAGAAAGAATAGACGGGCGTTTCAATAAAAGATTTATTGAACAGTCTTGTTTATCGTGTAAGTAATATGTGCAGTTACGATCACCAGACAATATGCAAGATAAATAATGTACAGCGTAAGCAGTAGAAATAAATAATACTGCGCTAGCATGATCTTTAGCAGATATTCATTTACATAAATAACACAGACTAAAAATGCGAGTACTCATACGATGCGTTTCTAAGCTAGTTCTACCCCAATGTACCTAACCTAACCTAGGTGTAGGGAGAGGTATGAAGTAGGTGAAGTATTCCTTACTATGGTATACTAAGAGTATGTTAAGTCTAGTATGCCTAGTATGCCAAGAGTCCCTCTAGGTTCTAGTCAGCTCCATACCTTAAGAATGAGAGAGGTAGGAATCTCTTGCCAGACTCGAACTCCAACACCCCGCAAGGGAAGTCAGATCACTGGAAGCTGGACTCTCTGCGTGCAGGGATGACAGCGTCTTCTCAGTGCGTCAGGCCGGGAAACGGGCTCCTCTGAAGTCGAGGTCTCCTCTAGTTTACAAGGGCTAGGGAAGGTATATTTATACCTGAGAGGTACCTCACAATGTTAGCATTGACGTGAATCGGACAGCAGAAGACTTCATGAATGAACCCTTAAGGTATCACGGTTCATGCATAATAGATGAGTCCTTGAAGAAATCAATAGTCCTGTGCTAGGGAAACTCCCGAAGCCTAAGGGTCTGTTCTTCAAGAACTCGTTGTGACGCTAGGGTGGACGGATGTCGGAGACCATGCCTTTATTTGGAGTGCACGGTTTAATGCCTAAATAAGGACTGGGATTTTATGCCTATATAAGGGCAGGGCGAATTGTGCCTATATAAGGACAAGATACAGGAAAACCTATATACGGACATCCTAAGAGGAATACAACACTGCCGCCCCTACCCTGTGTTTATTTTGAACAAATTCACGTGGTTTATGAACCTAATTCCCACTTGTTTACTCCTCCCATCGTTACAGTGCATTAATAATTTCCTTCACAGTCTCTTAGGCCCTTCCTGTATACATTTACTGAATTTTTCTAACTACAGACTGTTGGAGAGCAAATGTTTCTCTTACTGTCAGTTACAATAATTGTCACCGATATCATGTAATGCACTGGGAACCAGTTGATGTTTCTTTGACAAACCTAATAAAAATGATTTTAGAAAAATAAAGTGTGCCAAACAGCCCAGTATTTCGTGTCCTACAGGAGGTAACAAATGTATTCCAAGTCTCATTCTGCAGTTCTATTTTCTTTTTTACATATAGCCCACTTATATTCCCTTTAGCATATGGCAACTGTCTCCTTATCCCTAGGCTTAACAAGCAGCACACTACGTAGGCGTTTACTGGCTTGCCTTAACGCTTCATCAAACCAAGGTTGGTGATTCGAGTTAGTGTGCTTCTGGGGCTTTAGTAAAAGGGCTCTAATGGTGCGTCCAAACGCAACAAAAGTCTCAGAACTACTTATTAGCTGTACCTAGCTCCAGTGTGAGAGTCACCAGATCCAGATGATAAATACAAAATTTGCGTTGGATGTCTCTTATATTAACAGTCATCCATCCTAGCCTCTGACAATTGTCCCCCGTGCTGGCATTAATACCCCCGACAGTAATTTCCTGAGATTTAACATCAGGTCACTCGTGGGTGATAAGTGGATTAAAATGATTGAAAATACTCGGGGCAAACAGTCCCATCCACAACTTGATTCAAGAAGTTCACAGAGGCAAATAGACATTCAATTATTGCTGTATGTTCTTCCCCGGTAAAAGTAACCCTCGAAAGGCAGGTGGGGGCAACCTGCTCCAAAGCATTACAAAAATCAAACTTGAGCAAATAGGGATATAGCAGAGTGTCCCTACAATCACTAGAACACGTAGGACCTACCAAAAACCAATCTTATATAGCTGTTCCACTGAGGTAACAATCAAATTACCACGTTTGGCATTAAAGTCCTGTGCAAGCATTATATTAAAATTCATGCATTTGCTAGTAATTTATAATCCCGTTCATCAATTAAGTCAAAAAGAAACCCAAAATAAGGTTTGTCCATAGTAGAAAAATTGTCATTGCAAAAGTTGACAACAATAATACTAAATGTTTTAGGCCAATTCACATGAAATGCTAGGATTAATCCACAGTTTGTCGGGTTAGGCAATATCGCACAATCACGTGTTGTTTTGAGCAAAAATGAGAAAACCTGCAAAGGCCCGCCCAACCACAGAAGGAGAGGCAGGGACAGAAAAGCAAATCAAACCATCACAAAATAACTCACTCGTGGCCATATCTCCTGCAAAAAAACAATGTCACAGGAGCTCATCAATTCAATCCAGGTATTCAGACATAATTTTGCTGCAAGACTTGCAATATTCAAGTTCAGCAACTTAACCAATTTACTATTACAGGATGAGGAAAGCGGGGGCTTGAGTGTCGAAAATAGATCTTGGTCAGCTATAAATTTATCAGAAAGCCTTGAATCAAGCTTGGTAAGAGAGAAAGGATTAGAAATGGCAACAACTTGAATGGATATAACACGCCCATCCGGTCAATTGCTCCTGCACTCAACGGATAAAGCAGAAAAACAATTGGCAATGAGCACAGAGAGTGTGAGAAGTTGGCCTGGTATATGCTGTTCACTAATTAAAGTGGGCACCTTGCACCAGTCCAAACAACCCTTATGGTGATTTAAGAGGTCAAAGATAACCTTAGAAAGCTATCCAAGTGGTAGCTGTGGAGAGCAGCCTTCAGGCTTAGTCTTGAAGGAATGTTAAGCAGCTTAGTTTACCAGAATGCAATCTTATAGTATTGGTTAAATGAAAGGAGAACCACACAGTAGTTATAAAAATATGTATTTATTGATATAACACTCTCTAGTACGACACAGTATCTTCTACACAAAGATACTCACAAAGCACACAATACTGTAGCACAGAAACAATAGTAAATAGCACTAATACACAGTGGGCTCCAGGGGGGAGACCAAACCATATACTAAAATAGTGGTATTAGAACTATGACTCGAGTCAAGACAGTGTCTAGAGGACGTAGAATCACTGGGACCCCAAGGAACCACCCGAGGTGAGTAAGTAGGGACCCCACGGAGGATGGGTGCAGTGTGGGAACACGACCACGTGCTCCGTACAATTCTATGGGGAAGTCGCGGTTGAAGTTTTAAAGTTTAAGGACCCTTCACAGTGGACTTGGAAGAAACCCCGTGGAAGTTAGGAGGTTGGAGAACCACCCCACCCATGGATAAAGTAGTACCAGAGATACCTATCCCAGGGAAGCCGGGTGCATAGGTCTGAAGTGGGGTCGGAAACCGCCGTCGATCTCTATGGAGGACCTCAAGAAAGTGCCACTGCTGGAAAGAAGAAAATTGTCCGTTGGAATCCAAAGGTGGATTCTTGTCGAAGAGTACCTGAAAGCAGAGGGGACAGAGTCTGGATCATTCAGGAGTGTCCAGGGGCTCGGTAGACTAATGCCCACCAATGTCGGGTGCTTCAGGTGCGTTGAGGGAGTCCTTGACTCTGCAGCTACGGGGACCAGGAGATGTCGAGGACGACCAGGAGCCGGGTACGAGCTGTCCCACGAAGGATATTGAGTGCTGAGGGGTCGGTGTCCGGCGGGAGCACCAACAAGCCTTGGCAACGGCAACCCACGCAGAAGGTCAAAGTAGGTTACGGTTCGGACCAGCAAGCTCCAGGGGACTCACCACAGCAAGGGGAGTCAGGGCAGGCCTGGAGCAACTAGGGGAGCCGAAGAAAGGCAAAGTTGACCCTCAAGTGGACTCACAGGCAGAGGCACAGGAGTCGCGAGAGAACCTCGAGCGATTTCACAAAGCAGCAGCCCACAGAGCACTCGGTTTGAGGAGGCTGGATTTCTTTGTAGGAAATGGTGCCAGAGGTTGGGGCTACTCGGAGCCCAATGCACTTGCTCGGGAAACGACAACAAGCATATGCACTTGCAAATGTACGCGGTGCACAGGGGTTCGGGTATTGCAGCCCCCACAAGGGATTCTGACCCCAAACTTGGTGAGAGGGCAGCTGAGACCTCGAGGGACGAAGAAACCCACCTCCTGTGTTGCTGGAGCCTTCGGAGTCCGTAGGAGCTCAGAATCAGCAGACCGGACAGTTGTGTTGCGGTGACTGCGAATGCAGGGGAGTGACTCCTTCACTCCAAGGGAGATTTCTTCAGTTGTCCTTGATGCTCCACGGGTCCTGCACGGAGCCTATATGGTGCACAGGCACAGACGATGCTTTAGACTGAGAGGGAGACGAAGTCGGGCCCAAACGAAGTCCAGCGAAGTCCAGAGTGTCCAGACGGTCGAAGGTCAGTGGTCAGAGCAGGAGCCAACGGCTCCCAGGCCTGGCTTGAACTGGACTATGTACAGGTACACCAAATGTGCCCCTCATGCAGACTTTCGGTCGCTGGCAAGCGCACCCACCCAGGCCTAATACGCTAAATCCTGTCTGGGAGGTGGTCACACCTCCCTGTGACAGGATGCCTATTGTTCTGCCTTCCCCTGCTCAAGCTTGGCTCAGCAGCAGGAGGGCAGAAACGTGTCTCTGGTTGACAGCAGCCATTTTGTGCTGTCCGGGACTAGAAGGCTGGTACCGGGAACACCAGGGACCTCACAAAGCTCGCTTCTGAGGGGTGGAATCATACCTCCCACACCGGTTACCGGTGTGGGTTTATGATTCCACAATGTTTGACACCAAACACCATAGGGTTACTTTCAGCCGTTTTAGAGTTGGTCATCACTCGGTCACATAATGCCACTCTATATGTCGTAATGGCTGATGCACTGACAACCCGGGAGAATGGACTCCGTAGGCTGCAGGGGTGTCCTGCTCATACAGTGGCACCCTCTCACTTAGAACCAAGCACCCTGCCTTCAGGATTGTTAAGGCCTGCTATGGGGTGACTTATAGGTTTTAAGTGCAGTGACCCTTAGATATATTAAACCTATATCTTAAGTAAGTGGTGCATGCACCAACCTACACAGGCTGCAATGGCAGGCCTGTAGGTTCCATTTTGCATGGCCTCTCATGGGTGGCATAATACATGCTTCAGCCCATGGGAGACCTCTGGGGTACATATGCCCTGGGTACATGGGTACCATATACTAGGGACTGACAAGGGTACCCCAGTATCCAATCTGGAGTGTACCTAAGTACATGTCGTAACAGTTTAGGGAGAAAGCAGACAGACTGGGGTCCTGATTAGCAGGATCCCAGTCAGACTAGTCAAAAACTGAATTACTTTTAGCAAAATGTGGGGGTAACCATAAGAAGCAGATCCTACTTTCCTACAGAGGGGGACACAATCTTAGAGGGCCCAGGTGTAGGGGGGGGAATACATGTGGGGGCCCAGACTTCATACTTAAATCCCTGTAGAAATTGCCTAAAGGTAAGACCTTGATAAAACAATGTCATGCAAGACCCAAATAGGATGATTGAATCAATGTTCCTGCAATAAATGGGTTAGCAAGGTTTCCGATGATCCAGTCACCCTCAAATTCCTTTTTCATAGGCCCCACCCAACTCACTCTACGAACAAATAAAATGCCTTTGAACAACTGTGCATTATGCTGAATGTTGGACTGTAACCAGTGAGTGACCTTATTCAGTAACTGCTCAGTGCTTTCAACCATCTGAGGGGCATGTCTAGGAATGTTGGCTATAATAATAACAATAGGGGCAGGCAGCAGGCAGTAGAATGCACACAGAGTTACTTCCTTAGGCCCAGCTAACCCAGCTTTGTTAAAATGGTAATTTAAAGGTGGGGTAGGCTGGAAACACAGCGGGGCAGGCTGCACAGAGTCTACTGAGGTAGTTTGTGGTTGGTGGGTAGCCGGAGGATGACTTATTGAGCTTAAGGGCAAGTCTTTACCAGCTGGAGGTGAGGTCTGTGTTGAGGCAGCAGTAGTGGGGCTAGTGGTAGGGTCCTTGCGACATATAGCCACCCTGTGCCCCAGAACCACTCAGAGTACTTTCAGTAGCCTCTAAATGGTCAAATAATAGGCGGAGACTGTCAGACAAGAGGAGTTTAATTTTATCACAAACCTGAGGGAACAGTTCATTTCCATCATTGACCAATGGGGTAATATAGGGAGACTGCGTTGCAGGTTGCTCCAGAACAGCCTCAGGTGACCTCTTCTGCTTCGTCCTTTTTTACGTTCTGCACGTGGTGAACTAACAGAAGATAGCAAAGCAGTCACCGAAAGAAAAAGACTATTTGAGGTGATTGAGATGTAAGTGGAAGCTGGTTCAGAGCCCCTCCTTTGGACCATGTGAATCACTTGGGCCAGAGCATATAGGCTGTTAGAGACTATCCACTGTAGTTTTCCAGCTAGTTAACTGAATCTTTGTCAATAACTCCCACAGCTCGCTCAATGAAGACATCTAGGATGGAGTTCTTAGTTTTATTGGGATTAGATAAACCCTATTTATGCTTGTCCGTGATTTATAAATTATAAATATTTAGATTTTAACCAGTAAATGAGGGGTATAAGCCGACAGATTACGGTCAGAGATCCTACATCTGTATCAAACAACTCAAGCTAGAGGGTGTTCATATGCTAAATAAGCACATACAATACAATCACAAGCTGAAGTGTCCACTGCTACCTTACCGGTTAACAGAAGTACCATAGATGAAAGAGGGGGCGGAAAAACCTCAAAGGGACGCCCTGCCCAGTTGATGACGGGTCTGCCCTTGGCTTTGCCCATGCGCATCCTGCATAGCAGGAGATGAGTCCGCGCTTGCCAAGGCTGTGGATAGCTTCCTCTGCCCCTCTTCAATTGCAGGACAGCCTGCTACTGGTAGTTCCTCCTGGGAACAAACAGCAAAGTACCCCCTCGTTGGGTGTGATTCAGAGAACCATAACGGAGGGTGGTTTGGTGTTCGCTTCTTTCTGGCAAGGCTTCTTGAGTTTATGTTTGTGAGACATGTGGCCTTACCCTTAATACGACACAGAGTACAGGGCTAACGCAAACTGTTCACGGCAACCGCTTATCATCACAGCTTCCAATTATGTGCAATGAAGATCCATCTGATCTAGCCTGCTTTAAGGCTTATGTTATTAATTGGAGGTCATTCTCAAAACACTCATCTGACATATTTCTACTACTGTAAGATAACATCTGGGACTTTATATTTTTAATTGAAACCTGGCTGAAGGAAGGCTTAAATCCTGACCTATCCTTGGCTATCCCTCCAGGTTACCAGATTATGTGTGCTAATCAGGGAGGAGGAAGGACGGAGACATGGGGTCGCCATTATCCTCAGAGATACTTTTGAGGCCTCCTCATCTGTGCTGCGCTAAATCGAGAAGCTAGAGGGTCTCATTTTCAGTATTAAGGTAGCCCCCTACCTTCTCTTTTTCGGACATGGGGATATATAATCCCCCAGACTGCCCTAACAGCTGCTTCCCCCAACTGTGTGACATTACTGCGCACATGTTGCTGCAATATGCCAACTTCACCGTCTTTGGGGATTTTAATACTCATGCAGACAACCCTAAGTGTACACAGGCTTCCCTGCTGATCCAGAGTTTGGCAGACCTGAACCTAGTACAACATGTCCTGTCCCCCACACACAAAGCAGGACACACGCTGGACCTGATTTATTTGAATATTTCTTGTTTACACGCTAGCTCCCCTGAGCGTCTGGTCTGGACTGACCATTTCCTTGACCCATTTCCTTTTTATGGAACCGGTCACTTGAAGAAGACAAAAGGTCACCTATGAGATGAAGAGATGGCAGAATATTACAGAGGTGCCCCTTGTGCGCCATCTCTGCTCCTCACCTCCTTCCTTCACAGGCAACCCAGATTATGATGCTGTCCTATTTAATCAATAGATGACCAATTCTTTGGACCTTTTAGTACCTCTGAAAGTCCTTATAGCTCAAAGATCCAACCCTCTGCTCCCTGGTTCTCCCCCATCCTAAGAGCACAGAAAAGCTTGTGTAAAACGCTAGAACGTAGCTGGAGAAGGTCTTATGACCCTGAGGCGAAGAGGTTATATAAATCGGCTCTCAGCTAATTTCGTAGACTTTCACGGAAGATCATGAGATAGCACTTCTCGTCACGCATTGAGGCTGCTTCCAATACCTCAAGGGAAGTATTTAACATAGTGAAGTCCCTACTCTCCCCTGATGCAGTAAAAAGTGCTTTTAATCTTTCTCCCGAACTCTGCAACAAATTATTTTATTTTAATGAGAAACTCTGTACACTGTACTCCATTTTCCCCGATAGATACTGTGCAGAAACAATGCCTGCTCCTACCACTAGCTGCAAGTGGGCTCTTTCCGAGTTCTGTACAATATCGGAAGGCGACTCACTCAATGAGCAAGTAAAATGCAAATTGGGCTCTCCCATACCGCATTTTGTCAATCCATTTCTTAACAAAATCTGGAACTCATCCTTGAACTCTGGCATTTTCCCTGCCACCTGGAAACAGGAATTCCTTCTTCATCTTCTCAAGAAACCCAATGCTGACCCTAGTGTTCTTAGTAATTTCAAGCCCATTTCACTGCTGCCTGCCCCTGCTAAGATTCTAGAGAAGCTGGTAGATCATCAGCTAATTTCCTTTTTGAGGCCAATGGTCGTCTCCACGTTACTCAGTCAGGTTTTCGAGCAGGATACAGCACCAAAACGGCACTTTTGAAAGTACTGGAGTCTGTAAGGGAAACCTTGCAGCTGCACGAACCCCCTCCCCCAGCGCCTTGAGACCCTCACGGGTGAGTAGTGCGCTCCACAAATCCCTGATTGATTGAGGCTCTTCAGCCATGGTGGTATTATTAGACCTGTCAGCAGCATTTGACAGTGTCCCACTCCACTCTCTTGAACAGATTAAGCCAATTTGGCTTTCAGGGTACAATTCTTTCCTGCCTGAAATCTTTCTTGGAAGACCGATCCCAGTGTTTGTATCTCCACCCTTTCTCTTCCTCCCCCAAACCTCTTGTCTGCGGGGTGCCTCAGGGTTCTGCCTAGAGCCCGTTGCTTTTCAGTCTTTACCTGGCCAAACTGATTGAAACCTGGGGGCTGAAGGTGGTCTCTTACACGGATGACACACTACTGTTGTTTTCCTTTCGGGAACACTCAAAAGCGGCTCTCCTCAAATTTAAGGAATGTTTCAAAGGCGTAGCTGCCTGAATGAAGTCTAATTTCCTCAAACTAAATTTGGATAAGACAGAAGTTCTATTCTTCAGCCAGAATGCCCACCGCAAATTTCTGGTGGCCTGAAGAACTTAATCCTCCACCAACACCTACTACATCGGCGAGGAATTTGGGCATCATGTTTGACTCCGACCTCTCCTTCACGACTCAAGTTAGACTGATCTCCTTGACCTGCTGTCTGAAACTCAAATCTGTAAGGAAGTTAATACATTATGTACCGGAGGAGACCTGCAAAATTGTGGTCCATTCACTTGTAACTTCGCGTTTAGACTATGCCAACAGCCTTTATCTGGGTCTGCCTGCTTTTCTGACCTACAGACTCTAGAAAAATTCAGAATGCTGTGGCTAGGCTGATTCAGCACATCCTTTTTGGCCAACGCATTTCATCTCACTTAAAGCAGCTACACTGGCTCCCAGTAATGAAGCAGATTAAATTTAAGGCCCTCACCCTGGGCTTTAGAGCCTTCTCTACCCAAAGAATAGATGCGGCCACTACAAGCAAGATAGAAAGCCGAGATCCAATAACCACAAACTTATGCGAATTCCCAGATATTCCCAAGTCCGGCGTGGAGGTAGCTCATTCACTGTCTTGACTATAAAAATTTGAAACACCATACCACTCAAACTTCGCATGGCTCAGTCAGTTGACAAGAGAGCTAAAAACTTGGCTGTTTGGTCAAGACCAGTCCTTGATGACCCTATATGTTTTCAGTCCCTGCTTTAAGCGCAGGAACGCTTCTGTCAAAGCAGCCGTAACCTTTACAAATGCACCTTGATTGATTGACTGAGCGCCACACTATGAGCTATCTTACCTGACTGAGCTGGAGTGGATGAAATTAGGTGACTGGGTGGGGAGCCTAATCAGACCTAGTTGTCCTATTAAGGGGGATGAAGCATAAGGAATAGGTTGACTCCTGTGCGCAAGGATCCCATTGAAATGTTGGAGGCGCGTGTTTACAAATACAGCCCTGCCATGTACCACGCCTCAGGGGTTAGGTGAATGCATTTTAATGCTGGTGTCCGCATCACTAAACTAAAATGCATAAGTCATACATTTACAAAGCTCCTCGACACTGTCGGGATCAATGAAGTGCTCTGCTGTCATAAAAGCAGTCTGTGGGCTGTGCTTGCTGTGTACTGCCATGCCATTCTGCCCAGGCAATTCATATTTTAATGGCCTGCTGGCTGGGTCTGGGGGAAGTCACAACTCTTTGCTGTGGCGACTTAGCCCCAGTGCAGTCTTAGACTTCTAGTTATAATGTTATTTTTATTTTTGTACTTTTATGGCTATTCAGCCAAATAAAGGTAGTGACTGATTGATAGTTTTCTCCGCTGTTCGGCAAAAACCAAGCTGTCAGGCGCAGCTTAAGAGTCACATTTGCCAAAGGGTCATAGAGTGGCGGGCCGCTTATGTACAAAACTGAATGCTCCAGAGGTAAGGCAAATTCTTATCTAGATACAAGATATAGTAAAAATCAATGTTGTCACTCTCAGAGAACACACACACTCGAAACCGTGGGCTAAAAGTACAGTTCCCATACATAAATGAAAGAAAGAGAAAGTTGAATCTTCGTGTGACAGAGTCCTTTCCTGGTGCGACAATCAAGGCTGAAAATACACCCCACATAACGTGAAACAGGGACTGCCTGAGTCAGTGCACATATAACTAATAAGTGGAGTTGCGGGTGAATGGGCCACAAAATTACGTCCCAGAATGCAAGGCGAAAATTAAACTGATTTATCGCTTCATCAATGTAGTGAGCCATCCGGCCACTGCCCAACAATGTATCGCATTCACCCTCCCGGCCGGGTGCAGACGGGAGGTTATAAATAGAGAGCAGCAACCACTCGTGGTTGTCGCCGTTACGAACATACCCAGATGTGGTGTCCGTCCCTTGCATGCTCCCCGTAGGCCCTTACCGTGTCCCCCTTTGCAGACCCCCAAAGGCCCTCACCACAATCACCACAAAATAATTGCAGACAGACTTCAAAACAAATACAAGTTTGTGCGTAACTGATTCCTTAGACAGCAAACCCCAGCACTACGCACTGGAGGTGGAGAAAAAGAAAGAAACAAAAAGCAAGTACTAGGCCCAGTATGGATCCCTGCGCCCCCTTCTTAACAATTCCAGGCCCAGCTCGCCCCACTGCGGCGTTGCTTGGCCGGGTGGCTTGGGTCGCTGTAATTATTCCGTTCGGCCCAGTGCAAGATGAAGCGACGTCGAAGACGCTGAACAACCCTGACTGTTGCCAAGGTGCAAAACCTTATTAATTGCCGCCAACTCGCACTGCGGGCAGGCCAGGTACCCGTGACTCTTCCCCCCACCTTAGCCTATTAAACGGTGTCTCTTTCCCTTACTCATGTCTCTTTTAAGTAGTCAAGCAGCTATAGGGCATCTGTGAGGTCAGACAATAACGCTTGTGTCGGGCCCCGGGATATGTCTGTTTTTAACAATAAATAAATTTGTAGCAGAATACTCGAGCTGCCAGCAGATATTGAGTCAACCCCTTAGCCTGCCGGGAGCAGCGTGCACGACACTCTGCAGCTCAGTCATGCATTATAGCGGCGCTCAGCTTGACAGCTAAGGAAGCGCTATAATGCGTGATTTTGCATTTCGGTGCGGTGATGCGGAACACCACACTGAAATGCGTTAGAGTAACTCTTGATGCGTGGTACTTGGTAAGTATGTGCATATATGATTCAGACAGGCAGCACCACCACTATGATCCTGATAGTCTTTTTTTCTGCCTTGCCCGCACAGACAAATAGAACTACATAGCTCGCGTGACCCTGAGTGGACAGTGCTCAATCCTCAAGGGTGGCGCCAGACCTAAGGGCAGCGCCGGCATGCAGGCAGAATGCAATGTTTGCTATATTATCCAACATGTGTGGGGCACGGGAGTCTTACCTGGTTTGGCTGGCGTGGGCAGCCGGGTAAAGGGATGCACATAGCACTAACACTTCTGGCCAGCCTGCCAGCCCAGACGACCTTAGCAAGATGACTGTGAGTGATGATCGTCCAAATCAGTCTGACCAAAAGGCTTTGCTGTCTGCCGCCGCCTGCATTGCAGCCCGCGGCAGCCCACCTGACGAGGAACCCTACTAAAGAAACCAGGGTATACGCGGCACATGTAAAGCGCTTAGTCTGGCAAAAACACTCCACAGGCACTTGTAGACTGGCAGCCTAAATGTGTTACGCACTCTGAGGCTCTACAGTGAAGTTCACTCTAATCTCTGCTGACAATTGGAAATGCAGCCAGTTAGTTTACATAAGGTTGAGGCAGGGCATGTTTTTTTCTAATTTAAATTTCAGACAGTGTGACACACAAAAACCCCGGGGGTTAGGTTATCTTGCTCCATCCACACACAGATAATGAATCATATGTAATAGCAATTTCTGATGAATGATGTGTGGGAATTTCCAGTTGCATGCAGCTTTAAAATTCTCAGCTTGAGAAATGCACTCTCTTACGTTTTGAAACCTCAGTTGGTTAATGCAATAACTGCAGATGTTTTGTCCATAACCTGGGAGAAACAGAATTAAGCCCTGGTTGGTGCAGTGGGGAATAATGACTTCTGTATTCTAGTGCTACAAGGTCCCATCCTGCAACTAAAAGCACTGTAAATATGTGTGTCATTGTTTTAAAAATGTATTACACATAGTAGAAGAGAGGCTGCCGTGGACGGTCATCCGGAAAAGAGGCATTAGGTAAGTGATTTTCCATTTCACGGGTTTGCTGCATTTTCAAAATATTTATAGAGCTTCACATTCCTTAAATAGGTGTCATTTCTGATATTCATCTCCCATGCAGTTCATTGCTTGGTTTTACTCGTGAGGAAGTGTCACTCTAAGTGTCACACATTTTTCAGTATAATGTCACTCATAAGTACATTAAAACCATGGAAATGCCACATAAGCAATCAGAAAACTTGCAGCTATGCACATACAACACAATTGCCATCATATGCCTCGGCACTGCCACTGGTGAGCCTTACTCATGAGGGAATATTGTTCACGGCCAGACAACTGTCACAGTGGTCAGTCATGGGAACAGTCATGTTGGGGGCTGCTACACGTCCGGAAAAATCTCATCGAAGACCATGATTGGTGAATACAGACTGCCACCTTGATAATTCCTGACACATGGGTCCCTGATACACACGTTCTAGGCCCTCAGGGTCTCTGGGACGCAGGAACCCCATGCCAGGATATCCTAAATGCTCTTTTTAGGTCGAGCCTAGTGCAGCGAGCATGCGCTGCTCTATGGGAGGCTCTTTGTGAGCACTCTAAACTTCTCCATGTGGGTCTGACTCCTCCCACACATAGGATTGGCTTTTGCGTGTGTCTTTCAAAAATAAAAGCACGCAAATGGGTAAAGGCGGGCGCATGTCCCACCTCTTTTTGCAATGTTGACTCCCATTGCGGTTTGCTCTTGGGAGCGAGCAGCGGCCCGCAGGGCGGCAGCTGCATTCCTCGTTTCCTCGTGGGTCAGGTTACTGTTAATGTACTTCCCCCCCTTGCTTTATGGGCGTTTTGCTCTCGGGAGCGAGCAGCAGCGCGCAGGGCGGCAGCTGCATTCCTCGTGGGTCAGGTTACTGTTAATGTACTTCCCCCCTTACTTTATGGGGACAGTACCAACACTTCTCAGCGGAGCTCCTCTACGTTTTAGGGGACAGAACTGGCACTTCTCAGCAGGCTGTATCTACAAAGACACAGAACCGGCACCTCTTTAAGGGTGGGCCTGTAATACGAGAGGAGATAAAAATATTCTCAGCCGAGATTCTCTGAATTTAGATGGGCAATTCCATTACTTATAGTGACATCCATTATACCTCTATTTGGACAGTATAGCTGCACAGCAGCTGCACTATAATTGGGACAGTAACTGTGATTCTCTGCCCTGTACATCATTTTGGTACATTCCTAAAATACCACCTCAGCACGTGTAGGCTTAAGCTTGCCCAACGGACAGGGTGTTGCCTGGAGCGCTGGCAGCCCCCAGCATCATCAAAGTACTGCCCGGTGCCAGGTCTCCGCGGATGTGTAAACTCGGAGCCTCCGAGGACCCTGCAGGGGGCGTCAGATCAATCAATCAATCACAGAATTTGTAGAGCGCACTACTTACCCGCGAGGGTCTCAAGGCGCTGGGGAGAAAAAAAAAGGGGGGGGGGGTGCTGCTACTGGTCGAACAGCCAGGTCTTGAGTAGCCTCCTGAAGGTCAGCAGGTCTTGGGTCTGTCGTAGGCTTAGTGGAAGGGTGTTCCAGGTCTTGGCAGCGAGGTGTGAGAAGGATCTGCCGCCGGTGGTTGTTCTTCGAATGCGAGGGACGGTGGCGAGGGAGAGGTCGGCGGAGCGGAGCTGGCGGTTGGGGACGTAGAAGAAGAGTCGTCTGTTGAGGTAGGCTGGGCCAGTCTTGTGGAGTGCCTTGTGTGCGTGGATGAGGAGTTTGAAGGAGATTCTCCTGTCGACGGGGAGCCAGTGCAGGTTCCTCAGGTGGGGGGTGATGTGGCTGTGGCGTGGTACGTCGAGGATCAGGCGTGCGGAGGCGTTTTGTATGCGTTGCAGTCGCTTGATGAGCTTGGCCGGGGCTCTCGCGTAGAGGGCGTTCCCATAGTCAAGTCTGCTACTGACGAGGGCCTGGGTGACTGTTCTTCTTGTATCTGTCGGGATCCACCTGTAGATCTTGCGAAGCATGCGGAGGGTGTTGAAGCAGGAGGAGGAGACTGCGTTGACTTGCTTGGCCATGGAGAGCGTTGAGTCGAGGATGACTCCCAGGTTGCGTGCGTGGTCGGTGGGTGTCGGGGCTGCTCTCAGTGTCGTTGGCCACCAGGAGTCGTCCCAGGCTGAGGGGTTGGAGCCGAGGATGAGGACCTCTGTCTTGTCCGTGTTCAGCTTTAGTCGGCTGATCTTCATCCAATCGGCGACGGCCTTCATTCCTTCATGGAGGTTGGATTTGGCGGCGAGGGGGTCCTTGGTGAGGGAGAGGATCAGTTGAGTGTCGTCGGCGTAGGAGATTATGTTGAGGTTGTGCTGTCTGGCGATGCGTGCGAGCGGGGCCTTGTAGATGTTGAACAGTGTTGGGCTGAGGGAAGATCCCTGGGGTACGCCGCAGATGATCTCGGAGGCTTCGGATCGGAAAGGTGGGAGGCGGACTCTCTGGGTTCTGCCGTCGAGGAAGGAGGTGGTCCATTCCAGGGCCTTGTCTCGGATCCCTGCGTCGTGGAGGCGTGCGCGTAGAGTGCGGTGGCAGACAGTGTCGAAGGCGGCGGAGAGGTCCAGCAGGATGAGGGTTGCGGTCTCATCGTTGTCCAGCAGGGTCCTGATGTCGTCGGTGGCGGCGATGAGGGCAGTCTCAGTGCTGTGGTTGCTGCGGAACCCTGATTGGGATGGGTCCAGGATGCTGTTTTCTTCGAGGTATCGGGTTAGCTGTTTGTTGACTATCTTCTCGACCTCACATCTGCTTGTGAAACACGTGTTCACACTCTTACACCAGAGAACAATGTGTCTTCATCAGGACCCCTCTCTTGAACGAGCTCTCACTCTGTGATCAGAGACCCCAATCAATCAGGGAATTGTAAGCGCGCTACTCACCCGTGAGAGTTTCAAGGCGCTTGGGGGGGGGGGTACACAGCTCCGTTCAGCTGAATAGCCAGGTCTTGAGAGTCTTCCTGAAGGTGTTCAGGGAGGGGGCGCGCCTGATGTCTGCTGGTAACTCGTTCCAAGTCTTGGCTGCAATGTGAGAGATCGATCTTCCGCCTGCTCTGGCTCTGTGGATGCGTGGGGTTTCGGCCAGTGCGAGGTTGGCAGATCGGAGGGACCCCCACCCCCAGCTGATCTGTTCACTCCGCACGTGCAGCCAGAGTCACGCGTGCCACTCAACAAGCGTAAGGGTGATGTAAGTTGGTGCACTGGGCCTCTACTCTTTTACCCCTCACTCTGTAATTTCAGGTGTAAAGGAGTGTGGATGGGTGGGATCATCTGAATGAAATTATACAAGGTGACGCATTTCACGTTACTGTTAATTGGTGGTGGTATAGCGCTCAATCTGACATTAATAATGCTTCGCAGTGCCTTTCAATAGCTTGAGGCTTACCATAGGTTTCCAGGGGTTCCATCGCAGATAGCGGCGTTGTGAGACATGTTCTCTGTGCTTTTATCCTATTAAAACCAGGCACTCATTTAAATATCCAAAATGTCAATTTCTGGGCCTACCCTCTTTATCTGTGAGTGGTCTTCGAATTAACTCTAGCTTCTCATTTAATGCTTTCATGTGCAGGTCTTTGTGCAGGTCCGGCACGTGCTTTCAGCTTTGTTCTGCAGGCGGTTTGCACGTGGAGCCAGGACACTCTGCACATCAAACTAGCCTGTCCTGGGGCAGACCGGACTCTTTCAAGTTGTGTCAAGAGAAAAGAGACAGGTCCTCGACCTCTACACCACTTGCGCAAACATACATTTACATACCTTTGCAGAGTATACACTTACATGTGAACACACCTTGCAATAAAAGTTGCGCTCCTTTTATTTCTCCTATTTTAGTCACGTATCATGCATCTGGTACTTACACTGCAAGCAGTTGTAATCACCTGTTCTGTAAGGAAATTCCTCCTCATCAGAGTGACAGCTAAATATCGACAACATTCTACACACAGACGCCGACTGTTGTGACAAGACGACCCGGAAGTGGAAACATTGATTTTCGAAAGAAGAGGTAACGCCTCTTCCTTGAATATACTGGCGCTGCTGACCGTGTCAGGGTGTCCCCGGCACGAGATATATCAGCTGGGAGGTAATGACAGCCCCTCCTAATACTGATGCAACTAACGTATGTACATCTGACATAAGGAGTCTGCTGCTCTTATCTTTTATATGGCGTTACCTTAACATAAATTATTGCTACTGTTACCGCCACTTACACTTTACGCACGTGTATACATCCTCCAGGAAGTGTATGCACAAAAACAGCTTCGTGGTCAACACGCTAGGGGGGATATTCTCAAGAACGTGCGATAATCATCGCCAAAATAGGTTAACGTAAGTTTTCATATCGCCGTCTATCGCGGGAAAATAACTCTGTGTTAACGTGGCATTCTCAACACAGCGGTAACATGTGATAGTACCCCGATAACGCGGCAAATGTCCGCGATAACATTACCGGGACGGCGATAAAAATCTCAACCCGAACGTGAAAAAAGTTGCGATGTGCCCAACCGCGATAAGCAGCGCCAGGCCTGCAAGTCCCACAAGTCAGGCTGCAAAAAGCACAATTAAAGCGGCAACACAAAACACAAACAACTGTGAAGCACCATGGAGGTAGCCGGAGCAAGCACAGAGGACAACCAGAACCCATCAAGCCCCACGGAGGACCAGCCTGGGACCTCGGGGTCAGGGAAGGGCAAGGGCAAGAAGAAGAAGAGGAAGACGTGGTTCAGTCCGCAGGAAAACAGGATCCTGATCACGGAGGTGATAGAACACCATCAACAACTGTTCGTCACATCCACTGTGTCATTGGCAACAAAAAATGGAATATGGCAGTCCATCCTGGACAAGGCGAATGCAGTCAGAGTGCTGAGGAGGACAATGGACGAGGTCAAGAATGATGTGAAGCGCAAGACCAAGCAGAAACTCGCAGACAACCAGAAGGCAGCAATGCAGACTGGAGGTGGGAGTCCAGCGCCACAGGAGGAGCTGGATGAGATGGAGGAAATGGTGACCACAGTCATCAGTGTGGAGACGGTGGCAGGAGTTGGGGGACCGGACACTGTTCAACATGACCCGACACAACAGCAACAGGGTGAGTAACCACCAGGGACTGGGGGGACGGGGGGAGATGTGCACAATGGCACACATGCACAATTAAGTAGAGCACATCTGTGGACAAACCATGGCCAAGAGTCACAACACCAACCAAGAGCCCAATTTACCCAAGTCTGCAACATCACAGCACTGCATAAGCACAGAAGTGAAAGCCACACCGCCTGAAAGGGATAAGGGCCAGCCAAATCAGAGCTGAAGGGGCAACTCCCCTACAATGCAGCACACACAAGATCCAGAGCACCGCAACATTTACAACAATGTTGAACAAACAGCAACACCAGCACAACAGAACAGAGGACACAACTGCTGCCGCTTGTGTGTGGAAAATGGCTATTCGCATGTGGCATAGCAGGAAACTGTGAGATGATAATGTACTAGTACAACCCCACATCCCTGATGGTGTAGTAATGCATGTATGGCAGTGACCCAGATAGGCAGTGAGACACACATTGTCATACAAATCAACACTCATCACAGTTGAATACAAGTGAAGGTGCGTAGACTTTATTAGCATATGTGTGTCAGTACGGCCAAGATAAGTGCCACAACATGCAGACCAATGCAGCAGTATGTCAGAACGTGGAACGTTGCCAAGCGCCGCTGTCCACTCCGGGGGAGTGCCGCACCATTCACAGCTGTGTGTTTACCCGCGTTGTTGTCCGCTCATGTATTCGGGGTCCAGGCGAATGCAGCCATGTCCACTATCGTCGTGGGAGATGTGACCAGAACCCCAAGTTCCAACAAGGTGTCAGGACATGTGCAATGTGTTCCAAACTGTTGTGTCTGCAGGTACGTAGTCACACGTCCATGAAAGCCAGTGCAGCTTCGTAGGCAATCATTTCCAACATGAGGTCGTTGTCGACTTCATCGAACAGGACGGCGAGGCTAAACATCAGCAGGTCCGGACAGATGTGCTGCGTCACCCCCCTTTCACCGATTAGCACTACAGCCCAATAGGGGAGCGGCTCAATTTGGTCACTGCACACGAGGAGTTCTGCAATCTCCCAGGCCCAGCTGCCAGCATGTATGCCAAGTATCCAGGCATCCCATAGACGGGTGTCACGGTGACACTCATGGTCGTGGGCCAACAGGGGGCGCACACACGTCGAAATCCAGTTCGGCTACCGTCCTGTTGGATAGGCAGACATCCATGGACCACTCGAATATGCACGAGCGACAATGCAACACAGGCTGCACGCAGGTGACGTTGGCAAGGCGGAAGCTTAGCCGGTAACTGATCCGCAGCACTACCAATGGCAGTGCCCCAGTAAATGCAGCATACGTGCACGGTACAGTTCCACGTGACAGGGTTGTGCATGTGTCCGGGATGGTCTGCCATTGCGTTAGTGGCTCTGGTTGAAGCGGCACTGTTCTGACCTGCGCCAGTTCTGTGGATGAAATGCCACAGCTCGGATCAATGAGTTGTTGAAGTGTGCAACGGTTGTACGCCTGGGATGGTGTGGGAGTAAGTGTGAAGGCCATTCCATGCAAGATAACTCCGAGCAAGGACTTCTGTGTGTGGGGTGTGTATGCGTTGGTCTGTCGTCGGGCTGTGCGTAGTGTGGGAGTCGTCCTCAACTGCTATCGTATCTGTCAGGAGGTGCCGGGCACATGCAATTCCGAGGTCGGATGTGCAGATGTGCTTCCGCCTGATAGTTCAGACAAAGGAGCTTTCATCCCTAATGTCAGTTTGTCATCTGCTTGCATTCATGAAGTGTGATGTGGCTTGTTGGGTGTGGGGTGGGATGTGTGCGACTTTGGGATTCATGTTTGACATGACTTGCATGTGGCAAATGAGCGGCATCAGTGTGTGTTACGTTGCCTCACAGCTGCTCCTCCCTACCCCCCAAGCCTATTTACTTGTGTGCGCTGCGCGGTGGCATCACTTGCACTCCAACGGCACACCATTGTCATGCCTGTCTGCGCATGTCCACAAGCATGACAACGACACTGTGATGTTGGCCGTTGAAGGTGGGCGGCCACGTGAGTGTAGGCCTATGGTGAGGATAGTGCGGACACAGATGTAGAGTTCATGCCTGGCTGAACTCGCGCTGCGACTAAGGCTAGGCATTTGGCTCATGCTGCGGCAATGCAGATACACACAACACTTGGCATGTATGAGCCAAGACCCCGAGCGGTCTTGCGCTCCTTCATTTCTCCGTTCGTGCGAGACCGCCCTCCGGGTGCATGCTACATTGCAACATTGTCAATTGCGGGCCGGGTGGCGCCGACACTACAACAGAGAGACACGCATTGGTGACTTCCTCGTCCAGGCCAGAACTGAACCACGCCCTGAGCCCCGGGCTAATTCTACACACCCCTGCGCTGGACTGACGTACGCCGGCACAGCCCACTCCGCTTACGCTTACGGGGGGGGGGGGGGGACGACAAAGCTACATGTCCAAGGTCCTACCCACTGCCTGAGGTGACATGCTTGCGTCCGCTGTCCACAGCACGATGTGATGTGGTAGGGCCAGGGGCCATCACGCATACATAATGACCACACGGACACACTTGGATAGATAGTGGAACTGGCTACGGGCACGTGCGCCTGGCCCCTTTTTATTACCAGGGTCACATGTCCAGTGACGCCTGTGCTGGATGGGTGTGGGGTGAGTGTAAGCCAGCCCTCAGGGAGTGGTTGGTGCTGGCAACTAGAACAGTGATCATCGGATCACACACACAGAGTCACTCATGAAGGGTCCATGACTTGCAGTGCACTGAGGTAGGGGCACCAGAACTGGACTCACACACATATGATTACATCATAAAGTGTCCATGACTTGAGCTACACTGAGTTCGTGGCACCGGAAGCGCTCGGCAGGTGCGCGGCCTGCGCTGATGCGTCGTCCAGGCGGGCCGCCCTGGAAGCAATGTCTGTTACCTACTGGACTGCGCCATGAATAAATGAAGACTCAATTTGAATTGTGAGCCCTGCTGACCGCAGTGTAGGCCGGAGGCAGCGGTCAGAAAGGGCCCACAGCCACGTGACGATGACTTGTGGTGCACTGAGTTAGTGGCACCTGGAGCGCTCGGCGGGTGCGCGGCCTGCGCTGATGCGTCGTCCGGGCGGGCGCCCTGGAAGCAATGTCTGTTGCCTACTGGACTCTGCCATAAATTAATCAAGACTGAAATTGACTTGGGGGACCTGCTGACCGCAGTGTAGGCCGGAGGCAGCGGTCAGAAAGGGCCCACGGCCACGTGGCGTTGACTTGTGTTGCACAGGGTCAGTGGCACCTGGAGCGCTCAGCAGGTGCACAGCCAACGATGATGCGTCGTCCGGGCGGGCCGCACTGGGAGCAATGTTTTTTTGCCTACTTAATTCTGCCTCAATATTGCCACGTGGCGTTGACTTGTGTTGCACAGGGTCAGTGGCACCTGGAGCGCTCAGCAGGTGCACAGCCAACGATGATGCGTCGTCCGGGCGGGCCACACTAGGGGCAATGTCTGTTGACTAGTGGTTTCCTCCATTAACAGAAATGTGGCACGATTTGAATTGTGGGACCTGCTGACCGCAGTGTAGGACTAAGGCAGTATCCGGCACACACATGACTCCGTGTTGCTGTGCCGCTGGATGCGCTGGGGGCCTGTGTCGCGGAGTCTGGAGGTCACGGCGGCGGACTCATGGCAGGGTGAGGTGCCCTACCCTGGCAGACGCGTTGCCCATCACGGAAGAGAACCACGCCCAGAGCCCCGGCCTTTTTATCCGCACTCCTACGCTGGAGTGGAGCCCACTGCGCTTACGCTTACAGGGGGGAACGGCACAGCTACATGTCCAAGGTCTTACCCACTGCCTGAGGTAAAATGTTTGCATCCACTGTCCACAACACTACAAACCCCAGCAGTATATGTCCACATGGACATGTCTGTGCTCTGCATTCTGTGGTCTGTCCAGCACATCACCGCCACACTTGGCATTGTGTACATTCTTCTTCATGGGTGAGTTGCCTCCTGCACACATACTTGGTTCCCACCTCTCCCCACAGTCTGCACTTGTGTGGCTGAGGGGCCATGCCGTTTTCGGAAGGTCCGCTATCTTGTCCTATGCTGCCTCTGTGATAGTCCGGGAGGAGGGGTCTGGAGGGGGGGTCGTGGTGGCGGTGGGTGTTGTGGCCCTCTTGGGTCTCCGAGCTGCATGTTCATTGGCTCCATGGCATCTGTGGGTCTTCAGATATGGCGCTGGGCTCCCTTTCATACTGCAGGTAGTCGTCCTGCTTAGCACCAGCAGAAGGCAGGTGTTAAATCCCTGCAGCTAACGCGCCTTATCGCCTGTTCTTGGTTCGCATCGCAGATCTGACTGGACGTTGAGAATCGCGCGAAGTGGTGTTTTCGTGTGTTTTTGCACGGGAACGCCTACTCTGCATATCATTAGTTGTCGCACTCATCCGTGGCGATGTTTTTTGCGGTAGCTATCGCAGGGAAACTGGCGATGTAGGCAGTTTGCACCAGCTTGTGAATAGGGCGAAAAATCTATTGCCACTTTTGCGGCGCTAAAGTGCCGATAAATCGGCGATGAGTCCTTGAGAACATGCCCCTAGAAATTTATGCTACGGTGAAGTTAGACCTGATGGCTGTGAAAGTGATTTACGGGAGAGGTGTGGCGCAACGGCAAGGACGGCTGACTCCGGATAGCAGTGCTCCCGGTTCGATCGCCGGCTGCAACTCTGCTCAGCACCCTGTGACTTTGGGCATCAGCTCACATAATCTCCCGGACGACCCCCAGCGCCTTGAGATCCTGAGGGGTGAGTAGTTCCCGCTTTACAAATAATGGATTTATTTATTATTCTTGTGTCACACTTGTGGTACTCGGTGGCCCCGTAAATAACAAGGATTTGTTCTGTTTACCTCTCAGGGATTAAAGCGGCCAGAAGCAGCGTCCGCAGGATGCTCTCGTATGACTCCGGCAGACGCGTGAACCCTCTGCTCTTTTTCACTGCCTCTCTCACGTCTCGTTAGCCCCCTTTTCACATTCCGTCCATTGCCCCTCTATCCCCCCTCTTCACATTCCGACCACTGTCCCCCTCCTCACATTTCGTCCATTGCCCCACTCCTCACATTCCGTCCATTGCCCCCCTCTAGCCCCCTCCTCACATTCCGTCCATTGCCCTCTCCTCTCTGCAGCTGTTCCACGGTCCGGACACCGCCTCACATTGTCCCTCAAGTCTGTGGCTCAGCTTCAGCGTGGGAAACCCCTGGATGTTTCAGACCCGTCCATTTACGTGCAGACTGAGGGAGGGGGGGGGGGGTGGTGAGTATGCGGGCATGCATTCAGCGGAGGCGTTTAATGTGTGGCATGAGAAGTGGACACAATATCACTTTATTATAACTTTTCAACATGATGCACAGCAGCCACACTGCTCTACAACATAGCTTGAAGACATTGCATGCGTGGTAAAGGCATCTACGTGGGAAAGGCATGCTCTGGCTAAACACTTATAAAGTCCCAAAGGCGAGACCTATTGGCTATGCCAATGCTTGTTTACTATGGGAGCGTTGCATTGCTGTACAAAATATTAGACAAAAACGACTGGCCCAAATGTTAAAGCGGGGCAAATAAAACACACGTCAATCATCACTTATCCTGGATGAGGATAGTGTAGAGAAAAATGTAATATCTTGTAAAGCGCCTCAAAACCTTCAGATCGCGTTCGCGCTATATAAAAGTGCCAAAAAACAGCTTCCTCCTTACGTAGTTTGCCGAGCGCTGGGATTCACTACGTCCGCGAAAGGGAGGTGCTTTCTTCATTTGGTTACAAACAAAGGAGAACTTTGCCTCCGATACATAACAACCTGCCGCTGGGGTAGTCACACTTACAGACTGCTAATTTGTTGTTACCCTGCTGCTCACTTACGCTCTTCCCATTGCAGATTTCTACCACAAACTTCATGTGCTTACCTGCCACGGGTTCCCATGCCGGCAGAATCCTCCCCCTCCAGATTTAGCAACCTTGCCGGGACGTCACGTTTTCCACTTCCGGGTAAGAGGCCGCTGTAAGGTGACTATGGCAACGTCGTTGGCGTCCTACGCCGCTCACAGTCGCAGAGAGCACTGCGGCTAGGGAAGGGAAAACAGACCGACTTGAGCGATGGAGGATGGTAAGATGTATGTAGAGCACCACACAGCTTGAGCGTCATAGGCCCGATCGGGCACGGGAATGTAGTTTAAGGGAGCAAAAATATCCAACCGAGAGCTTTACTGGCTGTGGGTCTCGCAACTTGGAGCTCAATTACACTGGTTTAAGTGCTATGATTTGAGGTCATATGTTTTCCATTTTTTTCGTTTTCCGACATTAATTTTGGCGTGAAAACATGATCTCGACGCTTGGAATCTTTATGAGCTAAGAAGTAAAGAAGGTTATGATTGCTGGTTTAAGTTTTGCAACCTTTAATTTTTAAATTAGCACTCTGCGTGCCTGTTATACACTACATATGCTCAAAATACTAGTAATGTATTTTCGCCCGCCAAAAACTTAATTCAATCCAATGCAAATAGACGGGAAAAGTATATTTCCTATTTTTTTCTTCAAATCTCCCTCCCCGATGCTCCCAAATGTTAGTTTTTATGTAGTCCAAGCAGCTCCTTTGTGTTCTCCTTCACTGTTGGGTTTGGTGAAATTAGATCATGGGCACTCGCAGACATTTTCCCAGGGGCTAAAATGTATGTTCTGTGGCATAACCAAGGGCAGCATTGATGCATGCAGATTGGGGGCCTGGCGGTGGGTGTGTAAGGTGGGCATAGGAGAAGCGAAGCATGTACATGTTGTGGATAGTGAGTGATGGACTTTTTTTATTTAAGGTTTCATTCCATGCAGCCCTCTACTTTGAGCCCCTAGTGTCTAGATGCAGTGTATATTTAATAATTGCTTCCTTCTGGCAAATGAAATCTGTCTTGTATTTTCCATGGTAGGGCAACCTTGCAGTATTGCCTCCCAGGCATTGGTGCTGGAACAATTTTCAGAATGTGGTGCTGCCGTCAATGTAACATCACTAAACTCAAAGGAATTCTGAAAAATCCAAGTGTCACTCGACAGGCATGTGTAGCAAATGAGTCACGCCCCTTCGTGGTAACGGTGTAGTATGTAGCTGGTGGCGCATTTTAGAGCCCATTGTCGCAATTATATTACTAAAGCATGGTGTGGTAGCACAGTGTCATTTACAGACAGCACATTCTCCATTGTACTGGCTACCAAATCTGTACAGACATACAATTTTACTGATAAAACTACGTAGAGCACAAAGGATAATGGGTGGAAATTGGGTTTCAGAGAATATTTGTCATTTGCGCATCATCAAGTAAAGAATCTTGATTTGTTTTGATCCTATTGCACTTCAGAATTACAAAGAAGCGCCTCATATGTGCTTTCCTAAATGTTGATATATTTTGAAGTAGATGTAAAGTTAATTTATAGGTATTTAAATTTTCTTTCACACCAGAAAGATTGTCATATAGTTCATTTTACAGAATATTCTCTCACAGCAATTTCCATTTTAAAAGAATAAGCAGCAATTTGTCAGAGTACGTAGCCTGACATTTGATCTCTGTCTTTAAATGCACCGCTAATGTGACACGATAAAACCAAAATGCAAAGGCATCTTTATTGCTCATTCACCTTCAAAACTCCAGTGCGGTTATTTTGGGGGTGCTGCAGCACCCCACGCACCCTTCTTTCCAGCGCCTATGGTCCAAGTCCTGGGCACAGTCTTTATTCCTCAAACCCAATTTTACCTTTGCTTTCAGAATTGCCCTTTCATATTCTGCCCACTTAATCAGTTCCTTTCTCTGTCTCCAAAGTTCAGATCCGGCTGGGGTTTTCCAGCACTTGACAATATGACGGTGAGCCAGTATTAGTGGCAGGTCTATGATTCTATATGTGATGGTATTCGAACTAGCAGGCAAGTTGCTGGTGTGTAAATAATATTTCTTTTGGGGTTACATTAACACATTGCACCACTGTTTCCCAATATTTTGTAAATGAAGGGCAACCCCACACCATATGATCAAAATCAACCCTCTCTGTGTTATATTGTGGGCATGCTGCATGTGCATCTGGGAACATTAAATTGAGTCTTTTAGGGGTGATATAGACTATGTAGATAATAATACTGATTGGTTTAAATTTAGCATTCCTAGATGTACGAGGAGTGTTTTTTAGGTTTCGCCTACACAGCGCTTGCGCTGTGCTTGAGAAATCTATTGTTTTTAATATTAACGTAAAAGGGACTTACATCCCGCCTCCTCTCTTTCCTGGCTTCTCATTGGTGCCTGTGCATGCCACTTACCTTTCCTCCATTTCTATTGGCTGTAGCATATTTTCCTCCATTTACCAATGCTTGTTCCTCGTCTGCTTCTCTTGTCAGTTTCCCGCCGCCGGAACACTGTTAAAATCCGCTTTGGTGGAACTATATTTTCATAAAGTTTTGCCTTTTACTATTGCAGCATATTGAAATAACAATATATCACCCGGAGAGATGAAGTGATTTGCATAGAATCACAGGAATCACAGGATTCAGAGGCACAGCCGAACCTCGTACCAGGATCCCCAGCTCTCGATTCAGCAGCTATGGCTGCTGCACCACATCCTTCCCACTCCTGTGTTATCTGTCAGGGAGCTCTTTCCTTCTGCGGGACGATGATTAATGAAAACAGCTCTTTATTCATTAAATAGGCAAAACCAATGCACTACCAATGCTTGTTTAAAATAGTGCTCCAGTCTCCCTCAGTCAATAGTATTCCCATGTCTCCAGCCCATTGATCCCGCAATCCAGTCAGATTGCCCTTAGTCTGCGCCAGCAGAGGTTTATATACTAAGGCAATCGCTCAGTGTTTGCCATTAATATATATTTGCCATAAATATATGATATGTCCTTCAATTAGCCATGTGATGGGGACTCTGAGGTGCCCCACCTCAATCCAGTCCATATTTTAGCCTTCAATGCTCAATATGAAAGAAAGTCTTGAGTTAGGATCTCATATTCACGACCAAGTTGTGGTATTCTCTCAATTTACCCTTCTCAAACAACTCTCCAACTGTGGTTAAACCCTTTCTCTCCCAGTACTGTAGCCCTCCCCATCTGCCCTCGTGTGGTAAAATTGATAAAGCAATTATAGGATGCTCGCGTGCAAGTGGGAATCGTGTATGTGTTTTCTAGAGGTCTCTGGACCACACGTAACGATGCATATGAGCAAAAAGCCCCTCATATGGAGGCTGCAGTTTACCAAGGGATTAATGAACAGATTCAAGATTATGTCACGAGAAAGTACACAAATCTGTTCAATTTCTTATGCACACCATTGTATATCTCTCCATCTCGTGGCCCCCATTGTAACTGGACCACTAGCTAGTACAGTTCCATATCAGGAACCACCACACCACCTTCATCCAAGAGCAATCTAATTTTGGCCGGAACAATTCTACATCTTTTCAATCCTCATATTAATTTTAGGAGTAGTCAGTCTATTTCCTGAAAAACAGCTCTGGGTATCCGTATGCAGTTGAAAAGTTTCTGACAATGAACATTCGCTTTCCAATCACCGTAGGAGTTGGTTGTCATTAGTATGTACATAAAATTGGGTTCCATGGCAGGAAATATTCATAGCCAGTGGATCAACATAGATGTTAAAAATCTAGGGAGAGATAGGTGAC
Source organism: Calotriton arnoldi (assembly GCA_963921515.1). Taxonomy (NCBI): domain Eukaryota; kingdom Metazoa; phylum Chordata; class Amphibia; order Caudata; family Salamandridae; genus Calotriton; species Calotriton arnoldi. The sequence goes on along the minus strand of CAWUFW010014294.1, from coordinate 150,840 downwards.
CCCTGTGGGACCCCACGAGAATCCATCTGAGTTGTAAGAAGGGAGTCAGACACACAGGCAACATTCGAGAGCGCAGAGACTGGTCTACCATGCAAAATGAATAAGAATAAAATAACAACACACAGGTACTGACACCTCAACATCAATTGAAAGATGAAACACATCTGAATATTGTTTAGACAATTGAGACAATTTTTGTTTTTGAGGAAAGATTGAACTTGAGGGGCCATAAGGCTTTCAATGTAAAAGCAGCAGGCAATAACGATATACAACTATCTACTATGAGCGCATCCTCATTCGTCATTGGTCAAAAGACTAACAAATCAAGAACATTTTTGGGATAGGATGTCAAACAATTCCTTGACTACACTTATAGTAGGAGTACCATTTTGGGAATCTAAATACATCCATGTATAAAATATTTGAAATAAAATAATGCCCCAAAAATAGAAAATATATAGGTGATGTGAGTGCTTCCTATTTCCAAGTCTGAAAACACAAAACAGATGGTATATCTAACAGTCAGATTTGTAAGACTCCTGAGAACCTGTGGAAAGGAACTGGACTATGGAAATCCTGAAAAGATGAAGAAAAAATAACAAGCTACAAGGAGTGGGGGGGCAGAGCTTTGTGAGGACATGGATGGCGCGAGCTACTCGCCAACTGCGATCGTACGGCCCACTGTAGCCACCACACCAACACTCCAGAGTCTGACTAGGAGTCCTTGGAGCAAGGAGCTCCTGGAGGGGCTTTCGGATGCTGGACGGGTTGCGCCACTGCTGCAGGAGGCGCTGACTTCGGCCCGGGCGCGGCACCTTCGCTCATCCAAATTGGCAGCCCCACATGGTTAGCAAGGCCCGCGCAAGAGAAGAGTCGACTGCACTGTGCGTAGGTCACGCTGCCCAGCAGGTCTGGCCAAGTTCTCCTCAGTTCCCCGGAACTCAAAGGGGACCCGGGCCCAACATTTTCATTGGGCCCTCGTGCCAGGCGGCGACATGGCCCATGAGTGGTCGGAGCCTGCTCTGTTCGTGCAACCAGCCCCACCCTGTCTCGGATGCCGTTGTGACTCGGGGAGATGTTGGCCAGAGCTGCAGTAGCGTGACCGACGGGGGCGGAAAACAATTGGGAGGAGGTATGACTGATGGGGGGAGATGGCACCCCGCCCCCCAATCTGAAACTATTATGGGGACCGGGAGTCCGCTGGTCTAAGAGTTGCTGCAGAAACCCTGGAAGGGACGGCCCCTGCTCTCTCACCAATGCTGCTGGAAATTGCTGGGAGGCTTGTAGAGCGGCTGCCCTGGGCCTGGCCCTGTGCATGGACTGGCATCAATCCCAGGTGAGGAGCTTGCCCTGTCATCACTTGGGGTCCCCTCCACCCTGGGGGAAAGAACTCTATTGCGAGGAGGCAGGGGATGGTGTTTAAACTGTATGGAGCACCTCCTGACCTGCTCCTGAATGTTGCTGTGCGGTCCCTCCCCCTCACTTGTGGATGCGTGGGTGCTGGATAGTCTATTTGACACCACTGCTTGGAGCTGCTGACAGCTGGAATAGTGAAGTTAACTTTGCCGCTTTCGGATACAGGGGTGATGATGCTGGGCGGCTCCCTGACGGCTTGAGGCCATTACTGGATACTACTGGGGAACACCTGGCTCCCACTGCCCTCCTGGCACAACAGCTGGATGGTTGTCGCAGATTGAGTTACCACTGGACCCCGACCATGCCCTGGCCTGCAGATCCCCTCCCGGACTCCGGTCTGTGAGGGCCCCTCAGGAAGGCCCATAAACATTATTTATACTCAGTAGACTTGACACCCGGGCTGCTTGGGCTCTGCGTCCTTCCCCATAGCCTTAATGCCTTTGCTGGTGGCTGGCGGTGCAGTAGACTGAGACCTCCCTGATTGCTACTGGTACTACGCCTGCCACCAGCATCAGAACAGTAGCACCGCAGGCCAATTGTGGAGGTCTGACCACCCTAGTGATTGCAGTAGTGCTTCTTCTTCTTATATACCTGTTTGTATGGGCGGGAATATCATGGGCTGCACGTAACGAGCCAAGGAGGAAGCACCAACAAGCTTCTCCCAGGAGGGGATCAAGCATGGTGCAAGTGGTGGAGACACTTCATCTCTTGATAGTAAGTGTGATAAACTCCTGGCTGCGATGGATTACAGAGCAACGAAACTCGGCCTCATCCGTGAGGACTCCAGGAAACTGTCGGAGAGGGTCACTGCATTGGAAGTCACAGCGCACTCACTGGCACCAGCTGTGCAGTCTACAGATCATCACCTCACAGAACTAGAAGCCTAAACAAGGCGATCAGGAGGGGAGGGCCCGCCAGAACAATATCCAAGTGGTGGGCCTTCCAAAACGAATTAAGGGTGACCCTTTGTTGATTTTCCTCAAGGATTGGCTTCAGAAAGTTGTGACTCCAGAGGGCATATCCAAACATTAAGCCCTGGAACGGGCTCACTTTACGCCTGCACAGCCTACTCGCCCGGAGGCCCCTCTTCGCCCAGTGATAGCTCACCTCCTTCACTTCTGTTATAGAGATCACCATATGCAGCAGGCCCACGCACATGTGCCATTCATGGTGAAAAATGCAAATGTCTCTTTATTCCCAGACTTTATCCTCCAAGTACAAACCCAGAGAGCATCATTTCTATCGGTCAAAACGAAGCTGCGTGACCTGGGCTTGCTTTATTCCCTGCTGTTCCCGGTCCGGCTGAGAGTCCAGACAGAGAATCGAGTGCACTTTTTCATGAATCCGGCGGCGGCTTGGGACTGGTTGGAGTCATACGATCAAGGTTCTGTACGCCCGGAGATTTCAAAGCGGCGAAAGCTCCAGAGACCCCGGCGGCAGTCTCCACTACAGACTCAGAGGACTCAGTGGTGCCGGGTCTAGAGAATATACTACCGGGGGTTACCCTGGGAATGGCAGAAGAACTTGTCTTATGGACAACTGGTGGGCGTTCCCTAAGGAGTAAACCATGGTTTTCCTTGGGCTGTGGAGTAGTGGTGGATGCATATTATTACTGTTGTCAATTTCTACTGTTTTTTGATTTGCATGGGCAGGGGGGGAGCTAGGCTCGGAGGAGAGGGGGCGGCGGTCGCGCATACCCTCCCACTATATTGGGCTGCTTATTTCTTTTCTCTTTCTCCCTCTGGAATTACTTGTTTCTTCCCCCGCATATCATACTCCATTACAGAATTAGTTGGTCCCACCGTTGGGCTTTAGTGGGCCCTATGTTATTCATTATTTGGACAGAATGTTGTATGTCTCAGTCCTAGGGGGTGTTTTGGGGGTGTTTGTGATTTTGACCTGTTGGTTTGTTTTTTATTGCACTGTTTCCTTTTTTAATGGGGCACATTTGGTACCAAATTATCTGATATGTGCTTGGTATGAGTGGCCCGGAATGGCTGTCGATTGTTGGGGCACTTAGTGGCAGTATGCCTGGACTGGACCACATGGCGACCCAGATTAGACTGATCACATGGAACCCACGGGGCCGATCCACCCCTCTAAACTCTATAATGTTTTAATTTACCTGAAGCACAGAGGGGTACAGATTGTGTTCCTCCAGGAGACTCACCTTACGGGCCCTGAAGGCTTGGCATTGCGTAGGCGATGGAGGGGACAGTTAAATGCCACCACTTACTCTGTCTTTGCATGGAGAGCACTAGTTTGGATCAGGCCCCGGGTGCCCTTCCAGTTATAACGAGCAATAACAGACCCCCACTGTCGGTATGTGTTAGTGCTGGGATGGTTAGATGGTAGAGATCTTGCCTTCGTGAATATTTATGCTCCGAATGTTAGCCAACCTGCCTTTCTGACTGGCTTGACCCATCTATTACTACTAATGACCTCTTATCTGAGGATAGCATAGGGGTGCGACTTTAATTGTGTTGCTGATCTAGGCTCAGATAGATCTCACCCCTGTCTGCGTACAGCGCATAAATTGGCAGAGGCTGCCCGCCACTGTGCTGTCCAGTGGGACCTCATTGATTGCTGGAGAGCGCTGAACCCAGAAGCCCGAGAATACCCTTACTGATGAGGCTTGCACTCTTTGGAAGGGAGGCTTGACAGAGTCTATTGTTGTGGGGCGTCATATGGTAAGGTAGCTTCCACAGAATACCTAGCAAAGACGATTCCAGCCACTCCCCCCTTACTGTGTTCCTTGATATGGTCGCCACACAGGCTGAGGGTCCCCACCTGGCGCTTGGATCCTACAATGCCTGAAGATCAGGACTTTCGGGCCTCGCTAGGTGACCAGGTTTCTAGCTATTGGAGTGATAAGGCGGGTTTGTCATCCTCACCGGGATTGCAATGGGAGGCACGAAGGTGGTGGTTCAGGGGTTCTGTATCTCTAGCAAGATTGCGGTACGAGCTCAGCTGCACTCCGACAGACAGCAGCAGGAGGCAGTTGTTAATGGTCTTCCCCGGGACTTAGAGGGGACTCCAGAGGGTAGGGAGCGCGTCCTAGATGAATGGGAGATACAACTTGCCCTTGTAGACCAACTGTGGCACTTTGATTATAAAGCCTATATGACTAGGGCCCATGCCTAGAGACAAAAGTCAGGCAAAATGTTCGCCTGGCTTTTGCAGAGCGAGGCGAGAGGGCATACCATACTCCAGGTGAGGGATGCCTTGGGATGTGATGTCTTTACACAGGAGGGGATTAATACTGCGTTCCTTCATTACTATAGTAACTCGTACTCCGTTAGAACTGGGGTCATTTAAGTTAATATGCTTAACTACATCATTTACTCCTAACCAGTGTCCTTGGACCCGAGGGTGGCGGCACAATTGGGTGTGGACATCACAGAGCAGGGGGCCCGGGGCATGATCAAAGAGATGGCAAGGGGTAAGGACCCTGGGATAGATTGCCTCCCCATTGAATTTTATGTGATGTATGCCACAGAGCTCGTTCCTAGATTGGTGACCCTGTATAACGACTCCCAGGTATGGGGGTGCTCCCTCCTTCATTGCATGAGGCCACAATCGTATCCTTGCCTAAGAAAGACAAAGACCCACTTCTCTTGGAATCGTATTGCCCCCTCTCGATGCTTAACGCAGACTATTAGATACTGAGTAAGATACCCACAATCCGGTTAGTACCACATATGGGCTCTCTGGTCCATCCTGACCAACCCGTCTTTATCCTTACTCGTAGCACCATGCCTAACATCCGTCAATTGCGTCTCTCCCTGGATCAGCGGGAGTGTCTCCTGCCAGACTCTCTAGTTATGTCCATAGATACAGCGGGAGTTCTTATATGCCACCTTACTTGGCATGGGTTGTGGATTTCCTTTGTTAAGTGGATGAGACTCCTATACACATTTCGTCCTAAAAAGGGAATTTCCCACAGTTAGGTCTGTGTGTTATAGTCTGTGGCTTTTTTTTACAAAAAAGTTTGTTCAAAATTTTAATTTTTTTTTTTTTAAATTTTTGTGTTCTTCAACATTCTATCCATAGTAGACCCAAGGATTTTGTGCATGTTTTTCAGTCTGAGATTATTTGGGGATATAATCCTTTGCAGGTCTTTAAACTTCCCTAGGACCCTCCTGCTAGAATTTGTTGTTGTTTGAGTATCCTATACACATGCCAGCTGGCTCGGGTTCATACCGGCTCTGTAATCTTGGAGGCGTGTGTAGTGGAGCTGGGCACTAGACAGGGCTGCCTGTTATCGACACTATTATTTGCCCTGGCTCTGGAACCATTTGCTCGGATAATACGGCAGGGGGTCCACTATCGGGGCTTATCCCTTTCTACCGATTGCCTCTATCTTTATACACTGATGACATGCTTGTATACATGAGAGGCGAGGACTAGGATCTTGGAGGAGCAGTGACTGCATTGACAGATGTTGGCCACTTCTCAAGGTTAGAGGTAAACTGGAGTAAATCCTGTGTTTACCCTCTCCGAGAAGGTAATGAAGGGAGCAGGCCTATACTGACTGCCCCGGCCCTACGGTGGCAGCAGACGACCATTCGCTATTTTCAATGTTTGGTTTTATTTCACAGTACGAGGCTCCTGCTCCTGCCAAGGCTGGACTGGGAACCCAAAGCAGCGCTTGCAAATTTTGTCAGACCAGCCCCCGTATGGTGCATAGCGAATGCAGCGAGCGAGCCTGACCACTACAAAAGGGGGTTTTGGGGGGTTCTGCCCATCGTTCCCTGTAACCTGCGCGCAAGCGCTCGCGCGCACAGTGCATTTCACCAGCGCGCACAGACTCTTGCAAAGCGCGCATGTAGTTGATTAACGTGCACCAGCCACGGTCTTTAAATTTGAGCGCCGTGAAAGGTGTGGTCTTTTCTTAACTTTGAAGCACAGTGGTATTACGGCACAGGCACGACTTTCAGGTTACTCTTGCCATGGGCCTGTGGAATGCCTTAACACAGCCCGGAGTAGGCGGCAGTTACACATGCCGTTTTCGCTTTTCGTGTCAGTGGTGCCCTGGTTCACAAGAAATATTTACCTGACATTTCAGTGAGTCTGCACTGATTGTAACATGCGGGCGTTCGGGCATGTTACAGGAAACAATGAGATTTGTAAGCCCATGTTCACAATCAGAGGCGCAACTAGAGCCAAATTTCGGGGAGGGGGGGCTGATAAAAATTTCGGGGGGCTAATTCTTCCAGCAATAGGCAGAGTGGAGATGCAGGGGCTCTAAGAAGGGGTGAAAAATCAACAAAGCCTCATTAACACGTGAATGGCCTTTTAAAGAACTGTGAAGTACTCGGGTGCGACTCTCAGCTCAAGAACTGTCTGTGTGTGCCCGGGAAGCTGTCTCAGCCCGGGCTGACACACACAATGGGTGGGGGGGGGGAGGGGGTAGGCTGAAGCCCTTTCAGCCCTATGGGCGTTGCGCGCCTGTTCACAATGTAGGATCAGGGCTGCTTTTCACTTAAATTTTTGAAAGTGTGCTGTACAAATGCCTCTCTCTGGTCGATGCTGCTAAAAATAAAAAAATTAAATTGTTATGTTTTCCCATCGGACTGGGAGCCGGTTCCATGTACTGACCAGCACGAAGACGTTGGAGAATAGTTCTGTTATTCAAAAGCTCACAACTGCTTTTTTAATGTTTTCTTCGTTTCACATAACACAGGATGGATTAATGCCGTTGCTGTGTGTGTGTTCAATCAGGGCCAGCTTTAGGACGTTAGTGCAGTCGCACCTGGCACTGACCTTGTGAGGTGTGTGGGGTGGGGGTCACTGTGTTTTTACAATAACTTTTGAGTTTGAAAGCAGGTGCTGCTAGTTTCCTTGGGTGGCCATCAGTCTTGAGGCAACATTAAAAATGTCAAGATAATGACAGTGATTAATGCTCCTGCTGGAGAGAGAGGGGAATTTTGTCTAGCGGCAGTTTGGGCTCATCCTAAAGTAGCTCAATGGGTTCATGTGCCTGCTGCAAAGAACGTGTGACTGATATGTACCATGATCACAGAACTGAGTGTGAGTGAACAATGAGTAGACCTATAAAAAAATAAATGTATGCCAGAGAGAAGCTTTGGAGATGTAAAGGGTACTGTTGGAGGATGGTAGTAAGGGAATTCATGGAGAAGGTCGTCAGTTGGGGGCTGACAAAACGATTGTCACACTGGGCGCCAGCAGCGCTAAAGCCTACCTGTTTTTCAGCCTCATCCAGTAGTCCCTGCGTTACATACCCCACCACCATTTGCAGCAGAAGGAATAGCTCTTACCATAGTTTTCAGGGTAGCATACATATTTTACCATACTCTTTCATTCTTTTAATGGGAAACCATGTTGTTATATATTACGTCATCACAGACTAGAAGATCTGCTTGTTCCTAAGCACATGGCACATTGCAGAATCACAAGTATAAGGTATTACCAGGGCCACTGGAATTATGCTTTATGTTTGCATAATGATGGATTTGCCACATAATCCATCATCTGAAACAGAAATCTGTAGATTTAAACCAAATAAAAATAGTTTCTAGCTTAAACAAATCAAAAGATCAAAAGTTACTAAAAAAAGTTGAGACATATGTTTGCGTGCATGGATGGACCTTCGCAAAGGTTGGCTGGGCATCTTTCAGTTGCTTATGTCTGTATTTGGTTTCTAAACCGGTCCTAAGGAGGTGAAATATTTGTGCAGACAGGATTACCGTGTATAAAAAAATTATAAAAGAATGAAGTAACACTATGAAAGCATGTGTTGTATTATCCCACATAATTTGCCTATTCTTGTTCCATAATTTAGTCAACAGTGCTGCATAATTTGGTGCTTTCCTCTGCTGCAGAATTCCAGGGGCCCTGGGTATTTTTGTTCAGCTTTTGTACAGGACACAATGTGCCATTACTATATTTCCATTGAATGTATAGACACTGACAAACGTTCTCTCACACTTTTTCACTCACCTTCTCCTACAGTCTTGCACCACACACCTTCAGGTCATATACTGTCTGTGTCTGGGAATGCACTCTGCATTCAGACAACTCACTCCTCATTCTCGCCCTTCACTTTCCCGCTCACTTTGTACTCACAGTGATCACAATGCACTCACACCATTCACGCGCTCACCCTGCACTCACAGTGATCACTCTGCACTCACAATACACTTGTGCTGTTCACCCTGTACCTCACCCTGCAGTCACACGAGCACACTACTCACCCTGCACTCATGTGATACTTCACTCACCTGTCCCCCTCACTGCTCAATCTGCAATCTCACTCAAACAAGCCCATCACTAACCATGCATTCATTCGTCCCACTCTGCACTTACATCCGCACCCAAATTCATATGGTCACCTCACTCACCCTGCAGTCACTCCTCTTACCGTACTCTTACACTGTCGCATCACTCACCGTGCATTCACATGGGCACGCCTGCCACCCACACAGCGCAGAGGGTTAATGTGCCTGCTACAAAGAACGTGTACCATGCAGATCACAGAACTGAGTGTGAGTAAACTAGGAGCAGCGCTATTAAAAAATGAAATGTTTGTCAGAAAGGTGCTATAGAGAGATGAGGTGCATTGTTGGTGAGTGGTAGTGAGGGAATTCATGGAGGTGGAGGAAATGGGGGAGGGGTGCCAAAAAAGACTGTTGCACAGTGTGCAACCAGTGCAGGGCCAGCCCTGGCTGGGAGTGTTAGCCCCCCAAAGTTCAGGTCTAGTTGCTCCCCTGATCACAGCATCCGTCATGGGCTGCATTTAACATAAATTCTTTCAAAAGGCAAACCATCAGCCCCACATTTAGAAAAGAAATGCAGCAGGTTTTATATAGTGCGAACTCAACCCAAAAGTATTGGAGCGATTTAAATGATTTATTTATTTATTTTTGTATGTATGGGGTGATTAATTGATTTGCTGAGAATCACAGGATGTTAATCTGACCTGAGACTCAAAACCCATCTCCTAAGTCGGCAGCTCGAGCATTAAGCCACAACCTCTAACACAAGAGCGGAAGCATTTTCAATATTATATACAACTTTATGCAACAAACAACCATTGACAAAGCCAATAGTCCTGACTTCTTGTAGGTGTAATGTTACTTGTATTATATATCTGGATGCAATGACAGAAGAAGCAAAATATCAGTCGGGTGGCACACTATGCTAAGCACAGATTTTTAGCTTAATTGCTTTTAAGCCACGCCCTTAATTGCATTGGTCACGCCCCTTTGAGAGACCCCCCTAGTTTTTTCATCCCACTCAAAGCCCTGGTCTACATGTGCGGTCGGGTTCTTGGCGCACATAGCCTTGGCTGCAGCGCACAGAGACCTTACTCTGCCGCACACGGAGGAAAAAAATTAGAGGGAACATTGGTTCTGCCCCCAAGAAAATTTGGGAAAAATGATGCATCTACAACACATCTGTCATTATATATTCAATTCTATTTGCTTTTAAAGCATAGTAAAGATGACCTCACTGTGCACCAGGATACGACAATCTTTGTTGGGGGCGCCATCCTCCCTCCAACTGCACCGATCTTCTCACTCCCACTGCAGACCCCACACCAACTTTCCAGCACATCATTCACTCAGCAGTCCTAGACATGCAGGGAACAGGGACACACAGGATACCACACCATACCATTCAAATTTAGTTTCTTTAGAGACGTATTTTTATGAACCATCAATTCAGACGCCTCCCTCTACGCAAGTAAAAGTGTATAGAATTGTTTCTGCACCCTTTAGCGCTAGCCAGCATGGAAAGCAGGATTCTGTGTTTAGCTCACTTCTTTCCAGCCCTCGCCCCTGGAGACCCTCACCCGCAAGCGCGCAGCGCACGTAGAGGCAACAGCCAGCAGAGGGTACGAGCATCTGCCCGCATTCCCGAGAGTGAGAGGAGCGTTGTTTCAGATAAGGGGCACGTCGTGCTCACGTAACAGAAGACGGTAATTAATCAAAAAATAAAACCCATTTACACAGATTTGTGCAAAAGCTGCTGCTGGACAGCGCAGAAAGAGGGGAGGTCAAAAACGTAAGTACAATGTTAAAATAGGGAGAGGTGGGCTCAAAGACGACAACAGAGGGCTAGAGGCGCACGTGCCTTGCCACGGGGCTTGCCCACACACACAGAATGCTCACCTTTTTTGGGTCGCGACCTGCTTGCTCCATCACGAGTGAGAGGAGGGGCTCCAGTGGCTGGTATAGATCAGGCCCCTCCCCTCACCTGCGCCGAGCCGCTAACGCCCCCCGGTGCAACGGTTCGCACGCAGAAGTTCTTCCACAAAGCAGTCAGTTCAGGGAGTCGCCGCTCCTCACCTCAGCTGTCGCAGGCAGGGCCTGGATGGGTAAGGCCAACAACTCGTACTGGAGGAAAGCAGGGGTTTGGCTGTGACAGACTCCACTGCTGCACCTGGACTGTGGAAGGATGAAGTGGCCCCCGCCCATCAGGCCCAACTCCTTTTATTATAATGAGGCGCCTCTGTCAGTCATGTAAAATTAATAAACGTGCACGGTCCCCTTTCACGAGCGGTGCTGTTGCTTCAAACCCTAAACATAAACAACGCACCTCCTAAAAAGCCAGCGTGCCGAGAGCCCAAAACATGCCCACTCTTCGGACAATACCAGCCCGTAGATATTTGGGGAATTCAAGGGGCTGGTGAGAAAAGGCTTGGGTAGGCGCTCAATCATGCGGACCCCCTGGGAATGTGTCATGGACCCGTGGGGGTCTATGGACCACAGGCGCTGCAACGAACACGTACGAAATTGCCATACACCTCTGAGCTGCCATTCCTGATTACCAGACGCTTGGGGCAGATGGTGGGTTGGTTGGAACTTCATCGCTGTATAGGACTGGGGATCACTATCTTGGACGATTTATTTGCGGGGGTGAGTTCTGTCCCTTCACAGAATTGCAGGCGACATATGACCTGCCAGCGGGAAATGTTTTACTCTGCGGATCTCTGCTGCTCAAGAAGGGTGAGTGGTAGGGTCACAGTATCGCAGAACCGCTAGAGCACGAGTGCCCGTGTTATATCTTTCTAATAACAGGCTGGATGAAGGCGGTCACCTTGCTCTACAGAGCACTATTGAAGGGAGCACAACTGAATCTGACATATTTGAGACAGCACCAGGAGGAGGACTTGGGGACGCCACTGACTGACAAAGCTTGGAAAAGGATGCTGGAACTCACCCCCAAAGTGCCCAGTTTCAAGCTCATTCAGTTCTATTACCTCCATCGGGCATACTTCACTCCTTGGCGCCTCCATGCTGTGTTCCCCAGCGCAAAATCGATGTGTTCTCGTTGTCTAGCGTAGGATGCATGCTTTTTCACATGGTCTGGTCTTGCCCGTCGTTTGCTTCATACTGGTCCACCGTGCTCTGGGTTGCTTGGCATGCCACTGAGCTGAACTTTGAGCTCACTCCACAACTGTGTTTACTGGGCCCCCATGCCTGAAGCGTGGCCCATAAGGTGACAGACAGATTCATAGATTTGGCACTCATTCTTGCTCGCAGACAACTGACCATGAGTTGGAAATTGGCCCGAGGTCCTGACGCGAATAGGTGGGGTATGAAGTTGGTGAAATGGGCGGACTGTGAAAGGGAGGTGATAGGGAAGGAAGAGAGTAGAGGGGTACGCAGGTTCCAGATCTTGCCTGAGTGGGATGCTATACTGGTGGCTTGCCCCAGACTGTTCCTAGATGGGCAGATTGTAGAGCAGGAACCGCTGTCTGGGACCTCTACTCCTTCCACTGACTTGCGGGGAATGGCTCTGACCCTACGGACCAGCCCTTAAACTGTTTGGAGTGTGAAAGTATGGTAGACTGTGGGCACCCGGCCAAGGTTGAATGCATAGACAGATACCTGTGGTGATTGCGGACGGGCGTGGGGCCGTACAAGCGCTCTTTCCCATGAACGAGCCCTGGGTACATTGGCTCAGTTGCTGTCCCCCACCTGATGCACGATTGCTTGCCAAATGTTATACTAGGTGGCACACTACCCTGATACATAGCACTGTTCCTGGCTCTTCTGCTGGCTTTTTTTACCCTTTGTTGGTTTGTGATGGTTTGATTAAATGCAAATATTAGAAAAACATAAAAGAAAACTATAGGGAGTGAGGGTGAGAATACTTGCCTGGCTCCCCATCTATTAATGTTAGTTTAAATACATTGCAATCTGTGAAAAATATTGACTTCCCAGCTCAATTGTTTAAGGGTATTTGGCTAATATGTTGCATTAAAGATCCAGTGGTGGAATAAGTCTTGAATTGCACAGTGTCCATTTATTTTGAAGAAGTCTTGCTTCAAGGAATTAACTATTAGTTAAATCTTTGCTCTGGCTTCTTGAGATCTCTGGTTATTCTCTCCTGTTCACTTGTTTCAACATGAATCTAATTCAGGCATACTCAAAGTACGGCCCAGGGGCAGCTCACGGCCCTCCTGATCTTTACATGCAGATACCTAGTGCACAGCAGCACTGGGCTGCTGTTTACTTGACTTAGCACTAATATTCAGAAGGATGCCCAGCCCAGGACGACCTTGACAACTTGGTACAGCATCAACAGAAATGTTTGTAAAAACTTCCACATTCATCTCTAAAATTTCCCACATCTCCTGTAAGTATAGTATGTTTTAAAAGCCAATGAAAGAACAAGATAGATTATCTTCAAGCACCTTCTTCACACATGCTTTGTTCTAGGAGATCATATTTCACAGCCATCAAACTCTTGATTTTAACGGTGTGGAATTTTCAAGTGGAGTTCTATGCATAGACTGTGCCAAATTAATATGGTTGGACTGTGTTAGCTAAAGAGGCAGCCCGCCAGCTCCTGTCCCCCTTCTCACTAGTGGAGCCTGCTGTGTAACATGTAGACAACGTTATCAGCCAGTCATGATATTGTGGAATAGCCTTAAATTTAAATCCTTGCCAGGTTGTGCTGGAGATTGACCTTGGAGATTTCTGATAGTAATTGTCCCATTCATATTTATGACCTGAGGTCTCCCAGATTTCGGTGCCAGCATCAAAATTAATGAGTAATACTTGTAATAGTTTTAGGCCCTGATTCCAAGTTGAACAATAATGGTACAGTTTTACCGCACTTTAAAATCGCTTGAAATGTTACCGTTATTGTGCCGTTAAATCATCCCCAGTTTTGAGCAATTATGAGTTTGACCCAGTGGAAAGAGGAATTTACCCTGTGTGGCCGATTATTCGTGCAGTGATATCATACAGAATTTTCATTCCATGGGGTTTTTCAGCTTATATTTACCACCTGCTCAGAGCCTATGGTAAGTATATGTGGCAGCTGGTGAGTGGGATGGGGGCGAGAGTGGGAGGAGTAAGGGAGGGAAGGGAAAGAGTTTGTTTCTACCTGGGGGCAGCATTGTATGCCTCCTTGTTAGAAAAAAGTGCCCAATACTTAGCTGCTGCAACTGCAAGGTATCATGCAATTTGTCTGGTTGGAAAATTCAGGTTAGGTTCTTCCACTCCCGGCAAAGCTAGGTGCGTATACATCTAACGACTACTAAGTAGGCTCTTAGTATATAACCTCTGTTTAAACTGTCATGTCTCCCTCATGATATTCAAAGGCATGATAAAATAGTCACACTCCCTCCTTGTTTGATTTTGAGCACATAAATACGTTTCTTGAACAGCAGTTATGTCAGATAATGTTTTTGGTTTTCCTTAGAGGCTTCATTAGGCTTAGTGATGGGGGTTCCTCCAGAGAATGTAATCATAGGACAAACAATCCTCCCTGTTGAATTAAGATCCTATAAGTTACATTAAGAAAAATTGTTCTTTTATCATTGGGCATTTTTCTCTCATCAGGAGAAAGAAACCAGGTAGGACCGCTTCTCTCAGTTGTTTGGCTATTTATTCAAGAGCGAAGTAACAGCAGTACGGACCAATAGGAAGACGGGACACAGCTCTTCCAGCTGTCTCCGCTCGCGGCCTTGGAACCCCCGATCTAAAAAAAACCACACACACAGTTCCAACGCTGTCAGCAGCTCGAGACACAACCCACCTCCCTCTTCCAAAAACAGAAAAAAAAGAGAACAAAGGGTAACATAATTTGGTCAACAAAATAAAATACAACCAAACCCCCTACAATCCAAAACATAACCAGAAATTCACAGAAAAAATATTCACGAGAGCACAGAACTCACACACAGAATGAAAGAAAACTGGAACTGATGGCCTAAAAAACATTACATGCACATATTAAAATCACTAAAATGAATCAAGTAGATTATTTCTTATATACAAAGCAAACACAAGGAGATGATGGTTGCTTTGTTCGCCCTAAGTTGGCACGGTATGCCCGGACGTGGGTCCCTTGCTCACTTTCCTACTGGATTCAAGCTAGCCTGGCTTATGAGGGGTGTTACCCCGAAACCGGTCCCAGTATGCTTGTTTCCAGTCCAGGGAAGACCTGGCTTGGCAGTTCGGGCTGGACTGTTCCCATGAGGCACAGGGTCAAGACTGATTTGCATATAGCTGGGACTGAACTGAGGTGGCGAAGTGAGCTAAAGAATGATGATGGATTCAACCCAGATCTGTGACTGGGGGTGAGTGTCTGAAACGTTTCAGCGCTCCATTCATCATCTCCTTGTGTTTGCTTTATTTCTAATGTACCACATAATCTCTAAATTTAACAGGTAAACGCTTGTCACACCTCAATTGTCTGCTCGTACTCTCACTGTCCTCACTCTTGCCACCCACACCTTTCTGTTGGCTATTCCCAGTCTTAACACCAGAAGATTCAACAGAGCCATCCTGTTGTAAGCCCTTTAAAACCCTTGATTCCTTCAACCCTGTGCCCACCTTCGCCACACTTTCACAGTTCCACCATTGACCATTATTTAACTTGACAGCACAACCATCGGTGCTTATCTCATCAATCACTTACACAGGTCCAAACTTCAAATTTCCTTTCTTTACCATGTGGCTAGGAAATGTTATGCAAACAGAATCCCCAACAACCCAGTTTCAGCTTTTAGAACCGTGGATGATATCATATCTCTGTTTACTTCTCACCTAAATCTTCAAAATGTTGCTGCGAGCTTTAGCCAGTGTCCTTTCTTGTCCACATTATAATACAACATTGAATAAACTATTGATGTTAGATAACCATCTTAGAAACAACTTGTCTAAGGGTCTTGCTCCCTCTCAAAGCCACAAATAGTTTGACTTCAGTAACACTATAGGGGGTATTGTGATATGCCCATAGCATTGATCATAACGCATCCTCCACACAAAGATCAGAAGTAACAGCACCTCTGATGGGCTTGATCACCAACCTATTCATCCTCTCCACAGGACCATTGCTTTAAGGATGATACAAACTACACCGCTTATGTTTGATACCAGCATCTTCCAGGAATTCTCTCTCATTTCACTAGACATGAATTGCACCCATTATCCGACACAAGTTAAGCAGGATCTCTCACAAACCTCACTTCAAACTATTTAGAAACATAATCTGCCGGTATGATCAAATGCTTCTGATGAAGTGGTACTATATGAAATGGACCCAGAAAATCTACAAACGATCCAAAACCCCTTCAGGACACACAACTTGCCCCATGGGCGGTTTCTTGCATTGTAAACCCTTATCATTAGCACAACAGACTACACACCTCTCAACCCAAATTTCCACATCCCTTTGCATGGCCGGCCACCAATATTTTTCTTTCACCCTTTTTTATTGTAAGTCATACCCAGATGACATTTGTGACTTATGTCAAGCAATCTTTTCCTGACCATTCCCGGAGGAACCATTTTGCCACCCCTCAAAAAGAACCAATCTTCTATAGAAAGTTTATCTTGGATCTTGCTGCAAGGTTGGACATTAGTCACAAGAGAGTTCTCACGAGGCCAACATTTAACTAGATATACCATACCCTTGGCCAGCTCAGTATCCTTAGCAAGTTCACTCCTCTACTCCACCTCACAGACATGTTTGCTTTCAGACCAATACACACTAGCAACCAAACATTCATTGCCTTCATTGCTCTCCATATCCGCATGTGAGTCTTTATCTAATACAGGCAACCGAGAGAGGAAATCTCCCTTTTTATTTCTCCCTTCAGCTATTTGTTTGATTTCAAAATGATGCTCTAAAAGCTTGGAGCTAAGGAGTATTAGTCTGGTGGTTGCTTTAGTAGAATTTACATTAATTCCACTCAAAATGCATACCAGGGGCTTATGATCCAAATGTATCAAAAACTTTGCACCCCAAACTCAAGATTGAAACTTTTCAACAGCCCACGTACATGCGAGCATCTCCTTCTCAATACCTGAATATTAGCGTTAATGTACCTTCAAGGTGCGGGAAGCAAAAGCAATGGTGTGATCACTGCTATCCCTTCCTTGTGACAAAACTGCACCCAACCCCTCACCACTGGCATCAACAGTGATGCACAGCCTCTACCAGGAACATAAAGACTCAGCAAAGGAGCTTGCGTAAGTTTGTACTTAATCAACGCAAATGCAAGTTCTTGTTCCTTTCCACAAACAAACTGAGCATTTTTCTTCAACAATTTGTACATAGGTTCAGCAATGGGGGCGAAATTCTCTATGAACTTAATATAGAACTTGCACAGTCCCATGAATGCCAACAATTGGTCACGGCACACTGTAGCTTTTTCTATTGCCTCTAGCAGTCCTGGCCTAGGCTTGATTCCACTGCCTGTGTTCACATGTCCCAAAAACTCCACATGGCTGACTCCAAAAATACATTTATCTTTTCTGAGTCTTATCCCTTTAATTTTGCAATTCTTCAGTAGCCCTTTCTGACTTTCAAAGTGCTCTTCACTTCTTCCACAGACTAGGACATCATCCCGGAATGCCATTACTCTATTCAAACCACCCAACATTTCACTCATCAACCTTTGAATGACTGCAGCTGCAGATGCCAGACCAAATGGCATCCTTCGAAATTGAAAAACACAATCAGGTGTAACAAAGGCTGTCAAATGCCTTGACTCCTTAGCTAACACCACCTGGTGATATGCTGACCTAAGATCAAGTTTAGACAAAACCTTCGCTCCACTCAAAGTAGAAACCATGTAATCTATCCTAGATAAGGGATATCCATCCACCTAGATAGCCTTATTAAGAGCATGTAAATCTATGCACATCTTCAATTCTTTATTCTTCTTCTGTGCAACCACAATAGGTGAGAGCCACATTGAAGACTCAATTGGCTCTCATACTCCATTCTTACACATCTTCCTCAACAAAGCAGATAACTCAATGCGAACACTCAGAGGCACACATCGCAACTTGTGCTTTACAGGTTTAACACCATCTTTCACTTTGATGACATGTTCAAAGTCTCTAATTTCCCCAAAATACAGGCAGGGACCTGCAAGGGGCCAAAGATATGCTGGAAGAATCTGGTCTTCTTTCGGGGCTGCGGGTGAACTGGCAGAAATCTAAGGTATTTCCCGTGACGCTGGACAGACGTCCTCCAGAGGGACTAGGAACCTTACAATGGGAACCCACCTGTCTAGAGTACTTGGAGGTGACGATATATCACAACTCTGCAGACTTGGTGAAGGGCAATATAGGCAGGGGGATAAGAGCACTCCGCTCCTGCATGGACTTTTGGGGCTCACTGCCGCTGTCAGTGGCAGGCAGGGTGGCCCTCCTGAAAATGGTGGCGCTGCCGCGCCTGCTGTATATATTCGGGACACTCGCGCTATGGTTACCGAGTACGACATTCCGTGATCTAAAATCACAGATAATAACATTCCTGTGGGGGACAGGCCACAGACGAGTAGCCCTGGCCACGATGCAACGCTCCACATCCACAGGGGGGCTAGCAGTCCCCGACCTTGAGGCATACTATCTCGCAGCACAGCTGCAATGGATGTGAGATGGCTAGCGGACAGTAGAAACCCAGACAGAGTGCAGTCACCATTCGCCCCAGAAACCCCAATTCTAGCAAGAATCCTACTAAGTCTGAAGCAGAAACCGCACAGGAGAACGGAAGAGGAGACAATAGTAACGCAGTGCTGGGCAAGATGGCTACAGCGGGCGGGTTGCAGGGTCCCCTACTCCCCAGACATACCCATCGAAATGCTCCAATTTTTACTGCATGGGGGGAACTGGGCTGGACTAGATGACTGGAAGGAAGCGGGGTTGACAGTGGTCGGGGATCTCTTTAGGGAATCCCAGATGCTCCCATTCGAGGAACTCCGATCTCCCACAGGGACATTTCCTACTACACAGAGCCATTGCAGCGGCGTTCAGGAAACACTGGGCTACGGGAGCGACAGAACCCAGAGCGCTGGACTGCTGCAGATACGTGGTCCTTTCTGCAGGTAGGATGAAGATCCTGCATCTATGGAGCCATCAGGCGAGACGTTCAGAAACCCATGGAGCGACTAAGAACACAATGGGAAGAGGACTTAGGGGTGCCGATTAGAGAAAAAGACTGGGACACCATTGTTGAACACACCCTGAAGGTATCTAGAAACACTAGGTTTAAACTCATAAATTATTATGCCCTACATAGGGCGTACCTAACACCAACCAGAATCAGGCGCTACTTCCAGGTGGAGGAGGCGGCTTGCCCAAGATGCGGAGAGAGAGTGGCGCATATTCTTCACATGCTGTGGGATTGTCCGGGCCTGAGGGGATTTTGGGAGGAGGTACTAACGGTATTCGAGAACACGATAGATAAAGAGGTACCACACACGCCAGGCCACTGTATACTAAACTGGTTCGCACACACGGCCAAGACAAAGGTCACTGGGAGGTTTGAAGACCTAGCATATGAATTAGCGAAAAGGGAAATCACGAAGAATTGGAAGGCTGCGAGAGGGCCAAGAATAGAGAGTTGGAAAAGGGAACTGGAGAAGTGGGCAGACGCAGAAAATAGAATTTTGCTGAGAGCAGCGAACCAAGGCATAGGGAACCTGGAAACCGCGAGAGCCTGGGGGAGACTGTTGGATGACATGAGGACTCCGGACCTAGATGAGACAGCAGAAGACCTACCAAATTCGCCGCCACAGGGAAGGGACAATGAGATGGGGACACAGAGGGTATAAGATAGGACGATGGTTGAGAGACCCCCCTCACCGCACGCAGACCCCAGACAAAGATAGAGCACATAGAGCAAGAAGCGAACACACAACGCTGGAAAATATAAACTAAGAATAAAGCAACTCGTTCAGGGGAGGGGGAAATGGGAGTTGGAACCGGTTAATTCTGTTGAAAAGTTTGTTTTTTCTCTTCCGAAATGATAATAAAACAGTAAAGAGGAAGAGAACAGTAGCATAACCATATAGATATGTAAATGTCTGAATGTGTAAACAGTAAAATTGTATGGGCATCAAATGGCAATAAAATCTGTTTAAAAAAAAAAAAAAGCATCAGCAATTTTGTCTAACAATTGTGTGACCTCACCAGCCCCTGAACTTTCCTCTACATCTCCGAACCCAAAAAGCTGTTGCGCACAGCCTGGTTTCCCCACAATGCCCAGACACCCTTGATGATGCCACCCAAGAATGTCAGGACCATCAACCAAAACATGCACTATCCCTTGCACCGATCTTTCTTTAAAGCTGATGATAGTTTCAAAATATCCCTCAAGATCAATCTTAGAACCATTGTAACTACGAGGGTTGATGTCAGGTGGAACAAGATCACAACATATATTCTTCTTCATCACAGTTGTGCGCAAAATAATGGTAATTTTTGAACCTGAGTCAGTCATGAGGGGGACCATTACACCATCCACTCAAAAATCATCAATGGGATCTTTAGATCTGGACAGATCATTTTCATGAACATTCATGCACAGTAGCAGATTGCTCACTTTTTCACTTAAGTTCTGGTCATCTTGTTCCCCAGAAATAACATTAACCCTTCCACTTACCCATTCACGTGAATTGTGACACACTCTAGGAAAATGCACAATCACACCACGCTTCATACAACGTTCCTTTTTCGTTGGGCACATCTTAAAAGAGGCAGTATGGGTTTTTGATCCACAACAAAAACATGTACCATCAAAACCATGGACATTTTTCTTCCTAGGCATGAGTTCCTTGTCACCCTTACTATTCTTGACCACACACACAGTCTTTCTCTTCCTGCACATTTTTCAACACTTCAGCCGAAACCTTGGACTCCTCAATACTATTGGCAATTTTCAAAGCCTCCTCCATAGTAGGATTTTTGCATGCTAATGACCTTTCTTGGATCCTTTTGTTAGAACACCTCGTAACCAATTGATCCCTTATAAGTTGTTCTGTAAAGCTACCAAATTTGGCCACTAACATCCTCAACGAGGCTACATACATGTCAATGGATTTATTTGCCTGCTGTTCCTGTGGGGAAAAAAATGTTTTCTAATAGATTAGGTGGTTTAGAGAAATATTTTTTCAATCTTTGAACAGTCTCCTCATACTCATCGAGCTCATCTTCATCATCCTACGGAGTGAAGACTGGTAGATATTCAAACATTTCTTGGCCTTCTAATCCAGGAGAATGTTCTAGAAGCCAACGTTTCCTGTCCGCTTTGAATTTAAAACCATCAATGGCTCCAAGATAAGCATTAAACGCCCTAAACCATTCCTTCCACTTAATTGTAGGTTCACCTGGAGATTGCAAACGCAGAGGTGGTGGATTTAAAGACTACGTATGGTCACTCAAGGTCTCCTGAATGAGCATAAAGCATAAGATCCAAAAACAAGAACACACCCTATGTACTGTAGAGATAATTCCAGTAGAGCAGTTACTGCAAAAAGTGGTTAACAAATGTCAAAAACAAAATAAATATGACTCCCTTATGGAAAAACAGTGGAAAGACTACACACTGTATCGGTACAACATGCTGTGTTATAAATGTAGAATATTGTTACTCTGTAATATGACTATAGAAAAGCCATTTGTTGACTCCTTTAAAAATGGCCACCGCCCTGACTTCATCAAGTGCAGACAAGGAAATAGAATTAAAAGGATGTATAACTTAGATCAATCCAAAACGGCTGCCAAATTGACTCCAGATACGTGATGACATAAACTTCTGAAACAACTCGACCAATATAAAATGGCTGCACATTAATCAAAAAAGCAGAAACTAGACCAATCAAAGATGGCCACCGAGTTGAAGTCATATGCGTGATGACATGAGCTCTTGTGAGCAATTAAAAATGGCTGCCACGCTATTGCCGTCATCACATGAAGTTGGGAATGCCTTCTTCCCCTCCGACACTCTAATGTGAGCCACCATGTGCTGGTGCCACTCAGCACAGCGTGCATTAGCTGCATTAGCTGTTGCCCCTGAGGAGATGACTCACCTCCCCCAACGTCACCGATTGGTGGTGCCACATCCTAGTGGTGCAGCGGCACACGTGAGAAAGACCTCTCATCACTAATCTCGTATCAGGAAAAAGAAACCACGTAGGACTGCTTCTCTCAGTTGTTGGGCTATTTATTCAAGAGTGAAGTAACAGCAGTATGGGGCAACAGCAAGAATGGATACAGCTCATTCACCTGACTGCTCCTCTCAACTGTCTCAGCTCATGGCCTTGGAACCCCCAATGTACCTCACACTGAGAGTTCCAACGCCGTTAGCAGCATGAGACACAACACATTTGCTCAACCATAGGTACATTGACCCAGCAGGCACATCTAATTTGGACCTTCACCCTGTAGTTTTTAATAAAGTTTACATATTTGAATTCTGTATCTGCCATACTTACACTACTGCGTGTTGGGGCCATTTTTCTCTCTTAAGGGTATCCAGGGTGGACTGAAAGATCTCATAAAATGTAGGGTTGGTACCACTTATCACTCTATTTTATTGCTAATGTTTCAGTTTGATATCTGTTGGAAAATGGCCCTCTCTGAAGGGTCACCCCAAACCTTTTGCCTTCCTCCTTCTCTTTTTCTGACCTTCTTTTTGTCAGCTTTAGGACTTTGGGCACTTTACCACTGCTGACCAGTGCTAACATGCATGTGCTCTCCCCTCTTAAAATGGTATAATTGGTTTGCTCCTGTTTGGCATATTTGATTTACTTGTAAGTTCCCTGTAAAGTGGTATACAATATACCCAGGGCCTGTAAATTAAATTCTACTATTGAGCCTGCAGCACTGATTGTACCACCCACAGAAGTAGCCTTTCAAACCAGTCTCAGGCCTGCCACTACAGGGCCTGTGTGTGCAGTTTACTGCCACTTCGACTTTGCATTTAAAACTACTTGCCAAGCTTGACACTCCCCTTTTATTACTCATAAGTCACCCCTAAGGTAGGCCCTAGGTCGCCCCAAGGGCAGGGTGCTGTGTAAATGAAAGGTAGGACATGTACTGTGATGTTTTGCATGTCCTGGTAGTAACAAACAGCTTATTTAGTTTTTCACTGCTGTGGGGTCTACTTCTTTCATTGATTAGCATTGGGAATTCCTTAATACACTTTTAATCTGTAATTCCTAATCATAGAAGAGTAGCTTTTTCATGTTTCATATGTTTGGAATGGTAATACATATCCTCCTTACTGGTAAAGCTGGATTTGTCATTACCATTTTAGACATGCCACTTTTAGAAAGTGGACATTTCTCTGTGCTTATAGCTCTGTGTGCTTTGCAGCCTTTCTGCAATACACGTCTGGGCTGGGTGACAGCCACACTTTGTGCATTCCCTCTAGACAGCCACAGCACAGGAAAGATAGGTGTGTCTGAGTACTCATCTACATACATCTGCATTCTGATGGCCTTGCCTGGGCAGGATGGAAGGGAGGGGCTAACAGTTCACTTGAATAGGCAGTGTCCTGTCCCCACACAAAGTACTGATTACCCCCCACAGATAGCCTGGCAGACAGAACTGGGTTGAAAGGCATACTTGTGCACTTCAGAGAGCTGCTTTGAAGTCAACCCACATCAAAGGCACTTTTGGGTATAAGTACTGGGTCTCTTACTGCATAATTTACAATTCTGAAATTAAGCCCTATACTCACAATTGGGGCCTTTGTGTCCAAGAGATCCTGCAGTGAGCAGCAAGGAAGAATACAGCTTGTGCCATGGCCTCTAGCTTGTCAGAGGGACATTCAATAAGTGATAGACCTTGTGTGTTGCTTGGAGCGGAGACATTCATTTTACCTCTTTGCTATTCACCATGAATTCTAAAGAAAGCCCCCTCTCGAGGGACTGGGGGAGGGTCCCTTACGCACGGGACGTTGGGCCACAGTACATTTAACACACAATAAAAAAGGACCTCACATAGAAGTTATTTGTTCCTTGTTGGAAAACTACCACAGGAGCAATCAATTGGTTGATCAGTACAAATATTAGTTATTTCTTAAATTATGTAAATAACATTTCTCACATATATTTCATTGTAATCATGCACAGGAAAACGTTTGCTTAATGTGCAGTATATTGTGTACTTGACCCATCACCAGTGAATCAATCTGTACAATATAAAAGAACCATCTGGATTCACAAAGGAACAGGCCAATTCCACTATTGCTTTAAAGGAAAAAGGGGAAGGTTTCCAGAAAAGGTATATTAGAATAAGTCTTTTTACAGTTCATGAAACTGAACAAGCCTTTTGTGTGAGCCACCAAGGAGTGCTATTAGCAGCATGATTCAGGAGAAGCAAAGAGAGTCTCTAATGCTCATTTCTCATAACTGATGGCAAGCTCTCCAGATCCGGACTCAAATGGCTAATGTTTTTCCCTTGGGGTAAGTGTTGATTCGTTCCAACCCTGGATGAGTGGAAGGTCTCCTCAGGACTTGGCACTGTGTAATCTATTCAAAAACAATTAGTAAATTGCTATACTAATCTGGTCAAAGAAAATGTGGGACCCATTTATTGACCCACCTCTCAATGGTCAATTAAAATGGGAAAAAAGAGGGAAAAATACATTTGCTTTGATGAGTGGTAAACAACGGTCTGAAAAAAACTTAGAAGGGGAAAACATTATACACCTTTTGTGTGTATAGTGGCTATAGAGAAAATCGAGAAAGATGGCGCCAAATACCTGATTCAAAAATACAATGTTAGTTGAAATAACCATCACAATGTGGCTCCCCAAATGAAAAGGAAATAATGGAAAAACTCTGAATCATAAAGGTGCCAAAAGGCTCACAAACTTAAAAACATAATTGACAGAATGTACACTGCTATCGCTGTAGGTGCCAGCAGAGCAATATTTATCCAGTTGAACAAACAGTGAATGATAATTGGTGTGGGACCTTGGAGATCTACATGCCACGACTACTGAAGGCTTGTTGAGACATAGATCCCCAGGATACAATTGCTTGTTCTTCCTTTAAAGATATCCCGCCTTTCCATTCTTCATTCGGCATTGCCCTTCTGCCCAACTCCTATAAGTACCAATCTAGCAACGACAGCCTCCTTAATAGGGTTTCCATCAGAGCATTGTAAAGTAATCTGATATTTGCTTTCGACTCAAAATGTACAGGAGTAACAGTCCTGTAGAGCCCTTCTTAAAGTTTTGTCATAGAAAATCTGAAATATATTTATGTATTTTTATGATGCATAGCAATTTCCAACCTGCAATGCTAATATCTGATTCTGATGAGTTTACTGAAATGATCTGTTGAGATTTATGTAATGAAATGAACATTGTCTTTCCAATAGGCCCTGAGGTGTTTCGGATTTCCTTTGTTTTTCCAAATGGAGATACATATGGTAAGATACGTTTTCACGTTGCGCTAGATACATGTGTGTGTTCACTGAAAAAAGGGTGATCAATGCTGGCTAAACGCAAAACCTAAAAAGACGCGCAAATTCACCAGTTAAGGTGCTAACTTAACCATAACTTTCAACACCATAGTGTGAGAAATGTGGACATGAGCTGTGAATAAGAGACAGGGTGGGTATGTTGGTGTGTGTGTACGATTGTATGGGTCTGAGTGTAAGCTCACGTAGTGAGACCTAATTTTAAATTGTAATTGTTCAATTGTTTCTTCTTAATGGGATTAGTGCTGGGATTTTGACAGAGAATGTGACATTGAGCAAATGATCTATAGATTTGTGAGAATGCTAATGATGATCTGTTACACTTTGGGGATTTCCATTTCAAAGGGGGCTTCCATCTTTGTGTAATCATTATTGATTTCATTTGTGAAACTGCAGATGCTGTAATTTGGTACTGTGTGTGAAATAATGTGCAACATTACAGAGTGTACGGACAAGGGGAAGAAGTTAAGGTTAAATCACTACCTTGCATTAAGACGTTCACATCTCCCAGTATTGATTCCCAACCATTCTTAGCTCATCCTAATAACGTTGGGCCCGATTCACAGAACTAACTTAAGACAAAATCCTAAACTTACTACCATTTTGGTATTCACAGAAGGCACTTACTCATTTTGGTATTCACAGAAGGCACTTACTCATTTTGGTATTCACAGAAGGCACTTACTTACTCATTTTGAGTAACTTACTCATTTAGTATTCACAGAAGGCACTTACTCATCAATGAGTAAGTGCCTTCTGTGAATACCAAAATGAGTAAGTGCCTTCTGTGAATACCAAAATGGTAGTAAGTTTAGGATTTTGTCTTAAGTTAGTTCTGTGAATCGGGCCCAGTGTTTTCTGTAAACGTTATTGTTTTTTTTTTAAGCTTCTAAAATTACTCAAGTAGGGAGTTAGTTGTCACAAAGAAAGGGAGAAGAGTGTGTTCACAATTGATTGGGTCATACCTAATTTGTTTGGTTTAGCTAGATGTTTGTGATCGTACATATATTTTTTTCTCACACACATGAATGTCCTTAAACTTTTTTCCTCATGTATATCAGGCATGTATCTGCAACAGTTAGTGTGCCTAGCCCACTCCATTGTATGTGTATTGTTTTGTTAGTTATGTGGTGCTTTTCACAATATATTTAATGCTTGTTTGCTGACTGTTGGTTGTGTAGTACCTTATTGGTGACATAGCATCTTGACCAATTTTGCATTGTAGTGCCTTATTTAAACTTTTGGGGTGTTTAGCTCTTTATTTATGATGTTGCTCTTTACAAGGTATATAGTGCCTTATTATTCAATTGTGAGTGCAGCATAATCTTTATGTCATTGTGGGAAAACATCATACCCCTTGTAGAACAAACTTGGATGTTCAATGGAGCATGGGCTTCTGGCATACAGGCTTCTTATAGAGGTGTATAGTTTTGAAGAGACAAGTGAACCCAAGTAATCTGGAAGGGACCTTGGGTGTGAGCATTTATATTGGAATAGTGGTCCCTCACAATATCAATTTGCTTTCGTGATTAAGACAGAAATACAAAGACATCTATGCTCATATATCTAAATAGATGTTTATACTTCAATACAAGGAACACATAAAAACATAGAAGTGGGACAATTTACAAAAAACAAGAACCACAAAGCAGGTGTCCAACCTCAGGCATTACACATGTTGGCCAGAGTACAAATAAGTAGTTAGGGCCAAGAAACATATACATTAGCAGCATAGCACTTTATAGTAACAAATTTCTCAATTGTGTCAAGGTGCTGTGGTCACCCTATCGCTACCTACACGGGATCGCGCACAATGGCCGGTCCACGAGCCTCCCCTTACCGTGCAAGACTTACCCCCTCCAGGATCCACATTGTGAATCCTACTTGACATTCTTCTCAGGCATCAATTGTAATGTCCTGATGATGATCCCATTACCCAGTTAAAGGATCAAAACGTTGTTGATTCCAGCACCTTGACACAATTGAGAATTTTGTTACTATAAAGTGCTAATGTGCTAATGTATATGACTCTGTGCATCTGTCCGGTATGGACATGCACACTGCACATGTCCGTCGGTCTTGCCTAGCATGGATTGAGGACACCCAAGCACTGTATAGCCTGTGACCTATTTAGGCTCTTACATCTGCATCACATTCCCCCAAGTCTAGCAGCAGAAAAAAGGCAGAATTTGTATTTTTGAACAACTCAATACATCAGTAATAGTTTCTAGTGTCATAACCATGTCGCTATCATTGTAGAGTCAGGTCAGTTTTAAAATTGCCTAGCCAGAGATTCTTTTTTTGTTGACGTGCTTTCTTTTGCTGGCATGGAAGAACACTGCCTGGACTGACCATAGTATTGTCACAGATGATGTCTTCTGTGAGATGGTATGTGATTATATCATTGATCACTGATGTCATTTGTGATGTCATCTGTGACCAACAGGGCTGTCCCTAAGGGGCGCCAGGGCACCAACCCCCTGCCTCCCTCTGCCTTTCTACTGCTTGGCAGATTGCAGCCTTTATATGAAAGTAAACGATCCAACGGATCATTTGTTTGCATGTAAAAGCAGTAATATTACATTGACAGCAGAAGAGGGATCCACTAGATGTATTTATTACTCATGTGTCAGGCGGGGGCTGTTGCAGCTTGGCCTCACACATAAACAATACAAATCTGACATGCTGCACTAGATTCATGCAGTGCAGCATGTCAGATAATGGAGCATCACGGCTTGTCAATCACACACCTTCTTGTCCAATCAGAAGCTGGAATAGAGAAAAAAGGTCTACCTCAGCACCTTGCACCCTATTCCAGCTTCTGAGTGGGTGGAAGCTCGTGGGTATGCCTCTCGCTGCTTCAGAGAGAAGGGAGTTGGAAATCTTGGGCCTGCTCAGGTAAGTTTTTGTGTTTAAAAATGTGAGTATGTGTTTGTCTGTGTGCTGAGGAGTGCACATGTATATATGTGTGAATGTCTGTGTGCGTGCCTGCAACTGTTTTTGTATGCATATCTGCTTGTTTGCGATGTGAAAGTCTGGCCCAGGGGTTTTGCAAGCTGGGCCCGAGGCAGAGTGCTGGACTGTGCTTTTGGGCCCCACTACTTTAATAATTCACCACCCGCCACTGTTTGTGACCTAATGGGTGAGGTCATGAGCAGTGCAATGAGGAGCAAGCCACGGTTAACAATATCTTGTGAATTTCAAAGGCATTGTAACTGAACGTCCAGGCCCTGCACAAGCCCTGTGCCACCAAGCCCACCTCTCATGACCTCTGCCATACATAGCGGGCTCTGAGTGCAGAACTTGGCAGGTGCCAGCCCCTGTTTCATTGAAGCTTTTGCACACAAAATTTCACTGTGTGCAATGGGTTCTATGCACAAGCCTCCAAGCCACTGAAGCTGGTGCACACAGCCATAGGCTATACACAGCTAGCTGCAGACGCAGTGCCTAACCTGCATCATTTCACTTGCCACCAGGATGGCAGCCTATGGACATCAGGGGCTGTATTACGGAAGTGCCCTGGGTGTGCAATGGGCATGAGAAGGCATGAGAAGGAAGCACCTTAGCGTATGAATCTCCTGCCATTCGTTTTTATGATTGAATGTTTTTAAGATATACTTTGTTTTAAACTAAACTGTTTGGGGCGCTTGATCCTTACCTGAGCTAACGCGCATTTCTGGCAGCTCTCCGGTCCACCGCAATCGGTTAGTCCGATTGATTGAGTGGAGAGAGACCGCCCATTAGTTTCTTTAAACGCGCAGGGCGCCATTGTAGCGGTTAGCGCTCTAGTGGTCAGCCCTCCCAGGTATAAAACGACTGCACTTCCGGCCGCGCAGCAGAGAAGGAAGCACCTTAGCGTATGAATCTCCTGCCATTCGTTTTTATGATTGAATGTTTTTAAGATATACTTTGTTTTAAACTAAACTGTTTGGGGCGCTTGATCCTTACCTGAGCTAACGCGCATTTCTGGCAGCTCTCCGGTCCACCGCAATCGGTTAGTCCGATTGATTGAGTGGAGAGAGCCCGCCCATTAGTTTCTTTAAACGCGTGGGGCGCCATTGTAGCGGTTAGCGCTCTAGTGGTCAGCCCTCCCAGGTATAAAACGACTGCACTTCCGGCCGCGCAGCGGACGCGTGCAGCGGGCGCGCCGCTGGCGCGCCGAAGGCAAGCCCGTCTGCGCCCGTCCGCGCCGGGAAGCTGCCGGCTGCCAGGGGATGCTGCCCGTTTACCCACAGGGACTTCCTGCACCCAGGCTGGTCTACCCTAGAGAGAGGTTGGTGGAACTTGGGCATGCCTCATCCTGTGTGGGGGGGAGAATCAACCTACAAGTAGCAGATGCCATCCCAACAGGGAAGTGCTCAGACTGTGGATGGTCATCGGGTGAATATAATCAAACCTCTTGTAGCCTACAATCGCACTCCATCTCCAATCCTTCATGTAAGGGGCAGTATGTTGGGAGTGAGAAGCTGACTGAGGGAGGGCAAGTAGTACCCTTCCAGGGGCTGTATCTTAATGTGAGATCCATCCCAAAACATGTGGCAGAAATCTGGGACCTGTTAAATGATGCTAAGCCAGACATCTGTCTTTTCACTGAGACCTGTCTGAATAATGAAGCGACGCCAGCACTGGCAATGGCATTCCCAGCAGATTATTCTGTTGTCCATTTGGACAGATCAGGAAAGAGGGGTGGAGGTCTGGCTATTGCCACGCGTCCCCCTTATCATATTAAGACCTTGGACACTGTATCTTCCCCCAATCTAGAGCTGTTGATCTTTAGGGTGCAGCGAGGCCAAGTGATTGAGTGGGTGGGAGCTCTAGTGTATCACCCCCCTGGGGGTAATAAGAGAGAGTTCTGTTTAGCACTGCTAGAAAGGCTGGCCCCACATACGCTACAAACAAATAAGTTCCTACTGGTAGGGGACTTCAACCATCATTTGGAGGTTCTCTCCAACGCAGAGTCTGCCTGTCTGGTGGCAGCGATGGAATCTCTCGATCTCTCCTCTAGAATCGTTAGTCCCACACATGTGGCAGGTCATGTGTTGGACACTATCTTTACCAACATCCCAGAATTAGTAGCTGAACCTCCCCAAAGGTTAGGCTGGACCGACCACTCGGCGCTAAGCTTTTCCTGGGCGCTTACGAAACTGCCCGGTCCTCCGCACACTCGCAAAGACCTTCGTAGATCTTGGAAAAAGGTGACACCCGCCGCTTTTAGTCGGGCCTATACCCCCCCCCGTTCTTGAGAACTGCGACGACTGTGATATTGCCTTAGAAAGGTTTGAGGCCTCTATAACCGATGTCCTCGACTCTATTGCACCACTAAAGAGGGTAAAAATCCAGGATAGGGCAGCTCCTGCCCCCTGGTACTCAGACAGTCTCAAGAGAGAAAAGGCTTTATGTAGGGCTAAAGAAAGAAAATGGAGGAAATCCAAATCGGAGCAAGATAAATTGCTCTATCGAGTGGCTCATAGAGCCTACCTAAATAGCTGTAACCTAGCTAGGAGAACCTATCTAGGCTCCCGCATTATGGAAGCTAAGAACTCCTCTCGGGAGCTCTTTACTATTCTAAAGGAGTTCACGAACCCGAGGGCCAACAATCCGCTCCCGCCACCCACCCAGGAATTATGTGATGACTTAGGGAGCCACTTTACCAATAAAATCAACGTGATCTATCGTGCCTTTGGGCCTGAAGAGGGAGTCCATGATAGAGCCCCCCTTCAGGGAAACCGTTGTCCCTCGAGCTTAGAATTTTTTCCTAACGTCACTGGTGAACAAGTAAGCTCTTTATTAACTCAGGTGAAATCCGGCTCCCCACTAGACCCGGTGCCGCCTGCTGTTATGTCTGAGTTAATCCCAGTCCTAGCTGATGTGCTTGCTGAAGTCTGTAACATCTCGCTAGCCACAGCTACCTTTCCGCGAAAATGGAAAAACGCACGTATCAAACCCTTGCTCAAAAAGGCACTAGCAGACCCCACTGATTTACAGAATTTTAGACCGATTTCTCTTCTTCCTTGTTGCTCAAAAATCATGGAGACACTAGTCAATCGGCATCTTTCTTGCTACTTGGAACAGAACAACATTCTGGATATATCCCAGTCGGGTTTCCGTGCTTCATATAGCACTGAGGCCGCACTGTTGGAGGTCACTGACACTTTAAGGACATCTCTGGATAAGGATATCCCAGCCATGTTAGTGCTGCTTGATCTGTCGGCTGCCTTTGACACCATCTCTCATCGCATCCTCTTGGATAGGCTTCGAGAGATTGGTGTCAGAGGCATGGCCTTTAAATGGATCCAGAACTATTTGTCTGACAGAACACAATGTGTCCAGTTGGACTCCTTCGTGTCACAAACCACTTTGGTGGATAAGGGGGTCCCACAAGGTTCTATCCTGAGCCCAACCTTGTTTAATATATATGTGGCCCCCTTAGCCTCAATTATTAGGAACTGTGGGTTTGAGACCATATCTTATGCAGACGACACGCAGGTGATAGTCCCTACTGAGGATAACCCTGCAGTAACCAAACTAAAGTTTATAAACTGTATGACTAGTATAGCAAGCTGGATGAAGAAGAATTTCCTTCAACTTAACTCCTCCAAAACAGAGATATTGTTGTTTGGTAAAGCGGAGGAGCTGTGGGCCCCAGATTGGTGGCCATCAGAACTAGGAGAAGCTCCCTCCCCTAGAGGATGGGCCAAGAACCTGGGCATCAAAATTGACAATAAACTATCTATGGAAGAACAGGTGAAGACTGTATAAGGCACCTGTTTTGGAACCATGCGGATGCTCAGAAAGATCTTCCTGTGGATCCCGCTTAATACCAGAAAGGCTCTTATTCAGTCGCTCTTAGTTAGTCGACTGGATTATGGCAATTCTCTGTTGGTTGGAGTGAGGGAGGACCTGGTATCCAAACTTCAAGTGGTTCAAAATACGGCAGCCCGCCTTGCCCTTAACAAACCAGCGCGGACCCCCTCTTTACCGCTCCCACGCCAACTACATTGGCTTCCTATCAGGAAACGAGCTATCTTTAAGCTGCTATGTTTGGTTTTTAAGTCTCTCCAGGGGACCGGGCCGGCCTACCTGATGAAGAAGATTGAACGTTATCAACCCGTACGACAGCTGAGATCCAGTAACCGCAATCTGCTCTGCATGCGGAGAATAAGGAAGGCCAAAATGGGTGGGCGTGTGTTTTCTCATCTGGCTCCCAGTCACTGGAATTTTCTCCCCGATGAGATTCGCGCCTGTTCCAATTTCTCCCAATTCAAGAAAATGCTCAAGACCTGGCTATTCTAAATGGTTCCTACTGTCAATAGGGTGTTTCTTCTCAGGCGCCGAGAGATCCCCTTGGGGATGATTTGTTGCGCCATACAAATGAGTAAATATAAATATAATATATGTGTGCCTGCTTTGTGTGCCCTCGGAGCACTTTGGTGTTACAGAAAAGGCAGCAGACGGTTGTGCGGGCCCTTTCTGTAATACAGGTAGCGCTGGCGCGCATATAGCACCAGCACTATCACCATAGAGCGTGGCCCCATGCAAATGAGGGAATCCCTTTACCTCTGTGCCCGCGAAGTATTACAGACGCTGGCACAGGGGCAAAGAAGCTGTCAGGAGGCGCTCTGACAGTGGCCCTGTCAGTACGCCCCCTGATGGCAGCCCTCTGGAGGGGGGAGGGGGTCCCATGGTCCCCCCATTCATTTCCTTGCAGGCAAGTGCAGTCACTCACTGCACCCACCTGCAAGGGGATCTCTAATCCCCCTTAAAAGTGCAGGCGGGTTGCTGCCTGCACAGTGAAACACAAGCGGCTGCTTCAAAGCTGCTCAGTTTTTTACTTGAATGTGCTGCCCCCAGGGCAGCACGACTTCGCAGCTGCCCTGGAGGCAGCACTTTCCATGTAATAGGGGGCACTTTCTCTGTCTGTTCCCGGCACACCTGTGTTAAGGTGCACAGTGGCGCAAACAGAGAAAGTGCGTCCTATCTGTAATAGGGCCCTTGATATGCAAAGAAAGATTTGGGCGCAACCAAGCCCTACACCAGCCCCAGCTGTTCACATCCTTTGGACATGCACAACAGGCTATGGGCAAAGGGCCTAAACTATGGTCAGACCCCCGTCTACAGTGCTCTAGGTGCATAATCTTTGACCAGACATAGTCACATTTAGCAATTTCCCTTTTTCAGTAATTGCATGAAGACAATTACAGCTTAAAAAAAATTGGAGACGCAGAACAAGGTCCGGGAGCCCATGGCATAACCCATGGTCGCAGTATCTGCTCCTCTATAATCTCTTCCTTCCTGTGGCTGGTTGATGCACGCAATGACCAGTTAAACCCTTCATGACACATTTTTACACACGTTATTTTCCTGTAATGGCTGCCGCAACAAAAAAGTTCAATGGTGGCCAACCAGTGAGATCACCTTGGACCCTCTGAGGTTCCGCAATCTAGCCTATAGGCTAGGGCGGTCGACCTCTAATCTGGGGAACCGGGTTCGAGTCTCGGCAACGATGCTCAACATCCTGTGATTCTGGACAAATCACGTAATCTCTCCATGCCTAACAACAAGCATTAAAAATGCAATAGGTCTCGCCTTTTATTAAGTTAAAGCCATTTGCTTTGCTATATAATACCATTAGCAAAGCAAATGGCTTTAACTTAATCAAAGGCGAGACCTATTGCATTTTCAATGCTTGTTTTTTTATTATGTCTAATGCAAACAGGCAGCTAGAGAGAGTAGCGGAGTTGGAAGCGGCCTGTAATGCAGGCCTGATAGAGCTGTGCTGCCCTGCTTAGGCTGTGTGTCAGTGCTGGCTGTGAGTCAGAAGGGTGCGGCAGGAAGGGGCAGCTCTACCACGAGTGATTCAGAGCCAAGGAGGAAACCACCAGGGCAAAACTCAGCAATGTTCAGAGCCCTGAATGGACAGGCCTTAGCCACCGAGCAAAGCTTGAGAAATATTCAGCCCACTGACGGTGACTGGTCGTCAGCAGAAAGGGAACCCCTCCGCATTGCCAAGCTCACACCCACCGAGTGACTCAGCCTACCCTGGAATGGGAGATATCCCGAGAGGGGGATCTGGGGAATGCTCAGATCCACCGACAGGAGGGAGACCCTACAACCACCGGGGAAATCTGAACAATGCACAAAACATGGCTGCTTATGAGACTGACCTGCAAGGAACTCTGCCCCAGCTGGGCTTCCCTTTGGCCTTGTGGAATGATGCCAGTTTTGTGGTAAGAATGATCTTGAGTTTTGGGAGTATTTATTCAAGCCTAATACAGAGTGAACCTGGCTGTGTCCCCTTTCTGAGGATGCTCCTGATATGAAAGAGACCAAAGCTCCTGCTCTTGATAAGTGGAAGAGAGAGTAGCCATACAACATCCTTAGGAAATATGATTATGAGTGAGTGAATAAAAATAGTTTCGGCAAAACATGCCAAATTCGACCCAAGGATAAATATTGTGAGCTGAGCCAATTTCTCCAATTTTTCACATACGTGCTCAGCAGGGCAGATTTTGCCAAATTTCACAGTTTCACACATGGGGTTCCCCCCCCCCACCACATAAACAGTAACCCACTGCAAACCATCATGAAACCTCATAAATTGGCGACATTCCGTATATGCGGAAGAAAGTGCTTTGTGGTATTTCTCACTTCCGTGTTTTGAAAAATAAATAAATCAACCAGAGCAATGTGTGACTAGCAATTCTTCATTGATGACACAAATCTGAATCCTGTTTTTTTGCATTACTCTTTGTACCATCTGCCCTAATGTTGCCGTTGTTGTTTAATCTGTGTATCATGCATAAGCAGCTGTCTGTGTGACCCTTTGAGGAATGAAATTATTACCATACTCTTACCCTGAATCAGTCTTCTTCATTCAGCCGATTTTATGCTGGCGATGCTGAAGGTAACGCGAACCACTGACTAGAAAGATCACATTTATGAAAGAGCGTGCGCGCCCCCTACTGACCTCATTCCATATTTTCATAAAATTGCATGATACCGCTGCAATGCGGAGTTATCCAAATAAAGTGAAAGGTTAAACGGGCAAATGATAAAATGAAAGAAAAACAGAGCTTGGACGGTAAATCACTTCCAGATGTGCACTGTGTTACGGTAAATCACTTCCAGATGTGCACTGCGTTTGGGATTGCAGACCCTCAAAAAACAAGTGACGGCAGAAGGATGTTCGTTAAAAAATCCCTGAGCGTATTCTC
This sequence comes from Calotriton arnoldi, assembly GCA_963921515.1. NCBI lineage: Eukaryota > Metazoa > Chordata > Amphibia > Caudata > Salamandridae > Calotriton > Calotriton arnoldi. The sequence goes on along the minus strand of CAWUFW010014294.1, from coordinate 115,493 downwards.
ACAGTGATAACGAGACAAAGGGAATTCCGGAAACGGGTGAAAAAAGTACTTAATCGCCAGTATAAGAGCAGCACAATTCAGGTTCATGCATGTCCGGTACTGAACGTAGCATGTAAAACAAGCATTTGAAGGCACGAGCGGGGAGGAGGTGGGGGCGACGCGAGTGGTGCGCGCGCCACAGCGAGACATCTGTTTTGCATTATCGGGCACGATAATGCAAAACAGATGCCGGCCCTGCGGGTAACCGCACAGAAAAGGCCATGACGCACGAGCGTCTGGTCAGCTTTCTGAAGCCCCTTACTAAAAGTCTCGCAAGCAGCGCATGCGCTGCTCTAGGCTCGACCTAAAAATGAATGTGTCCGTCTCTAACAAAACTGGTGCTCATGTAAAGCGCTCTGATACCCGATACCTTCGGGTCAAGTTCGTGCTATATAAAACTCCGGAAAAAAATGAAAAATGGTCAAGATAAACAATAGATTAATACTTTCAAACCAGTCCAATAGAGTTTTGTAACATTAGTATCTCAAAAACTATTGAACTAATTTACACAGAGCCTCAAAAAAGCCCTTTTCTGAGTAAAATTCTAGTTTCATGCCAGGTTATTGTAAGTCTATGAAGTAGCGTTTGCTGTAGTGCAAAACAAACGTTTGTTTTGAGCTTAGCTTGGAAACACAATGTTTTTGATCCCCCTACCGCTTTGACTTTTCTCCCTGTAGACAGATCTGCGTGAAATCTGAAACTTAGCCACGTGCACTAATTGTCTGCAAACTTTTGTGCAGATTCGTCAAACCATGTCAAAGTTAATGAGAAATCCCAAAATAGCTTTTGAAACAATAGTGAGTCTTAACCATAGCTATGTTTGCTACCTACACATATTAAATATTATGACTGGTCTTAATGCAGTGGTATAAAATCCCAAATTTCACAGACATGCCATTGAACTATGGAAAATATGTCATTGGTCCCTGTTAAATATTTTTTGGGTTCTTGTGAAATTTCGGACGTGTTATCTTAATGACGGCCACAAACCCTTGAGCACAACTTTACCGTTGTTCATTCTTAAGTTAGCATTCTAAAAAATGAAAGGTAAATAAAATTAACATTCTTATTCCAATTAGTACCTGTTGTTAGCTTCAACATGCTGGGAACCGCTTCAACAGTCTTTCACTTCTACAGACTAAATATGTTTTTTAACAAAGAAAATAGTGTTTTTTTAAATACAATTCTATATTCTTAACTTGTCTTAAATATATAATTGTGTATTTTTCTCTTTTCAACTACAGACAACCAATACTGTAGTTCAGTAAATTACATAGTGTTTTCAATAGACATTTCCATGTTTGAAAAAACAGCCCTTTCAAGCTACATTTTTTTTCACCCAGTACGACTATATAATATACACAATACATAACAGATCACACTTAATATAGTCCTAAGTTGGCATCATTCTAATTGCTCTGAAATAACCATAGTACTTCAAAAATAAGAAAGAGGTACCATGCATTATTACGTGGTATTCTGTCCCCAGGGATTACATTTTTTTCGTCAGTTCTAATACAAGTCATGTTTGCTTTATGGGCCATTGTGGCTCATGACTGCCTGGGGCTATTAATTGTCATTGCTGTTTGGGGACATTGAGGTTAATTGCTGCTGGGATCATTGATTCCTAGGGTCACTAAAACTCATTAGTGACTGGTACCATTGAGGCTCATTAGTTCATGGGGCCATTGATGCCCATTACTGTCTGAAACCAGTGATGGGCATTAATTCCTGGGGCTACTAAGGCTTGTTATTTCGAGGGGCTATTTCTGTTCATTAATATGTCGTAGAAGCTCACTGCTCCATGGTGCCTTAGTGGCCAAGACTGACTAGGGCTTTATACATATATGATTGATGCTTGCTACTGCTTGGTAAATTGACTGGGGCTTTTAACCTCTTTAATGTGGGCACTGGGCAGCCTACTCTGGCATCGAGCCACCCCCCACCCCAAAGGGGCAACACAGTCTTTTACATCGCCCCCCGTTTGGGGTACAGAAAGCACAGTAGACTGCAAGGCAATAATAAAAAAAGAAGGGTAGGGGGCAGTCTGCCCAGATATCAGGCTGTGCCCAATCCATTTATGGCCTCAGCAGTCTTTCTGCCCCCAGGGGCCATGTTAGGGGGTGTTAACCCACAATCTGTCCCCAGTGGAGGGGGGAAGAGAGCCCACTAGACACCAGGGAAGTCTTTCTGCCTCTGTGGGTGACAGTTTGCCACAGTCTGAGAGGGTATATCCAAATTTCCTCTCACCTTCCAAAGTGAATGACTGCACTATTCAGGCTTCCGGCAGCCAATGGAACCCTGGGAATTTCTGAAACCTGAGACCCGATAAATGCAAGGAGATGCTGCTTGTGTGAATCCGTCAACAATTTCTTACTCAGAATGCTCTGTAAATGTCAAACTTTGGCTAAAGTCATGTATTTTCTTCACATTTGTGTAAGGGTAAATTTCCGGAATCTGCAGAGGTCCACAAAATTCCTACCACTCAACGCTTACTTTCTTCTTCCAATAAAAACAGCATCCAGGACCAGCTGGTGGATTCTCATTCTAGAAGACAGAATTGGGGACAAAACATATCAAGGAATCTCCCAAAGGCCTCAGGACACCACCCCGGTGGAAAGTAAAGCAAAAACAGATATCTCTGACTAATTGCAACAACTCTAGCAAGGTATAAATGTAAACCTTTCCATGCTCAGCCAGGTCTTTGTGTATGAATACATACATGTACAGTCAGAAACAGAATTCTGGAACACAAATTAAACATACAATGTACTAACTTTAATACAAAACAGGTGTGTACAAAATTGGGTTATTTCTTGAGTGGGGTGAGAACCTAATCCTTGTCAGGGTGAACCACTAATGTCACTAAATAAATCTATGCTTAACCCACTGGTGGCTTGGCACAAAAGCAGTCAGACTTACCTTAGAGGCAAAGTATTTATGCAGCACTTAAACAGTAATAAAGTGAAAGCACAACACGAAAAATCCCCAATCAATTTACATAAACAGAGTAAATTGTAATAAATAAAATGTCACCAAAAGGGCAAAAATACTATGAGTAGTGCAGAGGATATGAATTTTTAAAGTTTGAATAAAAGAACAAAGCACCAACTGTGATTATTTGGTCGCGTGAGACCGGGTTGAAGTCAAAAGTTAAGGCCGATTCCAGTAGAGGACAGGTCGGATACAGGAACTAGGTCGGTCCCGGTCCCAGAGTTACCTTTGGGCTTAGAAGAAATTTTAAGGAACTAAAGTCTTCAACGGGGCAAGGCACAGGCTGAATCTAAAGATGGGGTCGACAGTGACAGGAAGCCAATGAATGAAGTCTCAGTGAAGCTTTTGACGATGGTGGGAAAATTCAAGATTTCACACCAAGGAGGTTGTCATCGTCAATGAGGGGCTGCCCGACATTGGGCTCCGTGAAGATTTCTATTTTCGAACTTAGAAGATCTTTGAGAGCTCAGATTTTCTCAGCAGGGCAAGGCTACAGGCTGTATCCGAAGAATGCTCCATGAGGCCATGTACTGTTGTCATGAGTCCACCATGTCCAGGACTTTCTGCTGCAAGGAAGAATGTAGCAGGAGCTGCGGTGAAGTTAATCCCACCGGTAAGGCACCCTCGGCGGTTTGGCTTGCAGATAGGCCCTAGACCCACACCTATTCTGGGAGCAGAAATTTCTGGAATAGTTCCTAAGTCCCAGCTTTTAGGGTTAGGCAGTTAGGCAGGAGGAGTGCACTCTATCAACAATCCAAGGATCTAGGACTTGAAGGGCAACATTTAAGGGTTAGGACGTACTCCAGGAGAGACCAGAAGCAGGGTCCCAGGGTAGGTTCAGTTGGAACTGGTCAGCTGGGGAGTTGCAGGGAGAGGCCTCTGGAAGCTTGTTGTGTCCCTGTACCTCAAACAGGAGGGCAGCCAACTGATCCTTGGAGTCACTTCTGGGGTTCTGGGTTCAAGGCAAGCAGGTCCAGTCTTCTTTCAGGTTCTTCAGACAGCAGGACAGACCTTCTTCTGATCCACACAGGTCCAGGAGTGTTCTGAGATGGGTCTGGGGCTGCCATTCTTATACCCAGTGCTGGCTTGTGGTTGGGGCAAACCCTTTGTCTACCCCCTAATTCAGTTATGGCCAGTTCCCCTCCTTCTTCTGGGTTTGGCACCAGCCCTTCTAGAGAAACAAAGGGCAGGCAGGTCAGGTGTGAGTTGCATCTGCCAGTAACACTGTAGGCACTCTTTGAAGTCAGGAAGGGACTGATCAAATTCCCCAACGCTACTCTTTTGAAGCTCAGGAAGGGGCTGGGTACAGTGCCCAGGCCATCCTGCTCAGGGGAGGAACACCATTCACCGCTACTATGTTCCTTTGTCCATTGTCTGTGAGCAATTGACAAAACACTCCAGGTGAGCCATTCATCGGTCTTGTGACACTGGACATTGACAGAAAAGGCACATTTGACTTAAGCAGAAAAATGACAACTTTCTAGAAGTGTTTCCAAAATTGTAATATGAGACCCAACTTTACTATTAAGTTGGATTTTAAATTATTTATCAAATTAGTCCTTAAATCAGGTTTCTAGCTATTCCCAAGTAGAATATAAGGTGATGCAATGTAGCCCAGTATTTTTTCTGTGGGAGAGCCAGACATGCCACAGTGAAAAACTAGTTTGGATGTTTTTCACTGCCAGGACATTTAAAACTTTAAATATGCATGTTCAACTCTTTAAATACAATGCACCCTACCCTATGGGCTTTTCGGGCTTACCTTAGGGTTGATTTTTATAAGTATTAAAAAGGATGGTTTACAACCGGCAAAAGGTTTATTTTGCCATGTCGAAATGGCAGTTTAAAGCTGCATACACATGGTGCAAGGGAAAGACTGAGACCTGTTTTCCAGTGCTACTTTTAGTGGGTGGCACAATGAGTGCAGCAGCCCACTTGTAGCATTTAAGGCAGTGGTCTTCAAACTTCCTAATGCTGCATGCCCCCCACGGTGAAAAAAAATCATACATTTTTCACAATTATTCTATTAAACTGGCAATGTTTAAATATGTATAGACCTATTTAAACATTGCAGTTACATGATTGCAAAACATACCATTCTGGTTAGGCAGGGCTTTCTAACGTGTAAAAGTATCCACAGTGTGATTATTTGAAATGGGGGTGGGGATTTTGAAGAATATTTGGAGTCCCTTCCCTTTTGACACCTTCTCCCAGCCAGAATATAAATGACAAAAGTTGTTACTGATGGCCCATTACAGAGCAGCTTACTGCCGCTCATTTTTTTCCTGCTGAAAACAAAGGACTGTTATCAGCATAATGCTTCTTTTGGCCAGAGCCTGGCGCCCACCCTGGGATCACTTGAGGCCCCCCTAGGGGGGCCCACCCCCCAGTTTGAAGACCCCTGATTTAAGGTATAGGCCTTAGGTACATGTAGTACCATATGCTAGTGACTTATAGGTACATTACATGTGCTAATGAGGTGTATGCCAATTTTACTGTGTTTAAAAGGGAGAGCACAAGCACTTTACCACTGGTTAGTAGGAGTAAAGTGTGGAGAGTCCTATGGCCAACAAAAATGGGTTCAGTTGAAGACGGCAAACATCTAGGGTAATACCATGCAAAAGATGGGCACTTCCAACATGGTCATATACTTCAAGAATACAGACCACTCTGCAAAGGACCTCAGATGGACAATAATTGAAAGAATTGAAGAGAGTAGCTACACAACAAAGCAGGCGAGGCCGGCACAGTTAAGAGCGGTGGGGCGGGTGTGGGGTGGGCGGTGGGAAGTCGAAAGACGACGGGATAGGTAAAATAAATAAAACCACTTTCCTTGCGCTCGCCGCATCGAGCGCAAGGTAAGTGGTTTTATTTATTTTTTTATTTATCCCGTCGTCTGTCGACTTCTCACCGCTCTTACCTGTGCCAGCCGCGCCTGAACCAAAGACAAAAACTACTGTATAAAGATTAGAGTTAGATTTTTTTTAACTGGCCACTGATGAAGTGAGGCTTAATAATGAGGTGAAATGGTCTTCTTTATCACAATAATATACTAACAGTAGGCCCTTCCCCCAATAAACTCATGCTTCCAGACTCAGTTACTGCTGGATGCACACAGATTGTCTCATACACAATACTCCAAATATTGTTTTTCCAAAGATCTCTTTGCTTTAAGGTTCATAGCATCTCCAGAAAACTGTGGCGATAACAAATAAGAGACCACCTTCACATAGGCTATAAATATGTACAGCTATTAGTATGATGATCTCCAATCATTTTTAACCCATTTGTGTAGAAGAACTTCATATGAGCTGTTTTAAAGTTTCATACCACCTCAAACTAAGTCTGCAAAGCTTTCCTGCTCGCAGTGCGCTTGGACGAACTAGAATGCTGAGAAGGCTGGCATTTTGACATAAAATAGCACATAAAATCATCTAATAACAATGCAAACAAAATGCCATGACTTCCTGTTTTCCGTGGGATAGACTAATGAAACTGATACCATGCATGCATAGTTTTAATTTCCAGGCAGAGTGTGAGTTGACGCTTAAATGTACCACGTCATATAACTATAGAGAATGGGAAACTGATGTGGGACAATGTAGACAAGTACCTGCAGCAACCAAAACCCTTGTGTTCCATGGACCCTGAAGTGGCAAAATCAAAGCCCTTTCTCTTTAGTTATTCAGCATGGCTTGGTAGAATGCTCATTACATCACCAACAAAATAAGCAACTTCTTTCTGCCTTTAAGGCAGCAGCTGCATTTCTCCCCAGGACTATGTCCATTTGCTTCATGGTCTGTTTCTTTCTTCTTGTCCTGTTTTCTTATGAGTATCTGTTGCTATGATTACATTGCTTTAGTGATTGACAAAGAAAAGAGTCCTTTCTGGGAGGCATGGGATGAGAATTTCTTATACAATTTTATTTTGCGTAGACCTACTTCAGTAATGTACTTATTTCACACTTAATACGCAAGCATTTGCTAAAAAAATAATTTTACTGCAGATACCTTTAGCAAATTAAATACATAAAATGTTGTGATTTTAATAAAAGTGTTTTATTTTTATTTTTTTCTCTCCTTTCAAATCAATTAAAGAATTCATGTTCAAAAATGCCTACCTCTTTAAGCAGCCTGAATCAGGGGAATCTGGCTTTGTTGTCTTTTTTTATTTTCTTGTCACACAGTTAAAGCAGATGGTGTCAAACGCGGCCAAGCACTCAAGATTTCTTAAGTCAGATCTGAAAAAGCATTCAAGATTAATGAATGATGGTGTAGATCAGAACCTGTACTAATGAGTGCTGAGTGGTTGGGGAAATTAAACATGCATTTAGAATTAGTGATTGGTGGTGCAAAGCAGCAGACGCACTAAGGATTAATTAGTGATGAAGCAAATGCGAACAGGCCTAAATGTGGTAATTTCATGTCAAGATCGGAGGCTAGCATTATGCATATATATCTTTATTGCCAGCTTCTTGCAGCACTTTAAAGCAAACATCACAAACATCAAAAATTCCAGAACTAGAATGTTCCTAAGCCTATATAACTCACATCACAGCAGCCACCTTCCTCTTTTATTTGCTGCTCCTTGACAGATTAGTATTGTGTGAATGTAGGTTTTTTGAAGTGTATGTGATATCTGATTTAGTTTAAGTTTTAATGATATTTAATACTTCAGATTATTTCTGTGTGTTATTTTGTGAGTTTTTACTATTAAGCGTGTGTTTGTTTGGAGATTTAAGTAGATTTACATGTAATTAGTAATTGTTTGAACTGGCCCAATTTATGGGTTCTTTTAGCGTATCAGCAGTAGGTGGATAGATATATAGGCTTTAGGAACTTAAAGTATAATAGGTATAGTAATATGCGACTTTTACCACGGGGGAACGAGCGGCTGTTTTGAGCTCGTGCTCCGCTGCGGTAATAGTTTTTGAGCACCAACCTGTGCTTGCGCAGCGGGATCACGTGTTGTCTCCTGAGGGCGCCTCGGAAACAGGATTGTTCCTCAAAGGCGTCTGTAATGGCGAGCGTGATGATGTCACCAATGCGCACATGATGACGTTGCTTGGGAGCCATTTTGAAAAAGTTAAGTCTCTGCATTGGATTCAATTGGATTGCAGATAACGATGGCCATTTTGGAAAAGGATGTGATGATCTTTATCCAAGTCCAACTTTCAAAACAGCTGTTTCTTAGCGTTTTGACGGTCAGCAGCTTAGGAAGGACAGCTGTAGTGCGGGAAGTGGAAAAGAAAGAAAAAAGAAGTAAAGGTGAATCTATTGATTTTAGCAAAAGTGACTTTTATATAGTAGGATCAAATTGTTTAATATATAACTTTCATTACTAGACATTGAATGGAAAAGCATTAGAGATGAGTGAAGAGGGTGAAGCTTCAGAATTCTTCTTTGAGGAAGTTGGTGCAGGAAGAAGTAAGGACCTCAGTAAAGGAGGTTTTTGAGAGTGTTTTACAGAGGAAAAGAAAGGCTGTAGAGCTTTTAGACGATGAATTTTGGTCAGTAGATGAAGATGAGGGAAGTAAGGACAGAGGATTTGGAAAAAGGAGAAGGAAGACTAAAGATGTTGAGGTTGGTGTCAGATTTCTGACTAAAGAGAAAGGTGTGCCAAGCGCCACAAATGATGAAGGTGTCCAATGCGGCATGAAAGATGGTGTCCTTAGAGGCACAAAGGAGACTGAGGAATTTCATGGAGACAAATTAAATCAGGAATTTGGAGAAAATGATGAGTTCATTTTAGATGATTACTTTGATGATGGTTGGGACATGGATTTGGGCAAAGTAGAGAAGGCGAGAAAGGATAAAGAGATCATTAAAGATCCTCAAGGAAAGGGTATGTTTAGTCCTGAGATAATAAGATATCCTAGAAGTGCGGACTGGTAGCCACTTCCTCTTGTGGCAGATTGTTTGAAGCTTTGGGTCAGGAGACCATTAGAGAAGGAGGCCAGGGTGGTTATGAGGGTGAAGTGCTCTCGACCAGTTGTGGATAACCAAGCTTGTGTAATGCGAGACTTGGATCCTGATTTGATCAGTTTCTTGTTTAAGATGGGTCATGATCCAAGGAAAGGGTTAGAGAGGGCACTAAAACAGTGTCAAGATTGTTTGCTGGATGTGTTGGGGCCATTAGCCAGAATCTTGGACATGGCTGAGGAAGCAAAGATGAAGTCTGTGCAGGTAGATAATGAGTTGCTGCATGAATGGTCGTAAAGGGCAGTTTGTTTCCTTGGAAATGCAAATGCAGCATTATGGCTGAGAGACGCAAGGCGATCCTGATGAGGAGTCCCAAATTGGGGGATTTTGCCCCAAAAAAAGCCTTCGGAGGACCCTAAGGGTTATTTATTTGGTGAAGGATGTAGGGAAGTACGGGTCCACCTTCACCAGTTTAGACAAGGCTCAATCCTCTCTGAGAAGAGTGTTTGGCAGAAGTGTTTTTGATCAGGCCCCGGCAAGGGGACGTTTCCCGGCCGATCTTCCACAAAGTCTCAATCCCAATACCAGGGACGTGGTACATTCAGAGGTTTTCAGTCCACCATGGGTATGTATCCCCAGAGGGGAAGAAATAGCAGGACATGCCAGTTGAGAGGAAGAGCACAGTTTGCTCAAGGATTTCAGGGTACATATAAAGACTCCTTTTGGTTCTTCCCCAAAAAAGGTAGGGGAAAGATTAAGGTGGTTTGTGAACAATTGGAAGATTTTAACAAAAGAGCTGTGGGTTCTTCTCGCAGTTCAAGAGTATGTTTTAGAATTCGGAAAGGATCCAAGGCAGATAGGGGAGCCAAGGCAGTTAGTCTTTCAAGAGGAGCAACAGAATTTAGTAGTAGAAGAGGTGCAGGAAATGTTACGAAAAGGAGCTATAGAGAGAGTGTGCAAGGAAGGGGGGCGTGGCCAGCCGCTGAACATGGCGGTCGTGTAATTGCGGAGCTCCCAGCCCGGGATCCTCCGTCTGCGCCATATCACACATTAGGGGGCGACATCCATGCCCCAAAAACACTGAGAAAAGCGGTGTGACCCTGCGGATCCGAAACATACATCGGAGTAACACCCATCCGGTGTTTAACGCTGCTGCGGAGGAAGTGCTCGATGGCTCGACTCTTCACAAACTGGTGGCTCTCGACTTTTCCTGACGGGGGAGAACACACCGATCCCTGATTGCAGGAGGAGCCGGAGCACTGTACCATCATCGCCTGGCTGTCTCGGAAGCAGGGGATGTCTACTGCCCCGCCGAGCGCCCGACAGTGAAAAGAACGAGGTGGGCTGGGGCATGCTGGGATTGGCGACGCCCGGATTCGGGGGACGCCGCGGGCGCCCGCCACTACGCGACACCGAGGCCTGAGAGGCCCTCCAGCGCAATATGCTGCCAAGCGCCGGACCTGCAGCTGCTTCGACAGGAAAGGTCCGCAAGAAGAAATTACTGCCCTCAGGCGGTCCTGGAGGTGAAAAGTGCCCCGAGCCCCCACTGGAAGCCACGATACCTGGTAGCTACATACCAAAAGTGGACTAAGTTGAGCGGTGCCCATAACAGGACCAAGCTGCTGCCGGCCCACTGGGTTTGGCACCGGAGTGTGGGGTCTTACCCTAGCAGTGCACTACGCGACACCGAGGCTTGTGAGGCCCTCCAGCGCGATACGCTGCCAAGCGCCGGACCTGCAGCGGCCCTGACAGGGAAGGTCCGCAGGAAGAACTCAATGCCCCCAGGCGGTCCTGGAGGTGAAAAGTGCCCGAGCCCCCACTGGATGCCGCGATACCTGTTGGCCACAGACCAGGAGCGGACTAAGTTGAGCGGCGCCCATAACAGGAACAAGCTGCTGCCGGCCCACCGTGTTTGGCACCGGAGTGTGGGGTCTTACCCTAGCAGTGCGCACCTAAGTTACATGCCGGTGTAGGTTGCGACCCGGGGGGGTCCACCTTAGTGAACTGCTTCCCCTGACCTCCCGACACTGCGGAACATCACCTACACATGTTGAAGGCCGGCACAGACGTCGGCCGTGAACCAAGAACAGGACCTTGTCCGTGGTGCTTCGAGTGGAACCTAGCTGTGGGCAGGGCAGGCAGCACTTCATAGCGATTGCTGAGGCCCACGCCGGGACTGGACGGCGGAAGAAGCCCTGAGGTGTGTTGCAGTGTGACCGGACCCACCTGATGTGGCCCGAGGTAATGGCTCCCATCAGTGATACATCGCCGCGGCCCTAATGGCATTTGGGGAGTACGCTACAGTGACACGTGCACCCAGCAATACTAGGTGGGAAACCGCTTATCACGGAGGCCCTCCTTGCAGGCATAGAGCAGATTGAGGAGATCCGGCACAAGACGAGAGGCTGCAGGAGGTGGGGTCCCCACGCCCGACCCTGGTCGCAAGGAGGCACATCTCCCAGGATCTAGACACTTTCCGCTCCTGGGTAGCTGATCACTGCGGCGAAGAGGTGTTCAGCTGGGCCTTGTGACCCCCTAGTGATCCAACGTCAGCTCCGGGGTCCTGTATAACCCGACGTCGCTGAAAGCCACCATTACCCACTCTAGTGCGACTGACGCCCCGACCTGGAGTTCCACTGAGTTCCACTGATGTATAATTGTTAAAAACGACGCGGACCCGGCGAGCAGCATTGCGACGTTTCCGAAGTGCCCTTGTACTTTCTTAGACACAACATCAACATCCTTCTCGGAGGGGCCAAGAGAGACAACTACTGAGGTGAGGAGCTAGCCGGATGTGAAACAAGTGCCAGACCTCCCTATTTGGGGGAAAACTTAACCACAAAGGCGACGTTGTATGGGCAATAACCACAGGAATGCACCAAATTCATAACCCTGCACCTGCCTCTGTCACCGAACCAAAGGCAAAATGGGATGCACAAAGGGTAGGAACCAGGATACAGAAGTCCAGTGCAGCCTCGGCCACCACGTCCACTCATATTGTTCCCCCCACTGCAGAGGGCGCACAACCGGACAAACTGGACCTCATCTTGCAAGACATATGGCAGTCACGCGCACTGATGGAGCAACAGCTGGGCTCCCTCACAGCAGATATTGCCATAATCCAGGATGACCACAAAAAACTCGCTGAGAAGGTGACTGCCAACAAAGCGGCAGTACAGGAACTGCTCCCAAAGCAAAAAGAACACTAGAACGAACTGGAGCGGATGCAACACCAGCTCGCAACTCTACAAGAACGGATGGAAGATGCGGAGGGACGGTCACGTCGAAATAACGTGCGCATTATTGGCCTACCAGAGAACTCAGAGGGTCAAAATGCGACGCTCTACATAGAAGCCTGGCTCAAATCACTCATGCCACCAGGATGCCTGACTGACACTTTCTGCATTGAGAGAGCCCACAGGGTTCCCACACGGAGAAGAGTACCAGGCATGCCCCTTCGCCCTATCGTAGCCAGAGTGCTAAATTACAGAGACAGTGACCACATATTGCAAGTGGCAAGAGAAAAAGCACCAATCGCGAAAGATAATGCACGCATTTCCTTCTTTCCTAATTATACACTCCAAGTGCAGAGGCAAAGGGCACAATATCACGGAGTCAAGCAACATCTACAGGCAATAAATTTGAAATATGCGCTCTAATATCCGGCGAAACTAAAAATTATATATGATCAAAAGAGTAACTTCTTCAACACCCCAGCAGAAGCGTGGGAATGAATTAAGCACACCTTCCCTGACCTACCTATCAATTCAGCCCACAGGCAGACAGAGGAGTCACAACCCGGGCGATGACAATCACTGCGGCAACGTTCTAAACCCAAGCGATATGACAAAGATGCAACCCCAACACCTGCGCAGGCGCAGGAGGAACAGAGGAGGGCCATCATTTCTGCCGCCACCTTCAGAGAAACGAGAATAGTCACGGATGATGAGTCATCTACGGGAGACGCAGCTCAGTCGGAGCCGGACCATAGCCCACCGCTGTTTTCTTCACTGTCATCACACACGGTGAACGAACTCCTCAACTAAAAGACTCAAGTAAGGCCAGTCTGCATGGACAAGTCTGCACTACTACGGCGGGCTTCCTGTGGTGCGGTTCGTAAGTAATACAAATACCAGTGGGGGAGACGATTCCTGGTTTCCCCGCCGGAGGAGGTAAGACTGTCATGAAAGCAGCCTGTGAACACTATGTACAACAGAGGAACTATATTGGTCCCTCAGCTGGGCGCGAATGTCTGCTTTCTTTTACTCCCCCAGAGACTTGAACACTGACTCAGGGCACGGGCGGTGGGACCCCGGGGGCGGGAGCTGGCACCCCCTTTTGGTCTGTAGGAGGTTACTTTTGGAGTATTGGAAGCTCCCAAGAGATACATTTAGCCATGGCCCCCAATGCAGTAGCAAGTTTTAAATTTGTTGAGTTAATAAGCATTGTTTCTATTGTTTGGTCGAACCAAGTTCCGCAGTTGGACCGTGTATTGGGGTGTTTAACAGGGATGCTGACGGGCCGTAACTCACAGAAACTCCGTACCAACTGGATTACCTTCATTCACTTTAATGGCTAAGCTGGGAACGATACAACATCATAACTGCATTACATGGAACATTAGGGGAATGGGATAACCATACAAAAGACACAGAGTACACGCTATATGGTTACGATCTGGGGTCCCATTTGCAATACAAGAGAAACGTATAGATAAGGAGGGCAGATACGTCTTGATTCAGGGTACACTAGATGGTAATCCAATAGTGCTAGGAAGTTTATATGCTCCCAATTCAGATCAGGAACGCTTCTATGCCCGAGTTAGCACAGCACTGGCGGATTGGACAGACGTTTGCTGGGTACTTGGCGGTGACCTTAATGCGGTTGCTGATACTGTTTTAGATAATCCCATCCCCCCCTGGTTGGGGCCCAATCACTACGCCAGTCCAAAACGTTGCATAACTGGGCACAAGGATGGGCCCTGATGGACATATGGCGTAACCACAATAAGGGAATGAGAGAATATTCATATTACTCCGCCACACATGATCTTCACACACGAATCGATCATATATTCTGCAGTTCGTCGTTCCTCACGCAGACCACTCGAGCAGCCTATGTAGGCAAAACAATATCAGACCACAGTGCATTGGAGATCACATTCACATGGGGGCGTGTCCCAGCCCCGGTTTCTACATGGCGACTAGATCCCCGTCACTTAGAAGATGGGGTATACCAGGAAGCACTAGCGCCTACCATAACACACTACTTTGCGGAAAATGCTGGTACGGCGTCCTCTGTAGGACTGGAATGGGAGGCATTCAAGGTAGTACTAAGGGGCAAGGCTTTTAGCACCTCCTCAGGAGCCCGACAACAAGTCCATCGAGAATTGCAGGACATTGAAGACAAATTGCACACACTCGAAACTAGGGCATCCGAGACCCCACGGCAAAACCAGACCTCTAGGAGGCCCGCATTAAATACGCGAAACTACTGGACCAACTGCGTATATTAGACCACCGCACTTACAAAAAACGCATGCAGAATCAGACAGAACAGGTACCTTATTGGCACGGATCCTTCTAAATGCCCCCCCCCCCCACGCCTATAATGGAAATTTGGTCGCCACAGCATACCAAGGCCGTTACACAAACAGACATTAATAAAGCCTTCTACGACCATTACAGGGGGCTTTACCTGGCCCCACCACTGATTGACCACCTAGAGATTAACACCTTTCTAGAAACAGTACAACTCCTGCAGGTGTCCGATGAGAACAAAACAATGCTAGCTGAACCTATTCCACTCGCGGAAATAAAAGCTGCAATCAAGGGCTTCCCCATTAACAAAACCCCAGGGCTAGATGGCCTGCCTGCAGAGTTTTATGCCACCTACATGAAACAACTTGCCCCTCAGCTGAAGGAAATTGTATAAGGAAGCCTTCGAGACAGGCACTTTGCCCCTCTCCACAACACAAGCACTAAATCCTCCCTTCCCAAACCCGGGAGGGACCACACTCAGTTGTCCGCATACCGTCCGTTCTCCTTGTTAAATACTGAGTATAAGATTTTAAATAAAATACTAGTCAATCGCTTGCAGCCCCTCATACCGAAGTTGGTGCATATAGATCAATGTGGCTTTGTCCCAGGGCGTAGCACATCTTTGAATATAGGCCGGCTGTGCAATATCATGTTCGCCTGTACCACAGAAGAACCAGAGGCAGGATGTGTCACACTAGATATCACTCTGGAATTCGACACACTGAGCTGGGACTATATGCTGGCCGCACTACAGAAATTTGGGATTCCACATGGCTACACTCGTTGGATCCAATTATTGTATCACCTTCCCACAGCAAGGGTGCGCACAGGGTCGCACATTTCAGAACCATGCCAAATACAACGGGGCACAAGACAGGGATGCCCCCTATCACCCATATTGTTTGCTCTTGCCCTTGAACCATTGGCCCACAAATTACGGGCGTCCTCGGTGGTATGGGGTATAAGCATAAATGGCGCCCACCATGCTCTCTCACTCTACGCAGATGACATCATTCTATACACTAGGAGACTGCGAAATAACTTGGACACTGCGGCGCAGCTCTTTACACAATTTGAACACATAGCAGGGTTGGCAATTAATTATGAAAAATCCTATGCCTTCCCCTTCGGCACAAACACGGAAGAACTGACTATACCATTTGGAAACCGTGAAATAACAATTGCTCACAACACTTTTAAATACTTAGGGATTCAAATTTATAGAACCAAAACAGATCTTATAGAAGGGAACCTGCATAGGGCGAGCAGCTCCCTGAGGGCTCAAGTCACGTTTTGGACGTCACTGCCCCTCTCGGTGGCAGGGAGATTAGCAATCTCTAAAATGGTAATGCTCCCGCGTTTACTTTACTTTTTTACAAACCTTCCAGTGGTAGTCCCGAGAGCAGTATTTGCAACACTGAATACACTCCTGACCAGCTTAATGTGGGGCACGGGCCGCAGACGCCTCAGCTTAGCGAAGCTACAACTCCCATCAGACGCCGGGGGGATGGGGGCCCGGACTTCTATGCGTATTGCTTATCATCACAACTGCAATGGCTCTCGTATTGGTTAGCAGGCCGCAATCTGCAGGAAATCGCTTACTCAGAGCGCATGCTAGCACAGAGCACGCTGCATAGACTGCTCTCCCCAGGTAGTGCTATCCCGCACACTGTAGGAATGATTCTTAAAGCTGCACTCACATTCTGGAAGCAGGCATTAAACTACACTAATATTATCCCTGCGTATGCTCCCAATATGCCACTATTGGACATTCCCACTAATCTGGGAACACTCACCACCCGCAAGTTAGAGCCCTGGTTGCAGGCCGGAGTGACAACAGTAGGGGACTTCTTTGGGGACACAATGTTACTCACGCACACAGATTTCACGAGCAAGCGGGGAGTCACGGAGACACTGTTCTTGACTCATGCGAGTCTGACACGTTACATCAAAAGATACTGGGCACCCAATGGGACAGAACCAAATACACACGAGTTGTCCATCTAATATTACTTATGGGGACGGGTAGCCACCTAACCCGCTGGCTCCTTTGGGGAATAGGCACACACCGTCCATCCCCTCTAACTGCAACACGCACTAAATGGGAACAGGACATTGACAGACCACTATCGGACAAAGAATGGGCAACGATTTTAGAATACCCAAAACGAGTATCCCGTAACACCCGTTTTAAATTCATCCAGTATATGATAACGCAGAGAGCGTACCTTAATCCACATAGAATACACGCCATCTTCCCTGCCATCCTGCCCTAGATGTCCTGATCAGGACGCAGATCTTTTACACATGCTTTGGTCTTGCCCCGGTCTAGGGAGATACTGGGGTGGAATAACTGATACCTTAAAGGAAGTCGTAAGAGATACGGGATGGCACACAGTAGAGACAAGTATACTCGGACTATACAGAAGGCGAAAAGAGCACAAAGTGCGAGCCAAATTCACGGATCTGGCTTTGCTCCTTGCAAAGCGAGGTATTACTAGGAGGTAGAAATCCCCCGTGGCCCCAACACTGCTCAGTTGGAAGGAAGAGGTTGAAAAATGGGGACTGGCGGAAAGTGTAGCTATCCGAAGAGAGGAAAAAAGAGGCCTAAAAAAGGAACCAATCGCAATGATCTGGGACCTCTTGTTGGAATCTTTCAAAGCGGCCGACACATTCACTCCATGAGGCTCTGTAAATGTCATTCACACTTGCCACCACTAGTTCCCTGCCCAGACAGGAGCTCCCACCCTCGCAGCCGAGACACGGGGATTGCCGTGGTCAAGACTTTTCCAGGTCTCCATTCACCCTCATTCTACGAAGTACCCACCCAACTGGGCAGACATCCCACTTTCAGTTTCTACAATCTAGGTTTTAGTCACAACCTTACAAATTTAAGTTTCTAAAATTCCGGGGCGTCCCGTCAGCAGGGGAGGGGGGTGGGGAGTTTATAAAAATGTGTATTACTGGCTATACCTTGATCCAGGAGAATAGTACCATTGTTGTAATAGCAGGGCGGGAAGAGATGCCATATCAGGACATAGGCCGTCCAGCCGGGCCCCAAATGAGATGAGATTATAAAGGTGGCACAAAGTTAAGATGTGATGTAACAGTATGCGAATTATTTCACCATCATGTATATGTGTGAGATTGTGCTATGCAGATAACGATTTCTTTAATTTTCTTTTTCCATGTACTGTAACTGGAGAAAATGAATAAAATTTGTTGAAAAAAAGAGTGTGTGCAAGGAAGATCGGGGATTTGTGAGTACAATATTTTTGGTCAGAAAGAAGGACAAGGGTTGAAGGCCTGTGATAAATTTGAGAGAGTTGAATCAGTTTCTTGTTTACAGATTGTAGGAAGGTAGGAACTTTCTGCATAGTTACCCCCGCTTTTTGCCTGGTGCAGTGCTGGTTTTTGACTAGTCTGACTGGGATCCTGCAAATCAGGACCCCAGTCAATCTGCTTTCTCCCTACATTGGTTATGTTATGTACTTAGGTACACTCCAGATTGGATACTGGGACGCCCTTGTCAGTCCCTAGTATATGGTATCCATGAACTCAGGGCATAGGTACCTCAGAGGCCTCCAATGGGCTGAAGCATGTATTATGCCACCCATGAGAGGCCATACAAAATGGAACTACAGGTCTGCCATTGCAACTTGTGTAAGTTGGTGCATGCACCACTTACTTAAGATATAGGTTTACTATATCTAAGGGTCACTACACTTGAAACCTATAAGTCACCCCTATTGCAGGCCTTGACAATCCTGAAGGCAAGGTGCTTGGTTCTAAGTGAGAGGGTGCCACTGCATGAGCAGGACACCCCTGCAGCCTACAGAGCCCATTCTCCCTGGTTGTTAGTGCTGCAGCCATTTAAGACATATAGAGTGGCATTATGCGACCGCGTGATGACCAACTTTAAAACGGCTGAAAGTAACCCTATCGTGTTTGGTGTCAAACATTGTGGAATGATACCCCCACATCCGTAACCGGTGTGGGAGGTATGATTCCACTCCTCAGAACCGAGCTTCGTGAGGTCCCTGGTGTTCCCGGTACCAGCCTTTTAGACCCGGACAGCACAAAATGGTTGCTGCCGACCAGAGATACATTTCTGCCCTCCTGCTGCTGAGCCAAGCTCAAGCAGGGGAAGGCAGAACAATAGGCATCCTGTCACAGGGAGGTGTGACCACCTCCCAGACAGGATTTAGTGTATTTGGCCTGGGTGGGTGCGCTTGCCAGCGACCGAAAGTCTGCATGAGGGGCACATTTGGTGTCCCTGTGCATAGTCCAGTTCAAACCAGTCCTGGGAGCCATTGGCTCCTGCTCTGGCGCGAAACTGGACAAAGGACAGAGGAGTAACCTCCACATTGTCCAGACCCTCCCCTGGGAGGGTCCCCTGAATCTGTCCTGGCTGTAGGACCCTAGATTCGACGTGGACAAGATTCTGAACCAGAAACCACTGAACTTCGACCGTCTGGACACGCTGGACTTCGTTTGGGCCCGACTTCGTCTCCCTCTCAGTCTGAAGCATCATCTGTGCCCATGCACCATACAGGCTCCGTGCAGGACCTGTGGAGCATCAAGGACAACTGAAGATATCTCCCTTGGAGTGAAGGAGTCACTCCCCTGTAACCACAGGCAACACATCACGACTGACCCGTCTGCTGCTCCTGAGCTCCTACGGACTCCGAAGGCTCCAGCAACACAGGAGGTGGGTTTCTACGTCTCTCGAGGTCTGAGCTGCCCTCTTACCATTTTGAGGCCAGAATCCCTTGTGGAGGCTGCAATATCCGAACCCCTGTGCCCCGCATTCAATTGCAAGTGCATATGCTTGTTGGCGATTCCCGAGCAAGTGCATTGGCTCCGAGTAGCCCCAACCTCTGGCACCATTTCCTCCTAAGAACTCCAGCCTCCTCGCGCCGAGTGCTCCGTGGGCTGTTGCTTTGTGAAACTGCTCGAGGTCCTCTCGCCACTCCTGTGCCTCCGGCCTGTGGGTCCCCTTGAGGGTCAACTTTGCTTTTCTTGGGCTCCCCTGGTTGCTCCAGGCCTGCCCTGACTCCCCTGTGTTTGGTGAGTCTCCTGGACCTTGCTGGTCCGAACCGTAACCTTCTTTGACCTTCTGCGTGGGTTTCCGTTGCCAAGGCTTGTTGGTGCTCCAGCCGGACACTGACCACTCAGCATCCTTCGTGGGACAGCTCGTATCTGGCTCCTGGTCGTCCTCGACGTCTCCTGGTCCCGGTGGCTGCAGAGTCAAGAACCCCCTCAACGCACCTGAAGCACCCGACATCGGTGGGCATTCGTCTACCGAGCCCCTGGTCACTCCTGAGTGACCCAGACCCTGTCCCCTCTGCTTTCAGGTACTCTTCAACAAGAATCCACCTTTGGATTCCGACAGACACTTTTCTTCCTTCCAGCAGCGGCTCTTCTTCAAAGTCCTCCATTGAGTTCAACTACAGTTTCCAACGCCACTTCAGACCTATGCACCCGGCTTCCCTGTGATAGGTGACTCTGGTACTACGGTATCCGCGGGTTGGGTGGCTTTCCAACCTCCTAAGTTCCACTGGGTTTCTTCGAAGTCCACTGGGCAGGGTCCTTAAACTCTAAAACTGCAACCGCGACTCTCCCATAGAATTGTACGGAACATGCAGTCGTGTTCCCACACTGCACCCGTCCTCCGTGGGGTCCCTACTTACTCACCTTGGGTGGTTCCATGGGGTCCCAGCGATTCTACATCCTCCAGACACTGTCTTGACTCGAGTCGTGGTTCTTATACCACTATTTTAGTATATGGTTTGGTCTCCCCCTGGAGCCCACTGTGTATTCGTGCTATTTACTATTGTTTCTGTGCTACAGTATTGTGTGCTTCGTGATTAACTTCGTGTAGAAGATACTTTATCGTACTAGAGAGTGTTATATTAATAAATACATATTTTTATAACTACTGTGTGGTTCTCCTTTCATTTAACCAATACTATAAGGTTGCATTCTGGTAAAACAAGCTGCTTAACATTCCTTCAAGACTAAGCCTGAAGGCTGCTCTCCACAGCTACCACTTGGATAGCTTTCTAAGGTTATCTTTGACCTCTTAAATCACCATAAGGGTCGTTTGGACTGGTACAGGGTGCCCACTTTAATTAGTGGACAGCATATACCAGGCCAACTTCTCACAGTCAAGTTTGGGGATTTTTGGAGTTGGATCTGTTTGCATCAAGGCTAACATTCCAGTTGAGCTGGTATTACAGTTGGAGACCGGAACCTCTAGCAGAGGAGGTGGATGCTTTTCAGCAGGATTGGAGGTAGGTGCGGGGGTATGCATTTCCGCCGTTTGCAGTGATTCAGAGAGTATTGTTGATGGTGAGGAGGCAGAGATGTCAAGTCATTCTTGTGACGCCTTTTTGGGCGGGACAGGCTTGGTTTCCAGGGCTATTGGAATTGGCAATAGAGGAACCCTTTTAAATTCCAGAGTCAGAGGACGTTCTTTTAGGACTGGAAGGGATTTTACATTCTTTGGTCGTGGAAGTAGCTTTGAGCCTTCTTGTTTGGAAGATTTCAGGGGAGGGGTGCAATTTGCAGGACTTTCGCAACAGGCTCAAGAGTTTCTCAGGGAGTCTTGGGCACCAGGGACAAGGAAGACATATGTTGGCGCTTGGAAAAAATGGGTTTGGATCCAGTGGAAACATCTACCATAGAACTTCGAAATTTTTGATCAACTTTGTTTGAAAAAGGATTAAGTTACGGAACTATAAATTGTTACAGGTCTGTGGTTGCAGCGGGTCATGGCTTGGTTGGAGGATGTTCTATAGGTAGAGATCCTCTGGTTTGTAGAATGATGAAAGGTATTAAGTTGCAGAGACCTCCTAAGCCTAGATACAGTTGTATGTGGGATGTAAGTTTACTTCTTCGTTTATTTGAAGGATGGCCAATGAATTGGTTTTTAAGTTTGAAACAGTTGTCAGGGAAGATGGCAACTTTGTTGTGTTTGATATCTTTCAGGAGGGTTTCGGATGTAAGAGCGCTGGAGGTTGGAAATAGATTTTATAATCAAGATGGGGTAATTTTCCGATCACTAGGAGAACAAAGACTATGTCTTCTTCTTTATTTTACCCAAAGTTTGATGACCATCCTAAATTGTGTGTTGTGAGATGTATGAGAGAATATGAGAATAGAATGGAGGAGTACAGAAGGGATGGAGATAATCAGTTATTGATTTCTTATGTGAACCCTTTCAGACCAGTAATTTCGGCAACTATTGCCCGTTAGGTGAGGTCTTGCATGTTTGAAGCCGGTATTGATCTGGAGAGGTATGGAGCACATTCAGTGAGAGGTGCTATGGCAAGAACGGTGTTAACATCTGGTGGACGGTTAGAGAAGATTTTGCATGCAGCTGACTGGTCAAATGCTGATGTATTTGCGAGGTATTACTTGAAGCCTATGGAACATGTATTGTGTGTCGTTTTAACACAGCTTTGAGCATGCATAATGCTAGCCGCCGGTCTGGACATGAAATGTAGATTCTCCAAGTAGGTGAAGAGAGAATCTGGATTTCATTAAAGACACGGAAGCTAGCATTATCCCTCCCTCCCTCCCTGGTGAGTATTTGGGGGAGAGAGTAATAAGTAGGAATACTGTGATCTGGAGAGAATGTGATTTGCAGAATATGATGTTAGAAGAACATTTATATTTTTTTTATTTGTTGTTTTATTTCAGACACCCAATAGAAAAGGAGGGAAAAAAAGAGGAGAATAATTTGTTCATTCGTGAAGAAAATGTTTTGAGTTATGGGACCGGAGCAGCTTAAAAGAGGAAAATGGCTGCTGTGATGGGAGTTATATAGGCTTAGGGACATTCTAGTTCTGGAATCTTTGATGTTGGTGATGTTTGCTTTAAAGTGCTGCTAGGAGCTGGCAATAAAAGATATATATGCATAATGCTAGCCTCCGTGTCTTTAATGAAATCCAGATTCTCTCTTCACCTACTTGGAGAATCTACAATCTTGCATATTGTGGACATCCTGACACAGTGGTGCTCACCTCTCATGAAATGCTTGCACTGGCATAATTCTTACTTTATGTTGTGGGGATCCCTAACATGATGTCTCTCAGCCCTAGTATACTGCTTGCATTTGCATAATATTGGTAATTCTTGGTATTTTATGACCTTACCACTGCTGCTGTCCAAAGCCTCATCCTGTGGTTTGACGTAGGTGGGTTTGCATTTATATGTTTAGGAGTTATCCCATTTATCTAGCCATGCCACTGAATCACTTTTTTAACCATTCACTCACCCATTCACATACCCATTGATCCATCCATTCAAATGCCCGCTAATCATCCATGCTCGGACTCATTCATCCATCCTTGCACTCATCGACGTATTAACTCATTCTCCATTCACCACCTGTCCCATGCACAAACTCGAACTTTTTTTAGTAATGGATTCTAAAATGAGCCTTCAACCTCATGACATTCCAGAGCATAGTTTTCACTTTAGTAGTGTGGGATGGGCAAGGTTATTTTGCAGCAAGTCTTTGAATTTTTCAATGTGAATGAATTCTGTTAAATCTCTGCTATTCATGGCCTTAGCAATGCACATTGACAAAAGCAAAAGATCTGGCTTCTTACTGAAACTTTCTCATCATTCTTTAGTGATTTTAGGCACTAATCATGCACGTTCTCCGTCACTCAGCCTTGTATGCGTACATCCATTCATCCTCTCATTGGCTCATTCTTGCATTCACTCACTTGCCCATCCACAATACCATACACACAAACTCACTAACCAGTGAAGAGCCACATTAATTTATATTCCTGACCTACTGGCTTATTCGCACAGTTCACTTGCTGTACTGAAAGGATTCTGGTCTGGTTCCCGACCAGTAGCTTATTTGCACTTCTAGTGCTATTTACTCCCTGACAACCACTTTTTCTGAAGCTCAGTATGAAAACTTAATATTAGCATATTTAATTCCACATTATGCCAGCTTTAAAACCTAAAACATTATATACATTTTAACCATCGTCTTTTGTTTATTGTCAGTATTTTTCAATTTGATTGTATTTCCTCAACATTTTGTTAAAATACTGAGAAACCCTGGGTGTTTGTTAGTGGAAGAACGTGAATTCTCAGGACCAATATTCTTTATTTTATTGTAGAAGGTGAATGTACACGAACTCCATCTGGAGCATTGGAGAGAAATGGAAGAGGAATTCATATAACCCCAAACGGAATTATATATGAAGGAACCTGGAGAGAAGACCGGGTAATGCACATGATTGGTTTTGAAATCTGTTCAGAATAGAAGAAAGTGTCTTTTTTTTAAATTTACTTGCTACCACCCAGTGGCCATCTCAAAACACTTGTGTAATACAAGCAAATTCTGCAGTTAACAATGATATTAGCAAAATGTATATTATCTGTACAGGAAACTGTACCTCTTGTGTGGTTCACCCATTTGTTTAGGCTGTATTTGCTAGCATATTTTGACTCCGGATACTGCAAGACTGCCAGACACCTCCGAATGTAAGTTCTTTGATCCATAAACATGGTGACAAATTGGCTAAACTCAATTGACATCTGGCTTTTAGGTAAGCATGCAGTACAGGAGCGCAGAAACTGTACCAGTGACATAAAAGTGAAATATCACATGTGGGTGGCAGTTTCACTTGCATTATTCAGTTGAGTAACTAAAACATGGCATCTGGGGTGCTCCTGCAACCCTTACTGGCTACAGGCAAAGCTGGATCAGATTCAGGTTTAAAATAAACCCTTTTAATCTATATAAAATCCTACTCAACCATAGTAAGTCAGCGTAAGCATGCCTTGGAGGCCAAATGGCCTAGGAGCATAATGTGTAGAGGCGAGACATGTAAACTTGAGACTGGATGTATCTGTAATAAAGGGACTCAAAAGTGATATTTAATGCTCAGGATGAAGCAGCGTTTCTGTTTTGATAAGGCTTGCTTTAAGTAAAAACTCATATTTTCATAAAGTGGCTTAGGCAAAGACTAGAAAATCCATCTTCGATGCAATCTGCTATTTATTAAAAATCAAATTAACTGGTGAACTTGGATTTTTGGTATATATTTCCCAAATTTGTATCAAAGTTGTCTATCTCTGCTCGAGCCTGAACGGCCACCCAACTGAATAAGCCAGGCTTTCACCCTTTGCAGTAACTGTAATTAAATGCCCCAGCACTAAGAGGAAGTGTGAATGGCTCCTATCAGAGACCTTCTGGAGCACAATAGCCATTCTGAGGCTCCTTTCGACAGAAGGAAGTTAAGTACAAGAACATCTGGAGGAGAATACTTTACACCAAAGAGCCACACAAAGGACAGGAAGGAACTCTAATTGTACCATGTTTATACCAAAATAGGACTGTGGTCTGTTCCTCAGTTTGTTTCTGCCACTCCAGTAGGTGTCCTGAGTAGATTTTTCCACTGTTTGGAAGAGAGAGGTACCTCATTTCATTGGGACATCCTTTTTGCAGACTAGAGGAGCTCTGACAGCTCAGCTGACTGTTTTTGATCCTTGAAAACAACAACAATGTGGCTTTCTTGAATTGTTTTGCAGTAAAGGTAGAGTACATTCTGTAAAAGAAGCATGAGCCGAGTGTTGAGTTCCTTAGGATAGGCTTTTCACCCATCACCAGTGTCAAGCCAATCACTACTAATTGAAAAGGCTCCCACTTCAGAGACTGGGGTACACAACTGGACTTGGAAGCAGGCCAGAAAAAGGAGATTCCTGCTGCTGTCTAGGAGAGGATTGAGATGTTGAATCTTTCTAACCCTTGTACCAAAGCCCTGGCAGTGCTTCACAAAGATCAGACCAGCTCTTCTTCTGTAGTGCAAAGCCTAAGAAGCGCATCTTTGCATTAGAATCAGCAGACCATCTGGGACTCGTACTTGGTTGTGTTCTGGTTAGAGCGTGGTTTCACATATATCCCACTTCTTGCTGGACCGTCGCATCCTAGAAGCTGACCTTAGAAGTCTGCAAGCTTTTAGAGTGCAGCTGTCCAATGAGCTTCCCTCTCTGGGAAATGTAGGAGCAAAAAAGAAACAGGAGGGATTTTCTTGCATTTTGTTTGGCACAACATGAATGTAGAAATTGAGCGCTTCTGCCACAGATGCCCATTTATCAGAGGAGCAGTATTTCGTGGGTGGTAGTGCAAATAAACACATTCATACTTTTATTGCCAACAGCAGGAGTAGGGGTGCCAGGTTTACAGAGTCTGAAGAGTCTCAGCCTCTAGAAATATTTTGACCCCTGAAAGAGTGCTTTTCCCTCTTTTGCACAAACTCAAAGGCTGCGGCAGAGAGGAGTCCAGCTGCCCAGACCCCCAGTTACTGCAGACGAGCACGTCCTCCCACACGTCTGCAAGAAAGGAAGCACATTTCATTGAGAAGCAGTGGCATGTTTTACTTTGCTGAAGCCAAGAGGAGGAGAGAGGGGTGAGGTATTCAAGCTGTAGCGTTCATCATATGTGTTTTGTCACTGCCATATGCCGTTATGAGAATGCTTAGTTGACACAGGTGCTGTGCAGGCTGAGTTAAGGTTACCATTTGGGCTATAAATGTGGATACCCTTCTGCTATTATTTCACTGCTATTCTGGAACAACTTAAATTATTGTATGCACGTTTTCACAGAAAATGTAACACACTTCCAAGTGGGCTTATTCCATGTGGACCACCTTTAGCCAATCGTGGCTTGTACGCAAATAGCACTTTGCATGCTGAGATGTCTGAGCCTTACAATGATAAAAACAAACTACATGTCCCAGAATGCAGTATGCTTTAAGAACATTAGCCAGGATGGGTTCATAGGATGGGTTCACATGGCATGGTGTTACTTGGCAACAATGGGTGTTCATGACTAACCCAAAAGAGTATACAAATAGGTTATTGGTAAACCTAGTTTCCTCGAGAGATAATTTAGTTATCTAATTGACACTAAACAGGCTGAATATGTAAATAATAGGGGTTCAAATAAGTGCAGAGGATTTGCAGGTGGACAATTTTGCCTCTTTTGATTAAACCAATCTGTTATCACTTAAATATGCCTTTAATTATTCTTGTTGTAGTCTATCTGTCTATTTATTATTTATAAAGTGCAGCATACGCCAAAGCTTCTTGACTCATAAAGGACTCATAAAGGAGAAGAATATTAAACAAAGTAACTAAGTATTGTATGCCTGCCTAATAATTTTTTTTTTAAAGGATAAGGTAATAGGTAAATACCTTAGTTCCAAAGGGAGTTTATTCCAGTCTTTTTCAGCACTGTAGGAAAAAGGATGCCGCCAAAAGAAACGGTCGTAATACGAGGAGTGGAAAGTAAAAACTTGCCAGAGACACGAAGATGTAGAGAAGAGGCATATCGAGAAAACTTTCTAGCTAGGATAATAGTAGATTTGTGGTGCACTGTCCTGTGGTGTAGTGTAGTGGTTTGTATTTGTGCCTGATATAATTCTGAATTTAGTCACATGCTGTATTTTACAAATGTGAACGTACAGTGGCTTTTCAGTTCTATATAACTGGCGGTGACACCAATTCTGGCTATGTCACTTCTTGCAATGCCACCAGTCATGACTCAGGCCCCAACGGGTAAATGTAGGAACTGTTCTTGGTTTTCACCGCAGCATTCCCCTCCTAATTCCCTTCCCCGTTCCTCAACGTGTGCAGCAGATCACTAGAGCACTGTTAACACTACTGCAGAACTCGCCCAGATCACAAGCATAGTCACTGAAATGTACTGCTCCACCCTGATTCCAGCTTAGCTCCATATTGAGTGATTGGTGTCATCAGTGGACCTGCTCTTCCCCCATAGAAGGTGGATTTGCTAACACTACTAACTGAAACATGATGACATACATTTGTCATGCCCCTGGGTTGCCCCTTTCTGGATACTAGGCTTTCACTGCATGTACTGGCCCCACTGTCTTCATTGGCTTTCCTTACAGAGAGGTCACGATTAGGCCACACCATACATGATTCTGGATTCTCCCCTCCGGTCAATTGGTGTCATTTGGTGTGCACTGGAGTGACTGGCTCTAAGACTGGGATCCTACATAAGGCTGGTTTGGACGTCCCTGCAGCTTGCACTACTGATTGTCTCTGTGGCGCCTGTGGAAATAATTCACTATGTTTTGGACCTGAATTCTACCCCGTCGGGCACAATATTGTCTGTAAAGTCCAGGATGGCCATGCTATTGGGAGGTCCTCTAGGTGACTCCAGATGGGCCGAATTATGAGTCTTCTGATACCTTTACTCTTGCTAAACACTATAGACTGTGAGATTTGCTGTGGATGACCTTTACTGTTAGTCCTCAAAGGATCAGCTACATCTGAGCCACCTACTTCAACATCCATTACCTTCCTCCTTGACCTTGAGTAACTATCAGTAGGGGATACCAGAAGCAGGACAAGCCTTCCTTTGGTCTGCGATGCTCTGAAAAAATTGCTGATATTGAGCCACAGTCCCAGATAGATTCTGCAGACTCAGATCATCCGGCAGAGGATAAAGCATAGGTCAAGCAACTACTGCTAAATATGTAAAAAAAAGCCGGGCTTCTTTGGAAAGATTAACTCTGTCCAGCTTCAAATGGAGCACATGTGGGAGCGTTTAGATAAAAAAATCTACCCTCAATTACAATACTAAATGGCGCATCTCAGATATCAAAGATTGCCCAACCACTAAAAACAAAAAAATTCTTGCATAAGAAGAAGGTGCTGGAGTAAACCAAAGCCAGAATGAGGATTTGGAAGCTTATTCAAAGCGAAATAAATTGTATCTTAGGAGTGCCAGAGTCAATAGACACAGGGGAGAGAAAGACATTAAACAAAATTCTGCTAATGGATTTATTTAATAGGTCAACTCTCTCACCATTGTTTATTTTGGAACAGGACACTGTTTGTTCTCTGGTGCCAAGACCTTCACCTGGCAAATCTGCACGGCCAATAAAAGTTAGCACCCAAGCAGCACAATCTGGTAAACAAAGGCTCTACTATCTGCATCTTCCTAGACTTTACTCTGGCTATGCAAGATGCCAGACGAGCATTCACAACAGTAAAAAAAAAAGCTCCATCAGGCCAATATCTCCTTGGTAATAATCTGTCCTGATTCACTGAAAGATCCCATTACAGGGGAAGCCACATATCTCCTCTGACCCCAAGCAGACAGCTACCTTCCTGAAAAAGCATTCAGGGAGTTCCCCTGTGTGTCAACTGGATGGAGTTAATTGGGGCTTTTCTTGTCTCAGTGACACTGAGTCCTATTTCTGCAACAATGCTATCATCTGAATATACTGTGTTTTATACTACCCAATGATATGCTACCTTTGTGCCCTATTTAACAGAATCCTTGCAGACTATAGTCATTCTGTGTTCTCTCATTTGCTGACTTGTTTAGTTGTTAACGCATATGTGGACTGGGCCTCTCATAGAACACTATCACCGACTTTGACTCCAAATGCAAGACTGAGGCTATAGCAGGTTCAAAAGACCGTTGTGTGTTCCATTTGGCTATGGGACCAAGTTCTCTAGTGTTTGCCTTGGTTACTGTGCCTAGGTTGTAGAAATACAGATGCCCTAAACTGAATTTTAGAGGACTCTATGTTATTCTCTTTGCTACACGTTACAATACCACTGCAAATAAGGAATGCAATAATGCATTGCCTGGTATTTTTTCCAGGCACTTTTCCCGGTTGGTAGGTGTATTATTCTTGGCCTTGATTCCCTGATGTGCATAGCATGCTCTGTTTTTTTTTCTTTTTCAAATGCACCCTCAGCCTTCTAAAGGGATACACAGATTTGGTTTAGTGCTAGGGGGGTATTTCTCAGTGGCAAGTTATGCACTAGTAAGTAAGTAATTCTTTATTTGTTTCAATTAATTAAAATTGTTACAAAATGTTGCAACATATAAAATACTTATAAAACCACATTAATCACCCACTAAATACAGTAAGATAAAATTCTGCTGGCAGGCAGCAGAAAGCACAGAGTCTCTAAAGTGCAGAGTGCTGATGATAAAACAGTCTGTGCATTTAAGTTGTCAGACGGTTGGCAGAGAGCAAAGTGATGCTAAAGTACTGGTGTGTCAAGAATGTCACGCGGGGTCAGGAATGTCAAATGGAGCCTGTCAGGCGAGCCTGTGCTTGAGACAATTTCGGGCGTCCGAGATGGGTGACAGAATCAGAAGTGCAAAGTGCCAGTTGTAAGTACATGGACTGTACTTTAAGGTCTTACGGACAGGCAACCTAGTGGCAGGGGCCCCTAAGGTGCGATGTGCTCATTTTAAAGAATAGTCCCAGATTCGCATCTGGTTGCATAACAGGGTCCTGGATTGATATTACCGAGTTTTGGGCCCTTCGGGTAGGTTAAAGTGCTGAGTGCTGTTTGTCCCTCAGTGTCAGTGTTTCTTAATCCACCTGGGTTAAGATAGGTGTTCAAAAGTGCCAATGAAGTTTATGAGTGACTGATTGATTTTAGCAGCGGTTGCGATCGCTCAATGAATTTGGCGAATCTTACCAACTCCGTGGGGGTTTCCAGGTTGAAGAGGAGATCTTTCGCCTAACTGCATGTGCATGCACAGTATTTAAAAAAAATAGGCTTTATTAAAGTGCGGCGAGCATTTGAGAGGACCGGGCAAATGCAGATCAGATGAGCCAAGGAGTCCTCTTGTGAGTGACATAGTTTGCATGCCCTGGTATTTGCTAGTGACTTCCAGAAGCTGTTGATGTCTTTGATTGGGAGATCCATGAATCTTGCGAATAGGATCTGCTTGAGAATTGGCTTTCTTAATGCACAGTTTGAGTATGCTGGCAGTGCTTTTTCTGTATGGCTACAGAATGACCTGGATGTGGCTGTTAGACGCTTCGATAGAACTGATAACTTCCTGCCTGGATAAGAGCCTGACTTGTTTTTTCACTGCAGTGTTTAAAGCCAATGGGTGGTTTTCCCAGTTGTCTGTGACCAGATTTAGTTTAGAGCAGGCTGTCGTCAGGTATTCTGACTAGGGGTTCTTTCAGATTGTAAAAATGCCCTTCAAGATTTCTTTCATTGTGTTTGTAGATGATGCACAAACTCTGGAGTAGTACCGGACTATGGCCACCCAGTTCTCAAAGGATTGCTTGTTCAAGCGGAACTCAATATGTACTAAAGAGCTACAAATGTATGTAGGAATTTGAAAGAATCGCTTATGATAGCGGCACAGTGCCTGCTTCATGGTATCCGCTAAGGCTCTTGGGAAGGTTACTTGTCCACAACAAATGAAAGGTAGTAGTTTTGCTCTAATTACCTTCCGTATGGCCACGTTGGTACGGCTGTGTAGCGTGGAGTGAAGTTTGCACAAGTCATAGGTCGACTCCTTGCCCTTTTCTTCTGTGCGTGTGATATGCACCTTGGGCTTACTGTTGCTAGCAAACCACACCCCCAAGTAGTTGTAGTTGGGAGCAGACCTTATTTTCAAGTAACTCAATCTCCACTGCAACTTTTGTATAATGGGTTAACAGCCAAATATGATGACCTTTATCTTCTTACAGTTTGCCACTAGTTTGTTGGTGATGTTATAAGCATTTAATGCATCCAGGGGTCTCTGCATTACCACTTTTGCGTGGGCCATTAGGATCATGTTATCAATGTACTGCATCAGAAACAGCTGTTCCTGCCTGATTTTAGGTACAAGCAGATTAGCAGTTTTTAAGGATTTTACTAGGTCTGCGGTGTACAGGTTAAAAAGCGTGGGCTCAGGGACACATCCTTACTTAAGGCCTTGGTCTGTGTACACTTTAGTGGTCTCTGCGTTTCAGGGTGAGCTGGTTTCTGACCCAGGTTTGGGAATAAAGTGCTGCTATGGTGTCCAGGAGCTTTTTTGGGATTCCCCAGTTTTGACATTTTTCCAGAGAATGTTCCTATCCACGCCGTCAAAAGCTGTGGAGTAATCGGCAAAGCATGCAAAGAGGGGGTGGTTATTCGCCTGTGTGCCTGCTCGACCAAGGACGCTAAGGCTATAATGTTATCCATAATAGAAGCCCCTTCCCTGAAGCCTGATTGGAAGATTGGCAGAATGCTCTCGTTTCTGGCCCAGGTGTCTAGATCGTTTAATAGTAGGCTTGCATATGCCTTGGCTTCAATGTCCAGCAGTGCAATCATTCTGTAGTTTGACAGGTCTGTGTTATCTCCCTTTTTGTGTATAGGTTGTAGAATCGAACCCTTCCAAGATTCGAGGACTGTGGCATTTACACTACAGTGCTGATAAAGAGCAGTGGGAAGGGATGCCCATAATGCGTAATTTTCCTTAAATAGGTGGGCGGGGAGCCCGTTCGGGCCCAGGCCCCCATTCCACCTTATGTTCTTCAGGATTTTAGGCATGTGGCTGCGGTCCCTGTGTGTTGGAGTTGGTTACGGGTTAGTTGTATGCTATACCCTGTTTTTAGCGTGCAGGTGGTCTTGCACTGTGCTGTCACATGGTGCAGGAGGGTTGGCTATGATGCTCTGGAGGAGGACATGCAGTAGAGTGTTTGGACATGCTTGATCCATATGTCAGCTGGGACACCGTTGCGTCTGTCATGGGGGTGCCCGTTGAGGTACCTCCAGAATTCAGCCTGACTTTCAGGAGTTTGCAATCATGTAGCCATTGCCAGTCTTCATGTTGTTTTTTGTGCTGCCATACACATCTTTTGTGTAATTTTCTTGGTGTTTCACATTTGAGGCGAAGCTCCTCCGTCCCCATACGTTTATAGGGGCAGACAACCTGCCTCACAGTTATTTTGGTCTCTTTCACCTTTGCTCTGTAGCGTTGACAGAGGCAGCACCACCGGGTTCATGCTGGCTGGTCTTCCTTGAAGCAGTTGGTGCAAGGCTGCTGCTAATAGTGGCCATTGTGAGAATGTATTCACACCAGAACAATTGATGTACTTTGACTGCCATTTGTTTTTCCATTCTGCTAGGCCAAGGTGTTGATTTTATTCCATTTCACTCTTCGGAGAAGTGTGTGAATGTCTTCCCCAGTGGGGGAGCCCAGAGTGTTTGAAATGTTGGGGCTAAGTGCCTGCAAGGATATTATGGTGGTTAGTGGAAGATGAACACTAGACTGCTGCTGAGAGTTGGTCCGCAAGGCGATTGCTCATAAACACGTTGTCCAGTGTTTAGGTGTTATTATATGACTTTGGCCTTATTGTGGATGGGAGTCCGTCCTGTTCTGACTTCAATTGATGTTTTTTATAGAACTGTGTGTAAGATGTTGCCTACGTGATCTACAGGGAGTTTATCTGCGTACTTGACCCCTATGTTGCGGGTGTTAAATTCACCAGTTATTATTGTCCCACTAGTGGGGTAGGCGTGAATTAGCTCCTCCAGGGCCCCTACAAGTTCTCTCATCTTGCCAAGCCTACAGTTGAAGTACACATTTATTAACAGAATAGCAGTTGTGTGCCCCTGCAGCTTTCAGCCTAGCAGTAATACGGCCTGTACCATATCCGTAAATAGGTTGATTTTTACTGCAGTTACTGCCAGTGCCAAATTAACGTAGATGGACAGACCTCCAGATGGTCTACCGAATAAGTTGGTGTTTTTGGCCAGATGCTGGAATTCTGCAAAGTCCGGAATGAGTAATGGTGACAGTCTCCAGGTTTCTTGTAGACATAGCAGGTCACCGCCCTGCATAAAGTTCAAAGCTTCAGTGTTGTTTATGGTAGACTTGAGCCTGAATACGTTCCATGATATGGTAAGTGGGGGCTTTGCTGATGCTTTATTGTGAGTTGTCATTAGATTTGCTCCCTGAATGCTAGGAATGGGTTTAGTGCATCCCTGACAGGTTGGCAGCTAGCCGCTTGTGTGATGCGAAGCTTGTGAGTCAGTAGTGATTCTGCGTGCTGCAGTAGGCCTCTTTGGAGAAGAAGTGCACTGTATTCACATGTTAGGAATGGCGTTGCTGGAAGGGGCTGAGAGGATACCTCTTAGTATGCACCTTCCCTGCAGTTGCGCTATCTTTGTACTGGAGCGTTCCATCACCATGTGCGGGTACCTTTCTTGTTCTAGCGCCTGCACCCGGATCCTTTAGCTAGCCAATTGAGCCATTTCTGATAGTATCTTTTGGGCAAGAGCGCTGTTTTTCCAGGTGGCTGTTGTTGATTCTTTCGAAGTGTTGCCACTCAGGGGTTTGAATTGTACCTGTATCAGGTTGTCTCTTGTGTAATGTGCCAGCTTCAGGATGTGCTGCAAAACTTGCAGGATGCTTACCCTATTTAGAGTGTCCATGCTCCCACGAGAAGTGTATTCTGGTGTGAATACCGTGATGTTGTTGTCAAAGTGACGGTTTGCATGTTTTCCAATCTGAGCTTGGTCAATGTTCGCGGCTGAGTGTTCTGATTAGAGTGGTTAGACTGGCGCGCCTGTTGGAAAGGATGTTCCTCCAGGGAGTTGTCCGTTATAGGCAGTATCCTCGTCTCTGTGGCCTCCATTAAGCGTAGTGTTGCAGTTGTCCAAGCGGCATTGAAGGCGGGGCATTTGCACTTGCCACCCTGTTTTCTGGGGAGGTTGAAGCAGTAGGTAGCCTATTCCCTGATGGAGGGTGAGCTGGGCCCCTCGCTTCTACACTAGCTAGAGTGCTTAGTCTTGCGCTTTGCGTGTGCGCGGTTGGAGTTTGTGCTTCCTGATTGATGCGTGGAATATTGATGAACAGTTTATTCTGAAAAATTGGAAAGAGCTTCTTCACTGTTTATGATTATACACTAGTAGGTAGGAGGGATTTAGATGATTTGTTATTCCTATCCATAGTTCAAGAACCCCAAATCGCCTGTTTTTTGCGACTACATGGAAATTTGTATCAGATTTAAACATATTTAAACATATTCAAATGCAAGATAACAATACGAAGGGAACATTTCAGTTTCTCACTTGGACTCTCAGAGGACTAAATAACCCCCATAAAGCATGGCAAGTCTTTGCATATTTACATCTGCCATAGCCTTGATGTGGCACTGCTCAAGGAAACTCATCTGACCAGAAACTCAGAGAAGCAACTTGTGTGCAGATGGAACACTCACACATCCCTTGCTTCAAACTCCTCATACTCTATGGGCATTGCTGTTTTCAAGACGCCTGCTACGCCATTCTACAATCCAAATGTTGCAGCAGATACTGTTTCCCAATATTCCGCACTCATTAGCTTGTCAATTCTTCGCTTGGAACTCTAATGATCAAACTAGCTTGGGCTGTGAAACAACTTCTTATTCGGTGGACAACTCTAACTTTACCTTACAGCATATGCAGATTTACATCACATGACTTCAAATTATATTATTTTTATGCTCAGGCACATTGGTTCCACCCACCACACTTCTATCCACCACCTGGCAGTGAAAGCTGATACTACTCACCCTTACCCTCTGTTAATGATCCTATGTTGCCCCAATAGAAGACATTAAGACTTTTATCTCGGTGGCCTGCACTGGTTGGACTTGGAAGAGCATAATCAAGAGCACAGGAACAGTAACTCTTTAACCCTCAATCTGGCCTGTAGTTGACAACCCCTCATGCCCTCTCACATTTGACTCAAAAGTCAAAACTCAACTATCGAAGTTGGGCTTCAGAATCCGGGGTGATATCTTCCCTGAAGGCGGGAATTTAAACCTACCGTCAGTTATGGAGAGCACACATAGCACACCGCTTGACATGTTTCTGTAATACCAACTCTGAGCCATGTGTTAAGTCCTATATCTGTAGTTTCCCCAACAACCCTTTCAGCTTGTTACTCTTTTGCTCCTGGAAGCCAGACTGTACTATTCCATGCAGGATGAAACCGTTCATTTCACAATAGTGATTAAAGGCAAATGGGAAATGGGCCTAGAGTCCATAATTCCTGATGGACAGTGGGTGCATTGCGGTGTTCAAACTGGAGAGCTCTCCATCAACAGAAGGTGTGGGATAGTACATTTCAGATTCTACTCTCTGCATGAAGTCTATTATACACCCAAAGGATTAGCTGAAAAGGCTTTGACGGATGACACCAGATGCTGGCACTGCTACGTTTCAGAAGTGTTTTTTTTTTTCTCATCTTTCCTCAAGCTGCTCTCTGGTGGAGAATTTCTAACCAATAATCTTTGCTTTGCTACCTCTGATAAGGAGGCCCTTGTGCCCCATCCCTTGAGGGCTGTACTAGGTCATTTACGGGACATTCCTTCTGCTCTAGTGTACCGCAGTTATATTACTTCTGGCAACGAGATGTATAGTGATGGGTTGGGGAAGAGATCCATGCCCTTGCTTCAATGACCAGTTGAAAGATCTGATTTTCTGTCATGACATGACAGACACTTATGTATCCTTTCTTCCACAATATGCTAAGCCAAAGGACATCTGGGCCCCTTTGCAGCCCTATCTGATGAGTCAAGACACTACCTTACCTGTCCAAGATAACACTATGCAGTTTGTGCAGTAACTTTGGAGTTTTTAGTATTTTAAATAACAAAACACTTAATTGAATGTATTCCCCTATTTGTCTAATTAAGCAATAGTTTGGCCTCTAGGGTTATTGTTTTAGGATTAAGTGGTTTCTTATCAAATAAAACTATATTACTCTCTGCGACCATCTCCTTGGATTCGTCTGCTTTATTATTGTGGCCAAACTCAATTATGTATTAATTGGAAGAAATGTGACTGCGGCGCAAGAGACAGTAAAGAGCCAAATTTACAGGTTTTCCAACCGTGTCCAAGAGTGCATGAAGGCAGAGATGCTGAGAATGGGAGTCATTTAGCACTATCACAGTCTATAGGCCTGCCAGTTGTGAAAGTATCAAAGCAAGAGTGAATGGAACTTCAGGTCTGTGGGGACTCTCAGGGATCTCAAAACTGTTACGAAGATTGATGCCCATCCTATAAATAACAAGCGTGTTTATAAGCTGGGAGAATCAAGGTACCTCTATACATTTAATTTGACAGGTGGCAATGGCAAGTCGCCCTGGCGCCTGGAGCCAAGAAGAATTTTGCATTGTCCACACCTGAGAGCCTTTATCAGTATCTAGCAGTGCCCTTCAAGTTAAAGAACACCCAGCTACATTTCAGAAGCTGATGAACCATGTGCTGAATGGGCTTTGGGTTTTTTGTGTGTCCTACCTAAATGCCATTACTATTTACAGAAATACTTGGGAATTGTGCAAGGAACTGCTCAAAAAGGTGTGTTATAGCAGAATAAACTCCAAAAGAGGACTTTCTATTTCCAAGCTGGCCAGTCCTCTTTTATCTATCTTGAGAACCAGCTGTGCTGGTTTTGGAAGTTGCCAATTGCCAGACACAGGTAAGAGCCTTTCCAGCTGGTACAAGAAATTATGTGGCCAATTATTAAATAATTGCTGACTCCTTGATAGCCCCGACTCCAAGAACAAGTCTGTGATGGTTCTCTAGACTGAGGACAGTGGATGGCTTTGAAGACTATTAGTAAAAACCCAATGGGAGGATTCCTAGCCTGACTTTGATACATAGTATTCATAGAGATCTCAAATGCAGTCTATCAGCCTAGTTCTATCAAGTGACCGATACTTTATGGGGACAATAATTGATACTCAGAAGTCCTAAGACAGCTGTTTTCAATGCCCTTTTCCCTGTTTGGGCTAAGTAAGAAGCTTTTATACTTGTAATGACCCTCGTGTTAAGGTTCTGAGGATTATTCCATATTTCTACACAATTGAGCCAAATCAGTGTTTGCTTAACATGGGTAAGTGTTGTAATCTTTGACCTGAACAGACCCTTTTAATCACTTAGGGTAGAAATGTTGACATTTTCCCCCCCTTGGATCTCAGGTCAAGTGTGATCAACATGAATGTGCAATTATTCACAATCATACCTTTTCGAAATCATGTATTGAATCAATGGGTCTGCACACTGTCTTATGTATATGTTTTATGTATTTATGCACTAACTTGAGCACTGCGTCATCGGCAATTTGTATATATTGTCATGCTGACTATTGCATATATTTTGGAGAATATATACCAGCAACAGAAACCCTCTCAGTCATTTGTTTTATTTATATACAGTTTAAGCAAGAACTCATTTCTGGATTGTTGAATGAATACATTGATTGGTGGATTCCCCAAACAATATATGGGGTTTCCAACTTACTAAATAAGACCCACTGCACATTGTACACATATCGAATACTGGCCCTGGTCCCGTTGGACGTGGAGGATTGTCCTTGTGATACACTGCATGTATTTGTGTGCATGCACTATAGAAACACAAAAATTATCTGCTGTCCAAAAGTTTGTTTTTACTTCCTTTATTCCTATGATCGTACTTGGTTGCTGCTTCCACCGTACCCGCAATTCGTTTAGCACTGTCTTTTTTTCTACCTTGCTAGTTGATGGTGCCCTAAACCCGACCCCCATTATGCTGCCTCTCCTTATATTGTAAACTCAGTTTTGCCTTTCCACTACAGCAGGTCGAATAGCCCTCTGAGTATCTGAATCGGACAGTAATCTGCAAACTACCGTGGTTAAACATACTCTATGAGCTCTTTTTTGATTTCCGGAAAAGTAATTTTTACTACATTTCTTAGCCCAGAATTTAAATACTCTGCCTCATCCCCTCTCTTTTAGAAAGTGTCATAATTATTTTCCATAAAGATCTTTTCATGCTGTCAGTCCCAATAACTGCATGACCAAGTTAATGTAAAGTTGTGTCCAGGTGAACTATGGGTGGCGATGTCATGATGGCTAGCAATAAGTTTGACAAAATAAATGGGTGCATGAGAGAGAGATTTATGGCACTGTTGATGCTATTTGAACCATACAGTAGCAAATATGTAAGCAAACCTCTCGCCATTGATTCAGCATCATATTTTGGAAATAGGATGGAAGTGCTCCATGTAAGAATAGTCCTGTATACAATAGGAGGGCTAGATCCCATTCAAGCAGTTTTAGGCTTCCACAAATATGATGACTTTGGTACCATACTGGCACTTTATCTAGTAAGAATTTTCTATGTCTGGGAATCCAATCTCTGAGGCTCTGACTAGAGATTTGCTTAGCGAGGCTAACCATAACAAATTCAGGGAGTCCTAAAAGATTGGCTATTTTGCTAATGTCCTGATAATTTCAATGGAGGTGGGGAGGTGAGTTTAATCAAAAGAAACTTTAGTCTAATTTGTACACTTGTACCAATGTCTATATCAATGTAGTGGAACCCCATAACACCTAATGTTAGAAATACCGTTATATTTCTTGACCATGGACAAGTTGAGCACCCTACGAGCATTTGATTAATGTTCTATACTGGGTGTAATGCAGCTCAGTGAATGTATTTTTTCCACACAATGTTCCTAGACATTATGTAAGATTCTTTAATCTATTCAGACTTGAAGGAGGCATTTGAAGGCAAGGTTGTTGTGAACACTTACCTTTGAATGTTTGTAACATCTACCAGATTGCCAAAGGACAGGTTTGTGAATGGTGATCTAAACACATTTAGAATATCCACAACAAAGTTTGCTTTTCTGTTTGTAGCTGAAATAGAAATGCAATGACTTATTGTTTATTTCTTTTTTGACTACTATTTCTAACCAATTGGACAAACCTTGTGTGATATTAAATATAAACTCAGGACAGACACATCACACAAGTTATGCAGGGCCCTCAAGATGTGGTGCTGATTTCCTGGATAGCCCAGATACCCCTCTTAATGACATCTCTTCTTAGGTTTTTGCTTTTGGTTCTGGCTCTGTTTCCATCATTTATTCTCTTCTAACCTGGTTCAGTATTATTGTTAAATATTGATGCTGGTGATGCTACGTAGAGGTACAGAGGGTTCTTCTGTTACTAAAAGGCTTTAATGCACATACAGTACCAGGGTTTACTAAGAATGCTCCAGAGCATCTGAAGAAATGTCTACAAAATCTGAGTTTGAACATAAATTTGCTACTACTTTCTTGAATTTACTTGTGAATGATATTGTGTAGATGCTCAAAAATATATGAATGATTTAAAGTGATTTATTACAGCAGTTTTCTATCCATTTTCCTTTATACAGATGAATGGCACTGGGCGACTTGGACATCCTTCAGGAGCGGTTTATGAAGGCGAGTTTAAGAACAACAAATTTCATGGAAGAGGGACCTACACATTTCCCAATGGAGCAAAGTACATAGGCAATTTTAATGAGAACAAGTACGTAAAAGAACATATACTGCTACATGCTTTAAGACTCCCATTTTCAGAGAGCCTAGCGGCCTTTATCATCATCTAGTAAAAGAGGACAGCGGCTTCATGCCTCTGCTTATTGTAAACTTTTGCTTTGTGATCCATCCTCATTCCTTACTTTTGGGTCTTATTTAAGTGGGCTAAAAGGCATCTTACTTTTGTGAATCTTCACAGGTATGCCAGGTGGTCTCCTAACTCGTAATCAGTGATGTTCAGAAAGCAGATTATATCACAAAGAGTTAATTTTGACCTTTTTACAAGTATCTTTCTTTTGTTACTTGAGTTCTTGCTGGTTGGCTTATTCTCAAACTTGAGCAATTTGACTTCCCTAACTCGTACAAAGACCATGCTTAGATTTACTACATCATTTTCACACCTTAGTTTTTGGGGGTCCTTATTACTCTTGGTAACCTCCTGCCAATGTGTTCCTGGCATTACTTCAGCAGATACTGCACTCTACCCCTGCGTAAAGGTATGAAAACGAAAGTCATGAACTTCTAGGTTATTGTCCCTCGTTGTATTTCGTGGTCCTGTTTAACTGTTGGTATCCTCCTGCCAGTCTTATACTAAAGATCTTTATAGGGCAGAGGAGCATTTTTGTGGCAAAGTCAGTGCAAAACAACTTCTAGCAGCTAGATTTACGAATTTACAATGGTTTGACTGTATGAATTAATTGGGTTTTCCCATTTTATATTGAAAATCAGAAGATGTGATACTGTTCATGTACTCGACTACCTTGCTGAGCACCTTTTGAATAATAGAGATTGAGTCCGACACCCATATATTAAAAAGTGAAGTAGTATTGAGCCAACAGTTTTCCCAAGGAGTTCCACTTAGACTCTGTAGAGTTGAGCAGCCTCCCAGCTAGGTGATGGTGCTCACTTGTGGATAAATTCAAAAGCTGATATACTCCTTATTCCCAAAATTGATTTTTACATTAATGAACCTTCCAACATCTATGGAGGAAAAGTCCTTTAAGGATTGCATTTGGATCTAATATCATTGTGTGTCCTTTGCCCAATGTTGTCGTGGGTTTGAATCTGGAATACCGCAATATTGAGAGAAACCAATGTGCGGTGTGCTAACACTCACAAATTTGTCACGCATATTTCAAGGTAGCAAAAGATGCTTAGTGAAGGTACTTTATGCAATGTACTGAGGTAGTTTTCATTTTGAGGCATGGTGATTTACTCTAGATGTGGCTTCGAGTTGCTCGTTGGAATAGAAGCTGGAGGTCATGAATCCATGTAAGATAACAAATAAATATGGTGCCCAAGGGTACCTCCTGTTAAGATACAACTACCCTCTTTAAAGGCAAGCACTGTGTTGCTTGTAGGCTGAAGTTGCAGATAAAGACACTTGTAAACCTATGAGTAGCCTAACTTCAAGATAGAATCAAAGACTGTGGACTGGGCATTCCCTCCCAAGATTTTTCATTGTGTTCTAGATCCTGTAGATGTGAGCAGTACTGTAAAGATGTTGACGTTTGAATTTAGTTACTTAGTGATTGAGGGTCATACATTACCCAGTCCCCTTCACTAGGACAATAAAGCATTATAGGTAGTTCTCTGTGAATCCAATAGAGTTAAGTTTCTATCTGAGGGGCAATATATAAATATATATATATATATATATATCCCACAGCAAAGCGCAAAGCGTTTCAGCCTTACCCGAGCCTCAGATGACGGCATTCCACGGCGGGGAGGCAAATCCCTAAATATAATAACACTGCTGTTCTCCTCTCTCATACACAGCAAGCCATGGACTCCACTCGATTGCAAAAGCGGATTTTATTTTTCCTCTGACAACAACTCTGTTGTCAGAGGAGAAATAAAATCCGCTTTTGCAAACGAGTGGAGTCCATGGCTTGCTGTGTACAAGAGAGGAGAACAGCAGTGTGATTTTATATATATATATATATATATATATATATATATATATATATATATATATATATATATATATATATATATAATTTCAACGGCCTGCTTCCCATCAAAACAGACTCTAGCACACTCGGGCTCGCTGTGAAAGTTATTTATTGCGACCACCCACAACCAGGTAACGCGTTTCAACCGCAAAGCGGTCTTTGTCAAACCTGAGGTTGCAGCCATTTTCTTGTGTTTTTATATTACCAATAAAGTTTCAACACCCTTAAAGTGAGAGTGCATCATAAATGAATTAAAGTGACAAGTCACTTTATCTTGAAATAGGGATTGCACTTAAGTCATGTGCAAAAAAGAGCATTTTTCTAAAGTGCTATAATTGCTTTGACTCTATACAAAATATAGCAAATATAACAAAATGTACATGGCGACACTTAGTTTTAAACCCATTAAAAAATTCAAATGCATTTATAGTTTATCATTCAACATTAATGTTTCAAATTAAGGGCCAGTGCCCAACGCCACATTATGCTCCAAAAGACCACATCTCGGGTCGAACACTCTAATTTAAAGTGACGTGCATTCTTTATTCTTGGGATAAAATGACCTATGCATTGTGCAAAGAGCATATTCCTAGGGCGCCATGGTTCCTAAAGTGCTTCACAAAGACCAAACAGCAAACATAGTCTCCAGGGCAAATGCCCATAGCCAACTCATGCTCTAACAAGCTCTCTTATGTAGGTCCAGTGTCCATTTTCCCGCTCCCTGTTTCAACAAAGTTGGGCACTTCTACGAAAATTATAAAAAATTATTTAAAAAAAGGTGCAGTGATAATTTAAAACTTTGTAAATGGTAATTCATAAATATGCAACGGAGTGTATTAAAAACAATATACTTGATTTTTTCTTGATTTTTTTCATCTTGTCTATTCAGCAATCTTAGCGCAGTAGGCCATATGTATATATTTTGTATAAATGTCTAATTTTCTAATCAGTTCATCAGATCACCTGACAGCTATTGACTATCCTATCCTGTTTATAGATGGACATATAGATCTTCCTCAGTGTTGAGGCCATTGGGGATCTTGCTGTTGAAGCGTAAGATGTACCTTGACTCCAACTGCCTCAGGCACCTTTCTCTGTTGCCCCCTCTCAGTCTTTGTGGTACCTGGTCTAGCACAAAATATACTAGATCTTCTGCCCTGTTGTTATGAAATTGCTCAAAATGCCTGGCCACCGGATATGATTGATCCCTGTTGCTAATGGCTCGAATATGTTGTAAAGTGCGCTGGTGAACTGGTAAAATGGTACTTCCTATATACATTTTATGGCAACTGCATCTGAGGGCATATACGACAAATTTGCTTTTACAATTCAGCAGTTTCATAATCTTCCATTTCCTGTCTGTGAAAGGTAAAGGCACCTCTGTTGTGTTCTCTCCAAATTTACAAGCCTTGCATTTATGACATCTCCTGAATCCCTTACCTTCACTTAGCCATGTTACCTGTTGTGAGGTCCCTGGGCGGTGTGTTACCAATGCCTGTCGTAATGATCTTGCTTTACGAAAGGTAATTAAAGGCCCATTCCCTAGTTTTTGTTTCAAAATGGGATCACCTCGTAACAGATGCCAATGTTTCTGCATTCTCGCTCTTATGCTTTGATGTTGCCTGTTGTAGCCTGTGATAAATGGAAATTTGGACTCAGCTCTATCCTCAGCTTCCATAATGTTGGGTTTATTGGCAAATATCAGCTGTTCCCTTGGCTTTGAATTTGCTTTTTTTCTAGCTGTTTCAAGCACAGCCTTGCTGTGTATCCTCTGTGTTCAAAGCGCTTACTCAGCTCCTCTTGTGCCTGATATAGTTGGTCTGGACAGCTACAGTTCCTCCTCATACGTAGATTCTCAGCGTATGGGATACTGTTGATTAACTTAGGACGATGGAAACTGCGGGCATGGAGTATCGTGTTGCTGTCAGTGTTTTTCGATAGGTTTTTGTGTTAATCTCCCCATTAGCGATATACACTGTGCGGTCCAAAACCTGTACCTCTTCCTTACTCAAGTGCGATGTGAAATGTAAATTTAAGTAATTGATGTTAAGCCTCTTGATAAATGCCTCTGCTGATGTACTGTCCCCTCGCCAAATGATGAATAAATCATCGATATAGCAGGTCCATAGGACCACGTTCTCAGACATTTCTTTCGCATACTGCGTTGCGAGCACCTGCTTCTCCCACCAGCCCATATGCAAATTAACATAGCTGGGGGCAAAGCAGGTACCCATCGCAGTCCCCCTGACCTGTTGATACAGGTCCTTGCCAAAAAGAAAGATATTGTTTTTTAGACACCAACTTAGCATACCCTCTAGCATTTCTGTATGCGGGTACAGGGTTGCCGGTCGCATGCTCAAATAATACTGCACCGCCCTTATGCCATCTGTGTGCGAAATGCTAGTGTAGAGGAAGGAGACATCCAAGGTCATCATGATGAAACCCTCCTCCCAATTGATGTCATAGATCTTTTTAAGAAAATCACCTGTGTCCTTGGTATATGATGAAAGATTTTTTACGTAATCCTGCAGGAAAAAATCTAAAAACCTAGAGGCATTCTCAAATAGACTCTCTATTGCCAATATAATCGGACGATCTGGTGGGACATTCACATTTTTGTGCACTTTGGGTATAAGATACAGCACCGGGGTTACGGGTGCATCTACCTTAAGAAACTTGTACTCCGCCTGGGAAATTAGACCCTTAGATCTAAGTGAAAGTTGGCAGTGGTGGCTAGTAAAACATCTTTATTAGTCCTCCAATAGCATTGCCTGTCTCTCAGCTGCAACTTTGCCTCTGCCTGGTACATGGCAAGTGGCCAAAGGACAATGTTTCCGCCCTTGTCCGCCTGTCTCACCACTATGTCAGGTCTTGATTGCAATCTTTTCACAAGATTCCTATACCCTATGTCCACTGCCATTGTTGGACCTCTAGCCTGTAGGTCTGCATATAACTGTTTTAAATCATGGACCACTAGTTATGTGAAAGAATCAATGGAATCTTTGGGGACCATAGGCAAAAATGCAGATCGGGGTTTGAAGGGAGTGCTAGGTCTACCATATACACTTAGACCCTGTTCTCTGAGTAGCGCATCATCTGTTACTTCATGCATGCCTCCCCTCTCTAAGCTATCCAAGTCCCTTAATAAATCAATGTCAGAGACCTGCAGGGCAGTGATGGTTTCAGTTACCTCAAAATTCCGCCCCTCTGATGTCCTGCCAACTGCAAAGTATTTAGCCATTCTTAACTTTCGGGTAAATTTGAAAGAATCTATTCGGGTTTGGACATAATCCATGTCCTCAGGTGCACAATAGGAAAGACCAGGTGATAGAATGTTAGTTTCTTCTGCATTTAATGATAAGTCTGACAGATTAATTATACTGATGTTACTG
Organism: Calotriton arnoldi; assembly: GCA_963921515.1. Classification (NCBI taxonomy): domain Eukaryota; kingdom Metazoa; phylum Chordata; class Amphibia; order Caudata; family Salamandridae; genus Calotriton; species Calotriton arnoldi. The sequence goes on along the minus strand of CAWUFW010014294.1, from coordinate 70,496 downwards.
TCCGTCACTTGCTTTTCTTGTTGTCCAATTTCTTGGTTGCCTGATCTCCTGGACCTGCGGCTTTTCCTCTTCCTCCCCCTCGGAAGGTTCTTTCTTGCCCTCGTAGTGGTCTTAAATTTGTGTTCCTGTCCCATTGCAAAAAATATATATATATAAATAAATGTAAATCCTGGACAATATACAAGATTCAGAGGCCTGCACTCAGCGTGTCAGTATCACTAAATTTTAATGCCTTTAAAATTTGGTGAAACCGACACGCTGTGTGCAGGCCTCTGAATCTTATATATTGTCCAGGATTTACATTTATTTAGCTTAGCGAGTCTCACACTCGCCGACCTGCACTCTCCCACATTTGGTGGATGGGGCTGGCTTTTGTAGTAAGAACTACTTGGGAACATATATATATATATATTATCTACTGGCGGTCGCCAGTAGATAGTTATAGTTAGGACCTATTTTCCATAGGAAATCCGCAACATTCTATTTGAAATAACGTTGGCGCCGGTTGACGAATCTTCGCGAAAGTTTCCAACTTGTTGGGGCGCTCCGGTCCGCTCCTATCCTGAAAGTCTCGGGGTGATTCGTCAAGCGGGGGCCGAGAATAAAGGGGGGTCCCAAAACGTGTTTTCCCCATTCATTTTTCCATAGGAACCTTTAGTTGCAGCTACAGCCCGAACTGCTGAACGGAATTACACCAAATTTGGCAAAGAGGTAGCCCTTGGTTCAGACTCGTGCCTTTTGCTTAAATGGTGTAAATCCGTTCAGTAGTTCCTGAGAAAATCACAAGTAAAATCACATATATATCTGGGCGGAGCCTAACCACACATGTCATTGTGAGATCTGATTGGCTGTCAGTACTTCATCCTGGAATTGCTGGCAGCCATCTTGAGACCAATATACATGATAGTACCCCATTGAAATGCATTGTAGTGAATCAAAGATTTTGAGGGTTACCAAAAGGAGAACTATAAAGGGTGATAACAGACGTTAGTTACATTAGAATTCATTTGTTGATGGTACCATACTAATTTCAGGAATTGTGGTGTGTTCTAAGATGATTTTACCCTGTGAAAAACCTTCTGCTGGGATATCATGAATCATGTTTGAGAGAAAACTATTTTCACATGCTTGTCCCATAGAGTTTTGGAAGGTGCTCCAGAAGCTAAAATGAGAGCATATTTTCTGTAAATTCACATTATCTTTCTCAGTCATGTGAGAATGAAGTCTGACATTCTCAGTAAAACATGTACATCCAACAAGGGCAGAGACTGTCAGTTGATTCCTTTGTGGTCTACTGCAGCTTCCCAGAGTGTTCTAAAGAACAACTAGAGTGCTAACAGCCTTACTTATGACAAAAGTATGGCACACCTGAAGCCATCTTGATTGGAATAAACTGGTAACACTTAAAACATTTAATTTAAAAAGGAACAAAATGATGGGGTTCATTTTGTCATAGAAATTATGGTTAGTGCTGTAGAAAGAAAAATTAGGACATGTTTCAAGTGTGATCTCAAATATCTTCCTGTTATATTTCAACAGGAGCAGCCTGCCAGTTGATGCCTTTGTGTTCTACTGCAGCTTCCCAGAGTGTTCTAAAGAACAACTAGAGCGCTAACAGCCTTACTTATGACAAAAGTATGGCACACCTGAAGCCATCTTGATTGGAATAAACCGGTAACACTTAAAACATTTAATTTAAAAAGGAACAAAATGAGGGGGTTCTTTTTGAAATAGAAATTATGGTTAGTGCTGCAGAAAGAAAAATTAGGGCATGTTTTAAGTGAGATCTCAAATCCTCTTCTATTTCATTAGAAAATTCTGACATGCAGACTGAAACAATCACTTTCAATACCAGCAGCAGACTTCCAGTTAACTCCCTGGTGAGCAGTAGCTTTACTACAGTGATCTAATGAGCAACTAGAGTGCTAACATTCTGAATTTATGGCAAATGTGAGACACATCTGAATGCCTTCTTGATGGAATCAAAGTAAAAAACTGAAAGCATTTCCTACTGAGGAGACTGCAGTAAATGAGGAAATTAGGAAACTTCATAACAAAGAAGTCTTCCAAGTTGGCCACCAGTGAAAAAAGAGCCCAAATGTAGCACAAATATTACCCAGATGTAGCCCACATATAGCCCAATGACAAAAGTGTGCAAAACACTTTTTTTTAAAAGTTTTTTTGCAGTTTTATGTAGTGCAGACTGGTCAGGTATTGGAGCGTTGCATCTTAAAACATGACCCCCTACACTACAAAAACACCACTGCACTACCCTAAACCCTAAAACACTACCCCCAGCACGACCCCCTACACTACACAAGCACCACTGCACTATCCTAAACCCTAAAACACTACCCCCAGCATGACCCCCTACACTACACAAACACCACTGCACTACCCTAAACCCTAAATCACTACCCCGAGCACGACCCCCTACACTACCCAAACACCACTGCACTAACCTAAATCCTAAAACACTACCCCCAGCACGAACCCCTACACTACCCAAACACCACTGCACTACCCTAAAACATGACCCCTACACTACACAAACACCACTGCACTACCCTAAACCCTAAAACACTACCCCAAGCACGACCCCTACACTACACAAGCACCACTGCACTACCCTAAACCCTAAAACACTACCCCCAGCACGACCCCCTACACTACACAAACACCACTGCACTACCCTAAACCCTAAAACACTACCCCCAGCACGACCCCCTACACTACCCAAACACCACTGCACTAACCTAAATCCTAAAACACTAACCCCAGCACGACCCCCTACACTACCCAAACACCACTGCACTACCCTACAACATGACCCCCTACTCTACACAAACACCACTGCACTACCCTAAACCCTAAAACACTACCCCCAGCACGACCCCCTACACTACACAAGCACCACTGCACTACCCTAAACCCTAAAACACTACCCCCAGCACGACCCCCTACACTGCCCGAACACCACTGCACTGCCCTAAACCCTGAAACACCAGCCCCTGCACGACCCCCTACACTGCCCGAACACCACTGCACTGCCCTAAACCCTGAAACACCACCCCTAGCACGACCCCCTACACTGCCCGAACACCACTGCACTGCCCTAAACCCTGAAACACCACCACCTTCACGACCCCTACACTGCCCGAACACCACTGCACTGCCCTAAACCCTGAAACACCACCCCAGCACGACCCCCTACACTGCCCGAATACCACTGCACTGCCCTAAACCCTGAAACACTACCCCCAGCAAGACCCCTACACTGCCCAAACACCACTGCACTGCCCTAAACCCTGAAACATCACCCCCAGCAAGACCCCCTACACTGCCCGAACACCACTGCCCTAAACCCTGAAACACCACCCCCAGCAAGACCCCTACACTGCCCGAACACCACTGCACTGCCCTAAACCCTGAAACACCACCCCCAGCATGACCCCTACACTGCCCGAACACCACTGCTCTGCCCAAAACCCTGAAACACCAGCCCCAGCACGACCCCTACACTGCCCGAACACCACTGCACTGCCCTAAACCCTGAAACACCAGCCCCAGCACGACCCCCTACACTGCCCGAACACCACTGCACTGCCCTAAACCCTGAAACACCAGCCCCAGCACAACCCCGTACACTGCCCGAACACCACTGCACTGCCCTAAACCCTGAAACACCAGCCCGACCGCCTACACTGCCCGAAAACCACTGCACTGCCCTAAACCCTGAAACACCAGCCCCAGCACGACCCCCTACACTGGCCGAACACCACTGCACTGCCCTAAACCCTCAAACACCAGCCCCAGCACGACCCCCTACACTGCCCGAACACCACTGCACCTCCCTAAACCCTGAAACACCAGCCCCAGCAAGACCCCCTACACTGCCCGAACACCACTGCACTGCCCTAAACCCTGAAACACCACCCCCAGCAAGACCCCCTACACTGCCCGAACACCACTGCACTAAACCCTGAAACACCTCCCCCAGCAAGACCACCTACACTGGCCGAACACCACTGCACTGCCCTAAACCCTGATACACCACCCCCTGCACGACCCCCTACACTGCCCAAACACCACTGCACTGCCCTAAACCCTGAAACACCACCCCCTGCACGACCCCCTACACTGCCCGAACACCACTGCACTGCCCTAAACCCTGAAACACCACCCCTCAGCACGACACCCTACACTGCCCGAACACCACTGCACTGCCCTAAACCCTGAAACACCACACCCAGCACGACCCCCTACACTGCCCGAACACCACTGCACTGCCCTAAATCCTGAAACACCACCCCCTGCACGACCCCCTACACTGCCGGAACACCACTGCACTGCCCTAAACCCTGAAACACCACCCCCAGCACGACCCCCTACACTGCCCGAACACCACTGCACTGCCCTAAACCCTGAAACATCACCCCCAGCAAGACCCCCTACACTGCCTGAACACCACTGCACTGCCCTAAACCCTGAAACACCACCTCCAGCACAACCCCCTACACTGCCTGAACACCATTGCTCTGCCCTAAACCCTGAAACACTAGCCCCAGCACGACCGCCTACACTGCCCGAACACCACTGCACTGCCCTAAGCCCTGAAACACCACCCCCAGCACGACCCCCTACACTACCCGAACACCACTGCACTGCCCTAGACTCTGAAACACCAGCCCCAGCAGGACCCCCTACACTGCCCGAACACCACTGCACTGCCCTAAACCCTGAAACACCAGCCCCAGCATGACACCCCACACTGCCCGAACACCACTGCACTGCCCTAAACCCTGAAACACCAGCCCCAGCACGACCACATACACTGCCCGAACACCACTGCACTGCCCTAAACCCTGAAACACCAGCCCCAGCACGACCCCCTACACTGCCCGAACACCACTGCACTGCCCTAAACCCTGAAACACCAGCCCCAGCACGACCCCCTACACTGCCCGAACACCACTGTACTGCCCTAAACCCTGAAACACCACCCCCAGCACGACCCCTTTACTGCTCGAACACCACTGCACTGCCCCAAACCCTAAAAAAACCACCCCCAGCACGACCCCCTATACTGCCCGAACACCACTGCCCTAAACCCTGACACACCACCCCCTGCACGACCCCCTACACTGCCCGAATACCACTGCACTGCCCTAAACCCTGAAACACCACCCCTGCACGACCCCCTACACTGCCCGAACACCACTGCACTGCCCTAAACCCTGAAACACCACCCCCAGCACGACCCCCTACACTGCCCGAACACCACTGCACTGCCCTAAACCCTAAAACACCACCCCCAGCATGACCCCCTACACTGCCCGAACACCACTGCACTGTCCTAAACCCTAGAACACTACCCCCAGCACGACCCGAACACCACTGCACTACCCTAAACCCTAAAATACTCCCCCAGCACGACACCCTACACTACCCGAACACCACTGCACTGCCCTAAACCCTAAAACACTCCCCCAGCATGACCCCCTACACTACCCGAACACCACTGCACTGCCCTAAACCCTAAAACACTCCCCCAGCACGACCCCCTACACTACCCAAACACCACTGCACTGCCCTAAACCCTAAAACACTACCCCCGCATGACCCCCTACACTACCCAAACACCAATGCACTACCCTAATCCCTAAAACACTACCCCCCGCACGACCCCCTACACTACCCAAAGACCACTGCAGTACCCTAAACCCTAAAACACTACCCCGCACGACTCCCTACACTACCCAAAGACCACTTCACTACCCTAAACCCTAAAACACAACCTCCTACACTACACAAACACCACTGCACTACCCTAAACCCTAAAACACTACCCCCTACACTACACAAACACCACTGCACTACCCTAAACCCTAAAAACTACCCCCAGCATGAACCCCTACACTACCCAAACACCACTGCACTACCCTAAACCCTAAAACACTACCCCCAGCAGTACCCCCTACACTACCCAAACACCACTGCACTACCCTAAACCCTAAAACACTACCCCCAGCAGTACCCCTACACTACCCAAACACCATTGCACTACCCTAAACCCTAAAACACTACCCCCAGCAGTACCCCCTACACTACCCAAACACCACTGCACTACCCTAAATCACTACCCCCAGCACGGCCCCCTACACTACCCAAACACCACTGCACTACCCTAAACCCTAAAACACTACCCCCAGCACGACCCCTACACTACCCAAACACCACTGCACTACCCTAAACCCTAAAACACTCCCCCAGCACGACTCCCTACACTACCCAAACACCACTGCACTACCCTAAACCCTAAATCTACCCCCAGCATGACCCCCTACACTACACAAACACCACTGCACTACCCTAAACCCTAAAACACTACCCCCAGCACGACCCTCTTCACTACCTAAACACAACTGCACAATTTGTTACAGGCGTTGCAACGCAGGCCTGTGGTGCTTACTGGAAGTACCTGGTGGGCTAGTTGGGCCCCAGGGACCCTCAGGATTCAAGGTGACCTAATCCCCCAACCTAAAACGCGCCACGGGGCGCGTTTGCACAGTGGTGAAGGGAGGGGCGGGGCCTCAGGTGACATGTGCGCAAACACGCCCTGTGGTGCGTTTTAAGTTGGGGAATTAATTCCTTTGAATCCTGAGGGACCCTGGGGGCCAACTAGCCCACCAGGTACCTTCAGTAAGCACAACAGAGTTGCGTTGCAGAGAGGTGAAAAAGGTGCGTGGCCTCGGAACGCCTCTCTGCAACTCAGCTCTGTGGGCCTAACTGTAGGTACCTGGGGGCTAGTTGGGCCCCAGGGACCCTCAGGATTCAAGGGGACTTAATCCCGCAACTTAAAACGCGCCACGGGGCGCGTTTGCACACGTCACCTCAGGCCCCCTCCCTTCACCACTGTGCAAACGCGCCCTGTAGCGCGTTTTAAGAGGTAGTTTTAATCCCCTGCCCTATTATGTACTAGGGACTTGCAGAGGAGGTCATGCTAATCACAGGGGTGCCCCAACGCATAGTGTTCCCTAGTGTATGTAGGTGTTTTCACTGTATTCTAAGTGTCTTTTAGCATAGCACTGGCTCTGGTTAGTCAGAGTCAGTTACCACCAGTACCCGTCTGAAAAAGTTGTGGGCACAGGATGATTTTGCAACAAGGCCTCTTTCTGCTCCTCTGTTGGTTCTTTCTGCACATCTTTTGCTTCTTTCTGTGCGTTTTTCTTCTTTCTTCACATGTCCTACCTCTGTAGGCATAGTTAGAAACTAGCATTTAAAAAACCTTTGAAATTCACTTAAAAAATCATAGGTTTCAGGCACGTTATAGTTAGAAATTAGCATTTAAAAACCTTTGAAATTCACTGAAAAAACCATAGATTTCAGACACGTTATAGTTAGAAATTAGCATTTAAAAAACCTTTGAAATTCACTGAAAAAACCATAGGTTTTAGGGACAGTTATAGTTAGTTGGACATTTCACTGCGTACAAAACCATAGAAATTCCCCGTTATAGTTAGTTCAGCTAACTATAACTCGCGCCCCAGCAATGCACTGATGATGACGTCACATATTACATCACTCATGACATGGTCAGTGACATCACTGATGACATCACTGATGACATCATCCATGTGATAATTTCATGCATCTTCTCACACCCTAATATAACTTTTGATACACCCACTCTAAATTACAGACTGCCATTCTCAAAACCATAGACACTCCAACACCAAAAACTACATACCCACTCACTGATTCTTAGGTCTACACACACATCCACTCACTCACCCGTACAGTCACTCATACTTACAGTCACTCAGTACAGGACTATCATATGCACTCATACACCTATATAAACACTCACACACTGCCACTCATCCATAGAGGTACTCACACACCTAGTCAGTCATTCAAAAAATTAATCACACACCCATTTACTCACCTATACAGTTATACACACACCAGCTCACTTACTCATACAAATACTAGCACATTCTTACGCTCTTATACAATAACTGATACAAGCACACACGCATCCATACAGCCACTCTCACAATCACACACTCTCACTTATAGCCATTTAAATACTCTAACACACATATATACTGCCTTTTACATATGTAGTTACTCGCACATGTACCACTGAGATATACATTCACTCACTAACACACCCATACACACACTCACCCACCCAAGCAGTCCATCACAGATGCACTCTTGAAATCATGCACCCAGTGAATCACCCACCAACACATCTATGTACAGAGTCACACACACCCCACCCACACAAACACTCAGGCAGCCATACAGATACTCAGAGAACCAATCAATAACCCATATAGACACTCATGTAGCTATTCGCAAATCCATGCATCCACTTACACACCAACAAACAGACGGATACAGACATTCACACAGTTTAGTCACTAACCCATGCATTCAGTAAGATACGTTTAATCACTCACTTGTAGAGTCAGTCACTCACGTACTAAATCATCCATTCAGACACTTATACACACACTCATTCTTCAATACGCCTTTCCCTATATATATTAAACATATTTAAACTTTACAGAAACACACAGTCACCGGATGATGTCATCAGTGATGTCATCAGTGATGTCATTTGAGATGTCATCAGTGATGTCATCAGTGATGTCACTGACCATGTCATGAGTGATGTAATATATGACGTCATCAGCAGTGCATTGCGGGGGCGCGAGTTATAGTTAGCTGAACTAACTATAACGGGGGAATTTCTATGGTTTTGTACGAGTGAAATGTCCAACTAACTATAACTGTCCCTAAAACCTATGGTTTTTTCAGTGAATATATATATATATATATATCCAAACAACGTCCCAACTCCTCACAGAAAAGGGAACACGCACACGAGGATTTAAAATTGGCTGATTTAATGGTTCTTTGGTCACTCCAGACCCAGCAGCAAAACAATGAAACCCGTTTCGGCTGTCGCCAGCCTTTCTCAATCACTGAATCGCCATATTGCACTTCACTTTTAAAGCCCCCTCAAAAATCATGAACATAGAAATAGGTTTAGTGTTCGTATTTCTTACGTTCGCTGACCCACTGTTAAGCAGGAATGAAGACTTTGAAAACTGTTTGTTCGTGTGTGCTTTGTAACACCTGTTCGGTACCGAGCAAACTATATGTTAATCACCGACCAGAATGGCCCTTATGCGCATTGTTTGTTCAGTAAGCGCTGCTCGAAAACAACTCTTCAGACTTTTAAACTTACATTCACTGAAAAAAACAAAGGTTACAGGGACATTATAGTTAGGCTCAGATTTCACTTGTACAAAACCATAGAAATTCAGCATTTATAGTTGCCTGAGCTAACTATAACTTACGCCTCCGCAATGCACTGCTTATGACCTCACATATTATATCACTCATGACATGGTCAGTGACATCACTGATGACATCTCAAATGACATCACTGAGGACATCATCCACGGAACCACTCACACACCCTCTTACACCCTCATACAGCCTCTTATACACACATTCACATACCCACACAACCACTCACATATCCATTTACAGATCTATACAAGTACTCACACAACCACTCGCTCTTCCATAGCACCACTCACACAGGTACTTACTCACACATACAGGCACTCACACATCCACTCACTGACCCATACAGCTATTCAAATAACCAGTCACTTGCCCATACAGCCACTCACAGAGCCACATACTCACCCATACAGCTACTCACACAACCACTGATCTACCTATACAGCCACTCACACACCCACTTATTCACCTATACAGCTACTCACAAATCCACTCCCACCCATACAGCCTCTCAACAGAGCCACTCCCTCACCCATACAAGCATTCACACACTCACTCACACAGCCACACAACCACTAGCATACCCATATATACATCAAAACAAGCACTCACACAGCCACACACTCACCTATACATCCATTCACACAGACACCTATGCTACAATACAGCCACTCACACACCAACTCACTTAACCAAACAGCCACTCAAATTACCACTCGCTCACTTATCCAGCCACTTACACAGGCAGTCACTCACACAACCATTCAGATACCCACTCACTCACCCATACAGTCACTTACACATCCACTCACCCACCCATACAGCCACTCACACAGCCACTCACTCACCCATACAGCCACTGACACACCACCCACTCACTCACCAATACAGTCACTCACTCAACCACACAGCTACTCACACACCTACTTATAGACCCATACAGCCACTAACATATATACTAACATACTACAAAAGTTAGATTAGCATACTAGTTGTACTATTAATGAGTGATACTATCTCTAACGTGTGATCTGAGTGGGTATGTGACTGTATCAGCATGTGAGTGGCTGTACAGGTATGCGAGTGCATGTATTAGTGACTGAATGGGTGAGTGAGTGGATTTCTGATTAGGTCTTTAGGTGTGTGAGTGGGTATCTGAGTGGTTGTATGGGTGTGTGAAAGAGTGCATGAGTGATTTTGTGGGTGTGGGTGTGGCTGTATGGATGTGTGAGTGGGTGTGTGAGTGGCTGTATGGGTGTATAAGTAGGTATATGAGTAGCTGAGTGGGTGAGTGAGTGTGTGAGTGACTATGTTGCTGAGTGCATGAGTGTGTCAGTGGCTGTATGGGTGAGCAGCTGTTTCAGTGAGTGTTTGCTGGTGTGTGAATGGTTGTATTGGCGAGTGAGTGTCTGTGTGATTATGGGTGAGTGACCAGATATGAGAGTGCTTGTATGGATGTGTGAATGGGTATGTAAGTGCTGGTGTAATGTGTGAGTGAGTGTCTGAGTGCTTGTATAAGTGAGTGAGTGGCTGTGTTGTGAGGCTGCATGGGTGTGTGAGTGGCGTTATAGGCGAAAAAGTCTGTGTGCAAGTAGCTGTGTGGGTGAGTGGCTGTGAGGGTGAGTGACTGGTTGTGTGAGTGGCCTTATGGGTGAGTGAATGATTGTGTGAGTGGTTGTATGAGTGGGTGTGTGAGTGGCTCTAAGGAGAAGTGGGTGGTTGTGTGAGTACTGGTATGGGTCTGTGAATGGGTGTTTGAGTGGTTGTGTGGGTATGTGAGTGAGCATATGAGAGGTTGTATGGAGGAGTAAGTAGATGTGTGAGTGGTTCTGCGTATGATGTCATCAGTGATGTCATTTGAGATGACATCAGTGATACCATCAGTGATGTCATTGACCATGTCATGAGTGATGTAATATGTGAGGTCTTAAGTAGTGCATTGCGGGGGTGTAAGTTATAGTTAGCTCCAATAACTATAACTGCTGAATTTCTATATTTTTTTAATTCTATTTCCCAACTATAATGTCCCTGTAACCTTTGTTTTTTTAAGTGAATTTCTAAGGTTTTTTAAATTCTATTTCCTAACTATATGTCCCTGTAACCTTTGGTTTTTTTAAGTGAATTTCTATGTTTTTTTAACTAGTAGTCACATTGCAGAGTGGTGTAGAAAGGGGGGGCCTCCGACCAGCCCATAGCAATCCCGGTGTGTTGACTTACTGGAGGTAACAGGAGGGGTTCTTGGCCTCCAAGGACCCTCAGCATCCAAGAGGTCTTTATCCCCCAACTAGCGCGCCAAGAGGCACATTTGCAGAGTGGTGTAGAAAGGGGGCGGGCCTCTGACCAGCTCTAAGCAATCACACTGTGTGGGACTTACTGGAGGTAACAGGAGGGGTTCTTGGTCCCCAAGAACACTCCGCATCCAAGGGGACTTCATCCACTAACTAGTAGTTCGCCAGGAGGCGCGTTTGCAGAGTGGTGGAGAAAGGGGGCAGGGCATCTGACCAGCTCTCAGCAATCCCCGTGTGTGGGACTTACTGGAGGTAACAGGAGGGGTTCTTGGCCCCCAAGGACACTCAGCATCCAAGGGGACTTCATCCCCCAACCAGTAGTGCGCCAGGAGGTACTTTTGCAGCGTGGTGGAGAAAGGGAGCAGGGCCTCCAATGACCTCTCAGCAATCCTGCTGTGCGGGACTAACTGGAGGTAACAGGAGGGGTTGATGGCCCCTTAGTGCCCTCAGCAACGAAGGGTACTTCATCCCCTAACATCTGGTGCGCCAAAAGGCCCCTTTGCAGAGTGGAAATGAAAGAGGGCTGGGCCTCAGGCGACTTCCCCATGGCAAGCCTTTAAAAAAAATATTTTTCTTTTATTAGGGGTGGGAGGCCACATGGCCCCACCTTCCCTGGCCCGATTTCAGCCCCGGGACCCCATCCCCCGGGGGCCCGACCTGTTTGCATTTGTGGAGGGGACCATTCGCCCCTCCCCAGGGACTGGCCTTTTTAAAAATGTTTAAATACTACTGGGGAGGTGGGCCCTCCCCAGGCCGTTTTTGGCCCTGAGGGCACCATGCTCCGGGGCCTGGCCTACTTGCAATAGAGGAAGGGAAGCCACTCGGCCCCTCTCCCTGTGCCTATTTCAGCCCCGGGGACCAGCCTTTAAAAAAAAATGAAATACTACAGGGGGAGTGGGGCCCTCCATGGGCTTATTTCGGCCCTAAGGACTCCATCCCCTAGGGCCTGACTACTTGTAATAGGGGAGGGGGCTGCACGGCTCCCCTCCCCAGGCCGATATTGGCCCCGGGACCCCATCCCCTGGGGCCCGGCTATTACAAATGGGGGAGGGGGCTGCGTGGCCCCCCTTTATGGGCCTAATTCGGGTCCAGGGACCCCTATCCCGGGGTCCTGGCCATCTTTCTTTGGCTCCCCCCAGGGCACCTACTCTCCATTGGGACTGCAGGTTGAGACTGAAGGCCCCACGGTTGCTGTCGGCTCCCCGCCTCCTGCGGGATCCGACATTGCTTTCAAACAAAGGGAGCTGCTAAACATGCAGCTCCCTGTGTCTGAAAACAATTCTTTTCCGCTTCCAACAAACAAGAGCATTTCTGAGCTCGCGCCTGCTGGCAGCGGAGCGTTTTCTTTGGCTAGGCCTGAGTTTGAACATCCCATGACATAACAGGAGTCGGCCCTGGGTGGTGGCGGTCCCCAGGGCCATCTACGGTTCCAGGAGGGAAGCCCCGCATCCTCCTCCTTTCTTGTATCAGGGGCTGCCCCATAGAGGTGGCGGTCTCTGAGGCCGAGAACAGCCCGGAAGGGGGGGCCATGTGGCCCCCCTCCCATTTAAAAAATTTAATTTGGCCCGGGGTGGTGGGGCCTGGGCGGTCCGCAAGGCCTACCCTGATTTCTTTTGCATTAGCCCCGGGGAGGTGTTGGTCCCTGGGTCTGCGGGGTAGGCCGTACAGGCCTCCCCCACATTCATTTGATAAATAGCCCCGGGGAGGTGGCGTGCCCAGGGTACAGGGGTCCACAAGATCCCGCCATTGCTTTACATTAATGGTTGCTTCCCCCCCCGGGACCTGGCCCATCCGGGGGCTGAACAATAGAGAAGCGCGGAATCCCACGGTTCTCTTTTTTATCAGCGGGAGCCAGCACGACTGCCGCCGAATTAAAGGCAGGTAAGCCTACCACAAATGGTCTCAAATAGTGGTCTATTAAGCGTGAGGTGTTCTCTAATAGAGAACCTGTGGAGGAGACAATCGGTCTCCAGGGGGGGTTTTCCGCGTTCCTATGCAATTTTGGTACGAGGTATAATATTGGAATCTTTGTTTTTACTCAGAACTTTTGTGGAACTAACATTGGCAATGCTTGTATATTTAGATCAAAGTTAACACTGTAATTTGACATGATTTGCCCACTTGGGCATAATCAGTTTGATGGTGTATTGTCATGCATGTTGTTTATAAATTAACAAGATAAATAGTATTGACATCAAGTAGTTATGAACCTAAGACGAGATTGCGCATGTATGTAACAATGTATTAATTCCAACAAGCATTGTGGTATAAGGAATCATGGTGAAGAACAAGATTATTTGTATTATATATCAAATTTCAATCAATATTCGAATAATTTTTTATTTACACTTGGATGTTACCCAGGATGTATTTTTTTCTTGGAGAAAATTATGGTACTTTCTCTATTTAAAGATGGCCGACCTAGCTGCTCTGTCTTTTGCAAATGTGTAGGTTTGAGTCCTTTTTCACTTTTGTATTCTATTATAACACGGACGTTTCCGGTTTTTGTATTGTGACAGTGAGCAAGGCGTAGTGCTGAAACAAGCCAAAAAGTCATTAAATTGAAGCATTCAGCATACATGAGTGTCTGAGTTTTTTTCTCTATATGAGTGAAAGACTGGAGTGTATGTATGTATGTCTATATATATATATATATATATAAATATATATATATTCACTGAAAAAGCCATAGGTTTCAGGGACGTTATCGTTAGTTAGACATTTCACTCGTACAAAACCATAGAAATTCAGCCATTATAGTTAGTTCAGCTAACTATAACTCGCGCCCCCGCAATGCACTGCTGTTGACGTCACATATTACATCATTCATGACATGGTCAGTGACATCACTGATGACATCACTGATGACATCTCAAATGACATCACTGATGACATCATCCACGTGAAAATCTGATGCACCTCCTCACAGTCTAATATAACCCTTGATACACCCACTGTAAAATACAGACTACAATTTTCGAAACCATCGACACACCAATACCAGTTACTACATATGCACTCATTGATTCCTAGGTCTACACACATATCCAGTCATTCACCCATACAATCACTCATACATGCAGTCACTCATTAATACAACACTATCATATGCACTCATACACCTATACAGACACTCACACACCGCCACTCACCCGTACAGTTACTTACACACCTAGTGAGTCATGTAAAGAATCAATCATACTCCCATTTACTTACCTATACAGTTATACACACACCACCTATTCATACAGATACTAACACATACTTACTCTCTTATACAATCACTGACACAAGCACACACTCATCCATACAGCCACTCTCACTATCACTCACTCTCACATATAGTCATTTATATACTCCAACACTCACATATACTGCCTTTCACATATGTAGTTACTCACACATATACCACTGAGACATCCATTCACTCACCAACACAGCCATACGCACACTCACTCACCCATACAGCCCTTAACAGACACACTCTTGAACCCATACACCCAGTGAATCACCCACTCACACATCTATGCACAGAGTCACACCCCCCCACCCACCCACACACACTCAGGCACCCATACAGATACTCAGACAACCAATCAATAACCCATATAGACCCTCATTTAGCTACCCACCAACCCATGCAACCGCTTACACACCAACTGACAAACTAAACTGTGTGAATGTCTGCATCAGTCACTAATCCATGCATTCAGTAACACACATTTAATCACTCACTTATACAGTCAGTCATGCACCTACTGAATCATCCATTCAGACACTTATACACCCACTCATTCTTCAATACACCTTGGCCTATATATATATAAAACATATTTAAACTTTACAGAAACACACAGTCACTGGATGATGTCATCAGTGATGTCATTTGAGATGTCATCAGTGATGTCACTGACCATGTCATGAATGATGTAATATGTGACGTCATCAGCAGTGCATTATGGGCGTGAGTTATAGTTAGCTGAACTAACTATAACGGCCGAATTTCTCTGGGGTTGTACTAGTGAAATGTCCAACTAACTATAACGTCCCTGAAACTTATGGTTTTTTCAGTGAATTTCAAAGGTTTTTTTAAATGATAATTTCTAACTATAACGTCCCTGAAACCTATGGTTTTTCAGTGAATTTCAAAGGTTTTTTAAATGCTAATTTCTAACTATAACGTCCCTGAAACCAATGGTTTTTTCAGTGAATATATATATATATATATATATATATATATATATATATATATATATATCCAACAAACGAAGCTCAACATTGAAGACGCCTGCACACAGGAGAGTTGTTCGCCTTATTTAATGAGGATGACAGTGCTCACAGTTCTCATTTCCAATCCCAATTTAGCCAAACGCGTTTCGGGCATCCTGTGCCCTTGATCACTGGCTGAAGGTGAAAGAGCGGCAGCCGAGTGGAATACCTGTTAAATATACCAAGTCCCGTCTCAGTGGGCGTATGCCATATGGCCTTCGGGTACTTGCAGCTCCACCAATGACACCCCAGTGGGTGCTGCCGTGTCTCGCCACTTCGAACAGTGTAATACCCCAATGGGTCAATCGAAAACTGAGGAACTGCCCGCAGTGCCATTCACATCCATCAGTATATATATATATCTATATATATTCCGCTCACCACAACCATCCGGAAGTCCGGAGCTTCAACTGCGGCGGTCCTGGATGGGCCCCGGAAACCCTCTCATATGACGCACAATTTTCTTCTGAGGCTCGGACAAAGGGGGCAACGTTGTTTTGTGGACCAAGAAGAATATGTTGAGGAAGCACTATCACAGATGAATGACAGGGATTGTTACCGCACCAGTAACATACTAGCATTAAGAGGAATATATAATGACTTTTATGGTACCGTGAAAAAGCCGAGAGGTGAAGCGCGTTGGTATTGAGCAACCTTGCCAATAAATTTATCAAGCAGCCCTGAGTGTCCTGGAATTTTCTTGCAACGGAAGAAAATTGTGCGTCATATATATATAGAAATTCACTGAAAAAGCCAAAGGTTACAGGGATGTTATAGTTAGGAAATAGAATTAAAAAAACCTTAGAAATTCACTGAAGAAAACAAAAGTTACAGGGACGTTATAGTTAGGCTCAGATTTCACTCGTACAAGCCCAGTGAAATTCAGCAGTTATAGTTAGTTGAGCTAACTATAACTCGCGCCCACGCAATGTACTGTTTATGACCTCACATATTACATCACTCATGAAATTGTCAATGGCATCATTGATGACATCTATGATGACATCATCCAGTGACTGTGAGTGTTTTACATTTTTTATGAGTGTTAAATATATATACCAAGATGTATTGGTGAATCAGTGGGTGTATGAGTGCCTGTATGGATGATTCAGTGGGTGCGTGGATTAGGTGTCTCAGTGAATGTATGGGTGAGTGACTAATTGTATGAATGTTTGTATCAGTCTGTCAGTTGGTGTCTAGGTGGCTGTATGGGTGTGTGAGTGGGTACATGAGTGGCTGTATGGGTGATTGATTGGTTGTATGAGTACCTGTATGAGTGAGTGTCTATGTGGGTGGGTAGGGGGTGTGTGACTGCCTGTATGGATGAGTGAGTTGGTGAGTCAATGGCTGTATGGATTTGCGACTGTGTGTGTATGATGGGCTGTATGGGTGAGTGAGTGTGTGTATGGCTGTGTGGGTGAGTGAGTGGGTATGTGAAAGGCAGTATAGGTGAGTGATGGAGTATATGAGTGACTGTATGGGTAAGTGAGTGAATGTGAGAGGGGCTGTATGGGTGAATGTGTGCTTGTGTCAGTGACTGCATAGGTGAGTGAGTACTTGTTAGTATATGTATGAGTAAATAAGTGGGTGTGTGTAACTGTATGGGTGAATACATGACAGCGATTGTGTGTTTGTATGGGTATATGAGTGGATATGTCAGTGACTGTATTAGTGGGTGAGTGAGTGGATTTTTGTGTAGATCTATGAATCAGTGAGTGGGTGTGTATGTACCAAAATTGATTTGTGAATGGGTTTGTGAATGGTTGTGTGAGTGGGTGTATGAAAGATACTATGGGGTGTGAGTGGGTGCTTTGGTGATTTTGTGGATGATGTCATCAGTGATGTAATTTGAGATGTCATCAGTGATTTCATCAGTGAAGTCACTGACCATGTCATTAGTGATGTAATATGTGAGGTCATGAGCAGTGCATTGCAGGGGCGCAAGTTATAGTTAGCTCAAACTATAACTGTTGAATTTCACTGGTTTTGTACAAGTAAAGTCTGAGCCTAACTATAATGTCCATGTAAGCTTTATTTTTTTCAGTAAATTTCTAAGGTATTTTAAATTCCATTTCCTTATTATAACGTCGCTGTAACCTTTGGTTTTTCAGTGAATTTCCAAGGTTTCTTTTAACGTGAAGTAAGATGCCCATCTCAATGCGCAGTGGGGTTGTGGTTGAACACAGGGCATGGGCTGGCATTGTGCTGCCCCATCAAAGCATGCTGCTCCTGTCCCCCTCCTCCTTGCCATCCATTGTCCATGTCCATGACTCGTCTCCCTCATTACAGCCATGTGTGGGCGTTGTTCTGCCTTTGCCCTTCCTGCCTGCCCTAAACAGTTAGTTTGCTGCCACATCTACCTCCTCCCTACCCTCTGTTGTCCGAGTCCATGCACCAGCCTCTCCCTCCTGCCCTGCATGGTCCGATGTGCTGCCACTGCCTCCCGTTTAGCTCGATCTCCCTGCCCACTCATTCTCGCCTCCGTTCCCCAATTCTATGCAGCATCATTGTCCTCCTACTTAGCCTCTGTGCTTAGCTTGCTGTCACTACTCTCCTTTCTTCTCTCCTCCGATGTCTGTGTGCATGCCCCTGCTCCCTCCTTTCTGCACACCATTTTCCATTGAGTTGCCACCCTCCTATCTACTCTGAGTGTTCTGTTGAGCTGCCACTGCCCATTCCACCTGCCTAGCATGGTCAAATGGCTGCCGCCTGACCCTGCCACCTTCAACCTGCCTGTCCAGGTTCTCTGCCCCTATCCCCTCCCACCTGTCCTACATTGTCCATTTTGCTGCCACTCCCTTCTGCCCTCCATGCACTGTTGTGCTGTAAATGCTCCTCCTTTCAGCCCTGCATGATCTGTTGTGGAATCCCTTCCCCTGCCCTCTTTTGTCTGTGCCCAGCCCCTACACCTCCCTTCTGTCCTCAATGGTCTTTTGTGCATTCCCCTGCCCCGCCCTCTTGCCCACCATGGCCGCTGTGCTGCCACTAACCCTCCCGCTTGCCATGCATGGTCTTCTTTGCTGCCACAGCCCCTCCCACCTGCCTTGTGTGGTCAGCTTGCTGCCCCTGACCCCCTCCCACATTCCCTCTGTTGTCTCTGTGTATGCCATTAAAGTCTCACTGTTGCCCTCAATGGTGTGTGCTTCCAGTGCCCATCCCACCTGCCCTCCATGGTCAGCTTGCAGCTCCTGCCCTGCTCCCTTGCCCCCTGTCCTCCGTTTTCCATGTGCAGACCCCTATCAATCAATCAATCAATCACAGAATTTGTAGAGCGCACTACTTACCTGCGAGGGTCTCAAGGCGCTGGGGAGAGGGAAGGGGGGATGCTGCTACTGGTCGAACAGCCAGGTCTTGAGTAGCCTCCTGAAGGTCAGCAGGTCTTGGGTCTTTCGTAGGCTTAGTGGAAGGGTGTTCCAGGTCTTGGCGGCGAGGTGTGAGAAGGATCTGCCGCCGGTGGTTGTTCTTCGAATGCGGGGACGGTGGCGAGGGAGAGGTCGGCGGAGCGGAGCTGGCGGTTGGGGACGTAGAAGAAGAGCCGTCTGTTGAGGTAGGCTGGGCCAGTTTTGTGGAGTGCCTTGTGTGCGTGGGTGAGGAGTTTGAAGGTGATCCTCCTGTCGACGGGGAGCCAGTGCAGGTTCCTCAAGTGGGGGGTGATGTGGCTGTGGCGTGGTACGTCGAGGATCAGTCGTGCAGAGGCGTTTTGTATGCGTTGCAGTCGCTTGATGAGCTTGGCCGGGCTCCCGCGTAGAGGGCGTTCCCATAGTCCAGTCTGCTACTGACGAGTGCCTGGGTGACTGTTCTTCTTGTGTCTGTCGGGATCCACCTGTAGAACTTGCGAAGCATGCGGAGGGTGTTGAAGCAGGAGGAGGAGACTGCGTTGACTTGCTTGGTCATGGAGAGCATTGAGTCGAGGATGACTCCCAGGTTGCGTGCGTGGTCGACGGGTGTCGGGGCTGCCCCCAGCGTCGTTGGCCACCAGGAGTCGTCCCAGGCTGAGGTGTTGGAGCCGAGGATGAGGACCTCCGTTTTGTCCGTGTTCAGCTTTAGTCGGCTGATCTTCATCCAATCCCCTCCCTCCTGCCTTGTTTGGGCCACTTTTGTTCCCCTGCCCCCTCCCTCCTGTCCTTCATGGTCCGTTATGCCTTAACTGTCCCTCCTGTCTGTTCACTATGGTCAGCTTGCTGCCCTTGCCTCTTTCCCCTCTGCTCTCTCTTGTCCATGTGCATTGCCCTGTTCCCTCCCTATTTCTTTCCATGGTCCGCTTGCTGCACTGCCATCCCGCTTGCCTTGTGTGATGAATTGTGCTGCTACAACCCCTGAGGCCTGCCTGTAAGGTCAGTTTGGTGCCCCTGCCCGGCTCCCTCCTGCCTTCCTTATCCAAGTCCGTTTCCCTACCCCATTTCTCCTGCCCTTTGTGATCCAATGTACTAAACTTGCCAACATTTTGAACTTTGTAAGAGGGAGATTTTGAAAAAAACTAGGGAATTGATTTTTCCTTTTGACTTACATTGAAAAAGAGGAGAATTCAGGCAGGGGACAAATAAAATAAGGGCTTTTGGGCTTAAAACCATTGGGAGTCTCCTGCCTGATTCGGGTCTGTTGGCATGTATGGTTGTGCTGCTACTGCCTCTTCCTTCTGCCCTCAATGATCTTTTATGTTGCCACAGCCTCTCTTGCCTGTACTGCACTGTTGGTTGTTGCCCCTGCCCCTTTTTTGCCTGCCCTCCATTGTCCGTAGTGCTGCCACTGCCCCTCCCACCTGCACAGCGTGATCAACTTGTTGCCTCTGCACCCTCCTCCATGAGAGGGTCTTATTCCCATAGAAATTATATTTAGTGCTCTAAACAACTAAAATGAGGACATATTTTCTGAGTTCTCAAATAGCAACAAACCACTTTTAAATAATTTGTCATCTTTATGTTATTTTTTATCCAGTTGATCACTTGATTATTTGTTGCACTGAAGGGAGAGGATGTGGAGTTACAGCCAGAGCTGCAGTCTTTGCAACTGGGGAATCAGGTTCGAGTTTCTGCGTCAGCTTGACATCCTGTGATTCTGGGAAAATTACTTAATCTCCCTATGCCTAAAAACAAAATGAATGTGTCCTTGTGTAATGTAGCTGAGGCTCATGTAAAGCACTCCTATACCTTTGGGTCAAGTCTGTGCTATAAAAACTACAAACAAATCCAAAATAATTAAGTGTTTTGCACACTTCTGTCATTGGGCTACACTTGGGCTACATTAAGGTGATATTTGTGCTATATATGGGCTCTTTTTTCTCCGGTGGCCATCTTGGGAGACTTATTTGTTATAAAGCTACCCTAATTTCATAATTTACTGCAGTATCCTCAGTAGAAAATGCTTTCAGTTTTCTACTTTGATTCCATCAAGATTGCATTCATATGTGCCACACCTTTAGCATAAATTCAGATTGTTAACACTCTAGTTGCTCATTAGAACTCTATAGTATAACTGCTGATCATCAGGGCGTTAACTGGCAGTCTGCTGCTGGTGTTGAAAGTGCATGTTTCAGTCTACATGTGTGCATGTGTTGAAAGTTGTTTGTCTGCATGTTTCAGTCTGCATGTCAGAATGTTTTAATGAAATAGAAGAGGAAGATATTTGAGAACTCATTCAAAATGTGTCCTAATTTTTCTTTCTATAGCACTAACTATAATTTCTGACAAACTGAACCCCCTCATTTTGTTCCTCTCTAAATTAAATGTTTTAAGTTTTACTAATTTGATTCAATCAACATGGCTTCAGGTGTGCCATACTTTTGTCATAAGTAACACTGTTAGCGCTCTAGTTGTTCTTTAGAATATTCTGGGAGGCTGCAGTAGAACACAAGGGCATCAACTGTCAGACGTCATTTTCATACGGCTGAGAAAGATAGTGTGAATTTACAGAATATATGCTCTCATTTTAGCTTCTGGAGCACCTTCCATAACCTCTATGGGGAAATTATGAGAAAGCAGTTTTCTCTCAAACATGACTCTTCAAATCCCAGCCAAAGGCCTGGTTGTATGTTGGAATAACGAGTTCCTCAACAACGACTACCTTAACAACGCGGTCTCTACAACGACCGCGTCTTAACCAAGATTTCTTTTACCACGCATTCCTTTACCGCAAATTTTCGTGGTAAAGGCATGCATGGTAAACGGCCACCCGTGACTAATGTTACGACCACCCTCCCTCTCTCCCTGAGCCCTAAATACACCACCCAACCTCTTAAAAACTACCCCAATACCCCCAACCCCCTAAAAACTATCCCATACCTCCACACCCCCTAAAAACTACCCTGAACCCCCACCCCCTAAAAACTACCCCAAACCCCATCCCCTAAAAACGATCCCAAACGCCCCCATCAACCTAAAAACTACCCCGAACCCCACCCCTAAAAAATAACCCAAACCCATCCCACCCCCTAAAAACTAACCCGAATCCCTCCCACCCACTAAAAACTATCCCATACCCCTCCCACCTCCTAAAAACTAGCCAGAACCTCCCCTCCCCCTAAAAACTAACCCAAATCCCTCCCACCCCCTAAAAACTAACCCGGACCCCTCCCAACCCCTAAAAACTACCCTGTAAACCCCACCCCCTAAAAACTAACCTGAAACCCTTAAAACTACCCCAAAACCCACCACCCCTAAAAACTTTCCCATACCCCTCCCACCCCTAAAAACTACCCCTCACTCATCACCCCTAAAAACAAACTCTTAAAAACTACCACGATCCCCCCCAACCCCCAAAAAACTATCCCAAATCCCTCCCATCCCCTAAAAACAAACCCAAACCAATCCCACCCCCTAAAAACTAACCTGAATCCCTCCCACCCCCTAAAAACCATCCCATACCACTCCCACCCCCTAAACTACCCAGAACCTCCCCACCACTTAAAAACTAACCCAAATCCCTCCCACCCCTTAAAAACTAAACCAAACCCCTCCCACCCCTAAAAACTAACCCTGACCCCTAAAACTACCCCAAACCCCACCACCCCTAAAAACTATCCCAAACGCCCCCACCCCCTAAAAACTACCCCTAACCCCCCACCCCTAAAAACTAACCCAAACCCATCCCACCCCTAAAAACTAACCTGAATCCCTCCCACCCCCTAAAAACTATCCCATACCCCTCCCACCCCCTAAAAACTAACCCGAACCCTCCCATCCCCTAAAAACTACCCCGTACCTCCCCACACCCTAAACACTAACCCGAACCCCTTAAAACTACCCCAAACCCCACCACCCCCTGAAAACTATCCCATACCCCTCCGAACCCCTAAAAACTACCCCAAACCCCTCTCCCCCTAAAAACTACCCTGAACCCCTCCCACCCCCTAAAAACTACCCCAAACCCCTCTTACCTGTCCTGTTCCTGTCCTTCGCTCCTCTCTCACCGACCATCCCAAACACTAGACCGACTTAGCCTTAACCACGCACATGCGTGGTTAAGGCTAAGTTGTTGTTCTGGCAAGTCGTTGTTTGGCTTGCGTGACTCCGGAACTCATTGTTCCGGAGTCATTGTTCCGGATGTTTCCCCTTTTTCACAGGGTAAAATCACCTTAGAACACACCACAATTCCTAAAATTAGTATGGTATCATTAACAAATGATTTATATTGTAACTAAAATCTTTTATCACCCTTTAAATGTTCTCCTTTTTGTGATTCTCAAAACCTGCCATTCACTACAATGCATTTCAATGGAGTGCTTTCATGTATATTGATCCCAAGATGGCTGCCAACACTTCCTAGTTGAAGTGTTGGCAGCCAATCAAATTTCAGTAGGATTTTGGGCTCCCAGATATCTATATTTTTTTAAACCTAAATATCTCTGAAACTACTGAACGGATTTACACCAAATCCCAAAAAGCACACTTTCTGAACCAATATCTAGCTTTCTGCAAATTTGATGTCATTCCGTTCAGTGGTTCGGGCTGTAGTCGTATTCAACAAATGAAAAATCCCCTTGGACATAACATGGGAAAAACGCATTTTGGAACCCCCTTTTTTCTCGGCCCCTGCTTGACAAATCACCCTGAAACTTTCAACACAGCAGCTGAACCAAAAAAAGGAAGTTTTGTGAAAAGTTTGTGAAGATTTGTCAAGCGGCGCCTATGTTATTGACAAAACAAAAAAGGCTTTTCCTATGCAAACTTTGGTCCTAACTATAACTACCTACTGGCTATTGGCAGTAGGTAATAAATATATATATCTATTGCCCTCAGATAGAAATGTAACTCAATTGGATTCACAGAGAAGCAACTATACTGCTTTATTGTCCTAGTGAAGTGGACTGGGTATTGCATAACCCTCACTCAATGAGTAACTAAATTCAAACTTCAACATCTTTACAGTACTGCTCACATCTATAGGATCTGCAACACAATGACGAATTTTGGGAGGGACTGCCTAATCCACAGTCATTGATGGCTATCTTGATGGTAGGCTACTCATAGGTTTACAAGTTTCTTTATCTGCAACTTCAGCCTACAAGCAACGCAGTCCTTGCCTTTAGAGAGGGTAGTTGTATTTCAACAGGAGGTACCCTTGGGCACCATAATAATGTGCCATCTTACATTGATTCATGACCTCCAGCTTCTATACGAGCAACTCGTAGCCACATCTAGAGTAAATCACCATGTCTCAAAAAGAAGACTACCTCAGTACATTGCATAAAGTACCTTCACTAAGCCTCTTTTGCTACCTTGAAATATGCGCACTTCATTTGAGTAGATTACGGACCTTACCAAGAACAACAATGTAGTCAACATCATCAGCACACATACTAGAGAGACAACTAATCTGAGACTCCCAATTTGTTAATAAATGATCATTACTTAAAGTTTCACAAAACCAATTGCTCTCTCGCCACCTTCACTAAACCTTTACCTTTCAAAATTGACTCCCCTGTTTACAAAGAAACATACATCTTGATGTGGAGTCGATTATAACTTTAATATATTGGCTCAATCATTATTCCCCTGGCCAGAAAGCTACTGTTGCAGAGAGTCACTTATCTTTATTACTTGACATTATCTTTCCTAGAATACCCACTACTTCTCACCTAATATTCACTAGTCATACTTTTTTTTGGTAAATATTTTAATTTAATTTTACACATTTAAAGGCCAGCAAACTAAGCAGAGGGTTGTGTGCATCAGAAGCAAAATACTCAATAACTGACAATAAAGGCACAGTGAGTTAACAGATAAAGAAGTATATTCCCAGTTATACAAAGTCGTTCCCCAACCAGAAGATACAAAAGAAGTTGAAAGAAGTTTACCTGTAGTAATCTATCAGAAAGCAGGTCCATCCTTCCCAACACACGCACACCAGTCTCATCACTCAGTGATCAAAGCCCAAAACTGGACTGGAGGGCAGTCACGGGGGAGCAGGGAGAGAGGCACACCGCCCTCCGAGGCTACCTACCACCAAGGCAGCAGCATCACCATCCGAGTCCGAAGAGGCACTGCCTGAAACGGTCCCGGTCAGGATAACCCTGCCCTCGTAGTCCACCCAAGGACAGGCCAATGCTATGGCATCCCAAGCAGGCAGTACTGGTATCTTTCAAACCCCCCTAGCCTCCTCCCGGCTGATCGCCCCTTGCTCACAATCTGCCCATCTCAGCAGCTCCAGCCCCCAATGGTAAACATCAGGACCACAGAGGGATTTCCTACTGATGGTCTACAACATGCAGGCAAGGATTAGAGCCAAATCTAGAAACCTATCAGTGACCTTCCTAGCTGCAGACGGTTGTGAAGTCCCAGCAAACACAATGTAGAGCTGACCGGGAATACCCTGTCCTTAACTTCCTGCACCACCTGCAAGGCCGCGGTCCAATAAGAAAGCGATAGCAGACACAACCAAACCATGTGATAAAAGTCTGCATCTGTAGTCGAACAGTGGGGGCATTCCGAGAAAGCAGTCGTAAACATAGCATAAATACGATGGGGGTCAGGTAGGCCCGATAAAGATAACAAAACTGAGTAGGTTTAAAGCGAGCGTTCCTGTACACCTGGAAACTAGCTCCAAGACCGTCCTCCAAGAGGAGTCAGAGAAAGGCGTTCAGTAGTCCGCCTTCCAATGGGCCTGCAGAGACGTTAGCGGACGCTGCACCCTACCCAACAATGCCCTATAAATCAATGTAAACGCTTTAGCGCAGCCCATCATAAGAAAGAGAAGCCACATAGAATCGTATTCTGGAGGCTCCTGCACCCTTCTAATCCTGTATCTTAAGAACAACTGCGCTATGGAGCATAAAGGGCCCTTCAGGATGTCATAAGTTTCCCGGAGGTCTGAAAAAGGGAACAACTCCCCCCCAGCAAACAAATCACCCAAAACATCTATCCCTGTAGTCGACCAATCCCTGAGCCCCCTCCAGACCCCCAGACGACTCCAGCGCTCAACCAATGTAAAGGACACTTCGCGGGTGTACAGGGTCGGAACACAATTCCGCTTCAGCGATCGGGCCCAAACATAACGTGCAGTCCTAATCAAGACATTCAAAGACCACACCCTAGAGACGGGTCTTGGTTGCAATAACAAGCCCAGCAGACAATCCTTAGAGGCAGAGGCTCACTCAGCGGACCCCACGCCCTCCCAGAGAAAGGCACACCAGCGTGCCACCCACTGCATCTGAGCTGCCAAATAATATAGTTCAAAATCGCGAGACGCTAAGCCCCCTTCAATCGCAGGCAAATGCATCTTCCAAAGAGCTACTCGATGAGGGGAGGTACCCCAGTAAAGCGAAAGTATCTCGCTCCCTGAAAAAATATAAAGTAAACCTGGTAGCATGATAATCTTAGAGAGGCCCACACAGCCTTGGACCGATAAAGACAACGTGGTCCAGACGGCAACAGATCGACGGAACCCAGTCAACACACGCCCATAGTTCAACCTCATACAGCAATTTAGGAGTACGGTACACTGCCACCCCAAGGTACCGTACCATATCTCACACCCATCACAGCGCCGGCATCAAAGATACAGGCCTGCGCTCGGCAACATCTCCTTGCATAGAGTAAACGCACAACTTGTCCCAATTAACTGCAAGACCCGAACAAACCCCAAAATCCGACAATGCAGCGATCTCTCCCAAAAGGTCAGCATCTTGCCCCCGAAGACACAGCAGCATGTTGTCGCCATACAAAGACAAATACGTGCAATTATCAGCAATGTGCAAACCCTGATAATAATTACCCTGGCGAATTGTGCAGGCAAAGGGCTCCCTAGCTAGTGCAAATAATAAGGGGGAAATTGGGTAGCCCTGCCGAGTTTGACGTTTCAGCGAAAATACATCAGAGATCAGAACACTAGTGCGAATCCTGGCCAGAGGGCCGGTGTAAATCAGCCGTGTCCACTTACCAAAGGGTAAGCCCAGGCCCATATTGAGCATAGTAATATATAGAAATTCCCAACGGAGCGAGTCAAATGCCTTCCTGATGTCTACTGAAATGACTAACGCCTCTGAAGGGAGATATTCTTTACAATGCAGCATCAGGAATAACTATCAAATATTGGACATGGTGCTATGCGTCGGAATGGAGCTAGACTGATCCAGGTGAATTAGAGTACACATGTGGGGAAGTAATCGAGTCGCTAATATTCTACTCAAGATTTTATAATCGACATTTAACATAGAAAGAGGATGATAAGAATCAAGCAGAAGTGGGTCGTTGTCTTTCTTTGGGAGTGACACAACTGCAGCTTCAACCAGCAAGGGCGGAAGTCAGCCACACCGCCGGGAATCATTAAAGAGTTTTGTCAAGTTAGGCACAAGAACAGATGCGAAGGGGCATAACATTAAATTGGAAACCCATCTAAACCGGGCATCTTACACCGTGCCATCTTCTTAATTGCACCCTGTACCCCCTGCTCAGTGATGTCTCCTCCCATTTGACCCGACACCATTGGATAAAGAGCCTTCAGAGAGGAATCCAGGATATAGTCTAACATGTCGGCCTCTGCACACGCAGTCCCAGAAGACTATAACACACGATAATGATGTAGAAACACTGCATTAACCTCCTGTGTGGATACAACACGCCCCAAAGAATACCAAAGTTGTCGCACAGAACAGCCTTATCTGCCCTCGCGAGCAAGCCAGACCACCATTATGCCTGATTTATCATGCTCCCCATGCACCCTAGTCATAAGTTATAAGTCATATAGTCCTTATAATCAAAGCTGCGAACTCATTCTACCAACATAAAGAACTTCTCCCGCTCTTCCAGCAGTCGACACCTACCCTCCGAAGTATGTTCCAGTTCGTCCAACAGCCCATCTAGCACGTCCTCCTGCTTACGGATCTCAGAAAGAAGTTGAGTACAAACCCCCACCTTACTAAAAATACAGTACCCCCTAAGCACCACCTTCATCGCTTCCCATTCCACTCCGATTGAGGAGGCCACAGAAGGCCTGATCATTCAACAGTGCCGGATCCCAGACGCCAATAAGGAACTTTGGGTCTAGTTGGGGACCAATGAAAAGTCCCCAGCATAGGAGCATGGGCGGAATACATATTTGCCAGGTTTTCCAGCAACATCACCCGGCCATATAAAGATTTACATGTATAAATCTGATCAAGATGCACCTCGAGATCTTGTAGTCCAGAGCAATAAGAATATGCGCAGGACTCTGAGTAACGCATACGGCAACAATCCACTAAGTCCCACCGGCTCGACCACGAATGGGCAACTGCTGCCAACCTGCCAGTGGCCGCACCCTGCACAGGAAGGTGCGAGCGGTCTTAACCCAGATCTTCCACGCAATTAAAGTCCCCCCTCCCCACCCTCCAGTAGGGGATCATCTACGAGAGCAGGGACACTAAGCAAACAAGAAATGAGGATTGATCCACATTAGGCGCGTACTCATTTAAAGAGCTATATACCTTGTATCCGAACTCCCCAGCACCAGAACATAGCAACCCTCTGGGTCTAAGATCGCCCTATGCAAGCGGAAAGGAACTCCTGGCTGAATCGATATAAGAGCGCCACGAGAGAAAGCAGAATTAGAGGTAGAGTAAAGATGACCCCGTCAGCGTCTTTGAAGAATGTGGCCCTCCGTCTCAGTAAGGTGGGTCTCCTGGAGAAAAGCAATGTGGGCTTCCCACCGCTTTAAGTAGGACAGCAGATTATAGCGCTCGGATGAGGAGGTAAGGCCCCGTACATTCCACATTAGTGTTTTAACATGCAGAGCCATAGAGGACATGTCAGGGGAGGGGGAAGCCGCTGAACCAGGCCAATCAACGCAACAAGTGTGGGGAGCCCTGCTGACCACTGTGCCAATCTCACAACACTACAACACTGTAAACATAGTTGCCGGAAAACTAAAATACACAAACTAAACACAAAATTCCAACTTAATGTAATACCCACCACCCGCCAAGGACTGAGACTCACAACCATCCTGTCCAAACAACACCACATAGAGGCCCCCCACAAAAAACAAAGATTGGGCCAAAGGGCCAAACAGATCCATTGCAGAAGATGAGCCGCCAGCAGTAGGTGTGAACCTACCACAACAAGACCGTACAGTAATAGGGAATGTTCCAGAAGCCCCCTCCCCGGCAAATTATTATAGGCATCAAATCAAGTCTTCTACAGACCTGGGAGTAACTCCCGGTAAGATCTCTCCAAGGCCAGGGGGAAGAGAGTTTGCAGAGTCTGACGCAGTGGAGCAGCTCGCCGGTGACACAGATCAGGCCATCTATCCACTCGACCATAGAGCAGCTGTCTCAACTGCTCAAGATTGTTCCAACGCCACCTGAGTTCCTGAGGGGCGGGCTGCTCCACGCCGCCTGAACCACTGGCATCTGGGGTGCTGAGTGTGGCCGGGCCCAGGTGCCTCGGGAAGTGTCATACCCTTGTTGTGCAATTCAATCCAGTCCCACGCCGCTGATGGGTCTGTTAAGAAATGCACCTTATCCTCTGATTGAACCCCCAGGCGGGCCAGGAACAGCAAAGAGTACAGGAGCCCCAGCTCATTCAAATTCTTCTTTACTGCCACAAAAGACGCTCTCTGCATTTGAACTTGAAGCATAAAATCTGGACACAAGGACACCTAAACGTTGTCTACCACAAATGGGCCATGGGCCTGGCCTGCTGCAGAAGATAATTTTGGTCCAGAAAATGAAAAATACAGGCCACCACCAGCCGCAGTGGAGCCCTAGGCCGGGGCTCCCGTGCTGAGACTGTGCGCCCGTTTCAGGACGTGGAAGTGGGAGAGTCCCTCAGGGGCCACAATATCCCACAGCCAGGTCTCAAGGATGGCCTGAAGTGAGTGCCCTTCAACATGGACTGGCAACCCTACAATGCAGGCATTGTTACACCTGGCCCGACCCTCCTGGTAATCCAAGCGGGTAATCAAGCGCTTTGTTCGGGCCTCCAGAGCAGTAATACGTTGGTCTGCTGTCTGAACTACTGGCAAAAATTACTGTACCGTGGTCTATAAGGCCGGGACCCTCTCTGAAACCTTCCGCGAATCTTCACGGATCAGACCCAGGCCCACGGACAGGAAATCAATTTTTCCATCTAGGCGCGTCCCTGATGCATCAATGGCGGCCAGCAATTTATCAAACTTGTCGTCCCTTTAGGCACTGTCGCCTCCACCAGGTGCCATGCCTGATCCTTTGCAGGGAGGTGCTGGTGGCATCGTCATCCTTGGCATGCTGACTGCGTCCCATTATGGCTCTGATGCAGCACAAAGGTCCCAGGCTAAGATCCCAATAGGGGTGCATTAAGGGGCCACAGCCCCCACAGTAGCACAACAGTAAAGGGACTCACAACCAAAAGTCAGGCCAGAGCAACCAGGAGAGAGAAGGCGAGCCCAGATAGGTAGTCCCCAGTAGCAGCTCCAGAATATCCTGGGATCCCCAATTCCACAGCTATCCCGAAGTCACCAGTAATACACTTCCAGGATCGCAGGCAGCAACAAGGCAGATCCTACTGTCATCAGTGACTCACTCTTCCCAGAGTACCAGCAACATCACAAGATATCCAGCCGACAGGTACATACTTCAGCTTAATTAGTCCACAATAAAAGGCACCAGCTCTCTAACCCAAATAAACTCGATACTCCACCAGCATACCTGCAAGGCTATAGAATATAGGCCACAGTATTCAATCTACAATGCATGTGCCAGCACTGGCCCAGCAGGCAAGTATCTGCTACAGGGGTTGGTATCAGGGAGCACCCTGTGTTAGTCATAGATGAGAGTGCAGGTGGCAATCGCTAGGGAGTCGAGTAATCAAGGCACACAAGACATGCTGCAGGACCATGCCAGGGAGGAAATGGGGCGGGCCCAGGCAGTACCACACTCAATAGTGTTCTCGGTTGCAGGAAGGCCCCGAGTTCGCTGGCCCCACAAAATCACACTTGTGAGCGGAGTAACGTTCAGGCACAAAGACACCACCACTGGGACTGCAGGAGGCGAGAATAGGGTGTCACCCACTATGAGAGCAGAGCCGTCTCAGCAATTTAGGGTCGTGCCGATGAGAAAGGGGGCGGGTCCAAGAAGCCATACTCCTGAGGTCACCTGTAGTCGCGGGGCCTCCATATCTACTGCCCCCCCTGTTAATACTCCCCCCCCCCCAAGAGCTGCTTCACCCCAACTCTGGGTGAGATCAGGGAGGCTCCCAGTCTCAAAAGGAGGTCGCCATGTTAAAGTTCTGCTGTCTTCCCGGGATGATGGTACTCCGGCTTCCCCGGTACCAATTTGCGTCCACAGCCTCAATCACCAGCACCGTAGAGGTCCAGGGGTGTTCCTCAAGTCCTTCCCTCAGAAACAGGAAGGCTATGGCTGCTGGAAGAGGCCAGGGAGGCCACAGGTAGAGAGGTGCTCTGAGGTCCTCTCCCTCAGAGCATGATGGCTAGCTCCGCCCCCCCATTCACTAGTTATACTTCACATTTATTGACTTTATCGCCTCCTGACATCCTTTCCCTCACTTTTATTACCTTCAAAAATACCTAACTATGCCTTTCAAAACACTCAGGATCCCACATCCCGTCCTTGAGGCCATAAAGAGACAAATGTATTCCAAAAGAAAGCCTTAAGTATGCAAACTGATGCCACCTACATCTTTCACACTGTTTTCTCCAAAGATATTAAGTTAAAATGCATGTTAATTAAAACAAGATCTTCACAAACTTGTGAGATTGCTGAACTCATTACATCTCACAGTCTAGATTTCATATGCATTGTCGAAATGTAGCTATCCCCCTCTTCTCCACCATCATTTAAAAAAAAAAATCTTTTTATTGTGAGCAAGAAGAAAACAGAAAAAAGCAAAATTATATTGTGGAGCATCAAGACACAACCAATTGACATTATTTTTCTCAAGATTTCTACTACCCCCTCCCACCACCTATCCCGCAGACATATTACAGAATAATAGCAGCGTCCATATGTTCCTGGCATTGAACATCAGTGCACAAACACCACATCATTGTTGACCCTATTAGCAGATGGCTATTCTCAAGAAGATAGACCTCAAAAATGGTTGAAGCACTACTCTTCTTATACACAACCATAGCTAGATTTGCACAAAATGCAGGCGTGGCCCATGCAGGGAAGGGCGTTGGGGCGGGGGGGAGGGGGCGGGGGGGGGTTCGACATACGACGACGTGGGAAACTTACATTAAAAAGAAAGAAAACCATGGTTTTCTTTTTTTTATTTGTTTCTCTCGTTGTATGTCGAATCCCCCCACTGCTTCACCCGCCCCACCGCTCTTACCTGCACTAGCCACGCCTGACAGTAGGTGACTCCCTTTCCTTTTCCTACTTCCACTGTCTTTCAGTACTCATCAGACTTAATCACAACAATACCGCCTGGCTTCATTGATATTATTTGCCATCCCCAAGAGCATAATGCTACCCTTTTTGAAAACTTGAACAATCACATTACATCCAAGATGTTTCACAACAGTCCGTGTTCCCCTAGGAGACCTCAATATCCAGAGGAACAACAGCAAAAACCTATTTGCTTCAAAGCTAAAAGGAACTTGCTTGCTTCATTATCTTTCTCAATCAGTGTCCATACTGATTGACTACAGTTGTAACACCCTGGATCTTATATTTTCTCATTCAAATTTCATCATTCTTGGCAGTCATTGAAACTCAATTGAAAAGACAGCTATGCGTTACCATTCTACTTCACCCTGCTGAACCTTCATAATAAGGGGAAATAGTCAATTTAAATTATGCAACAACCACTAAAAAGCATTTCCATACATTGACTATGTCAAGAACTTAAAGCCTTGTCAAAATCTTCGATCCCACTTTCTACTAAAACCCTCACTAATCCCAACAACCATGCTGTCATAAATTCTGTCAATAAGTTTGCTCCTGCCACTTATAGATTTACCAGAAAGAAGCCTTCCCCTCCAGGTACATCAAATAATTTGAAACCAGCAGGAAATTTTTTTGAAAACAGCTAGAGATAGACTGGGAAATATGTAAAACCTCTGAAAAGAACAATCAACAAAGGCATGGTTCTCCTCACTTAAGTCTATTTTTTCAAAAAGGTCACGTGTGAAGATTGAGGCGTGGAACTCTCTACTTTTCTGTTTTTGTGAGATGAATGTTGGCATATATGAAGGTTATTGCATTTATTATTACCGTACATAACAATATGCTGAACTGGACAGTGAACATTCCATTATAAAAGGCACCAAACCCCCAACGTAAATAGACAGGATGTCTCTTTATTTTTGCAGATTGGAAGGAGAAGGGGACTTTGTTGATACCCAGGGGCTTGAATGGCGAGGCATGTTCCATAAGAGAGCGGCACCGGGGCTGAAACTGAAGCTTGCCATGTAGATCTCCATCAAAACCAAAAGAAAGCTTAAATTGTGCCTTGATTTTGAAACCGAAGCTTGATAAGCATCAGACGATAGTATTGAGCCCAACCTCGAAATCTACGCATCAGGCAAGAGAACTGGAGCTTGAAATGTAGATATTGGACACTACAAATAAAATTGAGGCTTTGAAAGCAGACACTGTGCATTGAAATGTAGACATCCCACATGAAAGTTATCTTTCACTAAAGAAAATGGTTTGTGATAGACTCTATATTACTTGAGGTCACTGTTTTACAATGTGGTCTTTGGTGAGCATAAATTGCAAATTAAAGTGTGATTAACATAATTATAGCAATGTGTTGTGTAGTTTGTTGTCTTTGCTTTCGCTCCACTATTACCTAAAGATGTTTATGCATGATCTTGAACAATGATTTGTTTTATGGTGAAATATGCTGACATTACAAGATTGGGAAGACTAAGACAGGAGAAAAAAGAAAAATATAAAAGTACCACGGTGATAGGAAAGCTGGACAAGTGCAAATTATGTGTGATTTAAACATAAACTCTAACTTTAAATGTTATTTTTTTTAAATTACAGATGAGGTCATGGCCATTTGAAGTGTTGGCTGAGATGTTGTTTTGTGTCATATAAGACACTGCTTCTCATCCTCCCATGCCTCCATTTATGTCACATAGTGAACCTGTAAGTTGACCCCTTTCTTCATGACTGGGAACATGAGGACTGCATTGAGATAAAAATCATGTTTAGTTTATTTGAGTTTGTTGGTTTTGTCATTCCTCTGGAGCCAAAGGCATGTCATTCCCTACAGAAAACTCTTGACTTTGTCTCCTGTTCCCAAACTTTCACTAACCTTCTTATACTTTTATTAAGTGTTTGTATTTTGTGTCACTGCTTTTTCCTTTTAAGTGTGGTTCATAAGCCCTTTAATGTCTCTTTGATTTATTTCAACATTTTCTGTAAGTTGAAAACATGTTGGTGGAACTGTGGCCTCTCTTAAGTGCTTTATTTTTCAATACTTTTTATTATGAACATCACTTAATATTTGAAATGCACACTATGATCACCTGAGTTAAGAAGTATAAAAGAGAGGAATCTACTAATGGTGCACTCAGTAGCCCTAGACGTGAACATTGATTAGCTAGAGTGTACTCTAACTTTAGTTAGGTAACTGCCTTTTAGCCATTGAGGTTTGGCCCCATGTTGCTTCTTTTGGACTTGGTTTCACAGATTTGTCTACAGTTACTGGGCCTGAATTGCAGGTAACCGAGTAATGGAGTTCCATTTTCTGTTGGTACTAAAGATCTTTACTCTTTTAAGCTTTATAAATGAGGGTCATGATCTTGAATATCGTTCTCTGATCTACTTGGAGTCAGTGAAGTGATTTAAAAGTTGGTGTTACATGATCACTATTCCTCTGTTTTTAACTTTTTTTAAAATGTGTGATATTTCCATTTCATACATGTTATTCACAAGTATCAAAACTATAACATCCTCTACAGATATAGAATGTCCCGTATATGCATCACTTAACCAAGTCTAAAAGAGTCCTAAGGCAGACAAAGAAAATGAATCCCAATAGAAAGCTCTACATATGGAGGCAAACACAGACCATCACAAAAACATCTTTAGAGAATATCAGCCTGTTGACTCAGGGCATCATGTCAATGGGCGGGAAAGGAAGATAATTCACTTATAATTCTCAGTCTGCCAGATCTTCCTGTTGTTTCTTGCCCTTTCTTCTATACCTTTCTGTACTGTGTACCTCAGCCTTTGGCCTTTTTTGTACAATGCTTCATCAATCCTTTATCACGGGTGCCCCCTGTGCCATCCTGTTCATGGCTATATTCCCCTTGAACAGAATCAATGAAAACAATAAAAGTCTAATTTTCCTCTTATACTTCTTAGATTTGGTATTCATTCCCAACAGATAGGTCTTGGGGCTGTCCTGTGCAGCTAAGCGGGACGATAGAGATAGCTGCATTTGTATTTACACCCAGACTCCCTCTTGTCACCTAGTAATAATTCTCTATGTTCTCTCAATATAATAACCTATTTTCAAAAAACTGTAGCTGAGCGGCCAAATAGCCCTCTATGTTGGGCAGCCGCAAAGCTCTCTCTGTAATTCATCAGGTTAAGCACAGTAAGGTATTTGGGTGCATATTTGTTGATGTTTTGGACATCTATTTGTGGAGAACCCTTGTAGATGCTATTATAGAAGTCTAGAAAGGAAACAAATGTTTTTGTGATTTCGGGTTGAGTGGGAAGACTCTTCAGAGGATCATCAGTTTGTGTTGTTTTGCAATGGTCAAGAGAGTTTAGTTCAACTAGGATACCAGATTGTTTTTTTCACTTTATGTGATAGTAAATAAACCTTTCATGGAATTAGGTGTATTGAGTTTCCAGATGTATCTCCCAGGATCTCTAACGTAGACCTATTCCAGCCTACATAGGTCTCCTTCATCCAGGATTGATTATGTTTCCGACCTTCGTTATTGTTTCTGTCTTTCTCCAGGTTGCTCTACCAATGGAAATGCAGCTGCATGTTATCACCAAACATTTGGATCTGTTAACTTGCAGTTACCTCTGCCGAGTGTCCTTTGTATATATTGAAAAGGAACATTGATTATGACAAGACTTGGGGTGCCACAGAAGTGATCTTTTTTTAATGACATGGATCTCCAGATGATGATTAGGGATTTTGTATTCTGCAGGCATATGTTGCACATGAATCCAAAAGGCTCAGGCCAGCTGTTGTGCTGTAATCTATGCAGGCATAAAGTGTCTCTGTGCATACAGAAAAATTGATCTTCATGTCTTTGGCAGGTCATAAACTTGATTGCCATTTGTGAAAAGGAAACTAGACTTCCAGGACGTTTTGGATCTTACTGGTGTATGGAAAGTTGGAAAAGAGCTAGTAAATACAATGGGCCAGATTCACAAAAGTAAACTTAGACCAAAAGTCTAAGTTTAGACCTAAAGTCTAACTTTACTACTACTAAAGTTAGACTTTTGGTCTAAGTTTAGACCAAAAGTCTAACTTAGACCAAAAGTCTAACTTTACTACTACTAAAGTTAGACTTTTGTAGTAGTAAAGTTACTACCACTAAAGTTAGACTTTTGGTCTGAGTTAGACTTTTGGTCTAAACTTAGATTTTTGGTCTAAGTTTAGACCAAAAGTCTAACTCAGACCAAAAGTCTAACTTTAGTAGTAATAAAGTTAGACTTTTGATATAAGTTAGACTTTTGGTCTAAACTTAGACCAAAAGTCTAACTTTAGTAGTAGTAAAGTTAGACTTTAGGTCTAAACTTAGACTTCAGGTCTAAACTTAGACTTTTGGTCTAAGTTTACTTCTGCGAATCAGGCCCAATATTCTTTTTAATCAGCATTGATGTCTCTAATAGTGAAGCTATGATTGAAGATACTTGGAACAGCCGTGGCCGCTGCACGTAAGAGCGGTGGAGCGGTAGGGACGGCTGGGGGGGATGTCGAGAGACGACCACAAGGGAAAATTAAATAAATAATTAATCTTCCCTCGTGGTCGTATCGGAAATCCCCCCAGCCTGCCCCACCTCTCTTACCTGCAGCAGCCGACTTGAAAAATACAGTTTCTCGCCATTCTGTGATATTTGTTGTAAATGTAATGATGTTGTCGCCCATGAAGTGTGCTGGATATGGGGGCACATCTTTTGACTGCTGTAGAACTGAAATGTACATCATTTGGACAAAGCCTAATTGTGGGTACAAAAAAAAGGTAGATTTGTAGATGATTCCAAGGTTATGGGTGTGAATATATATTTGTTGGGAAAATTCAGTGATGAACACGACTTGAACTCTGTACATTTTATTTATCACCCAACTTTGCATGAGAGAGAAATGTTTGACCTCAACGGATTTGAGAGATGAGAGAATTGTCTATTATTTTTTTTTACTCTAACATTTTTCTACTAACAGAAGGTATTGATGGCTTTTGTCCCTTTAACTTCTACTTTTTGTACATGATATTTGCAAAACATCATGAACTTAGGGCCATATGTATGAACACCACGCTTTGCGATTCTCAAATTACGATTTTTAAGGAATCGCTAATTGAGAATCGCAAAACACTATGTATGTAGGATTTGCAATAAATTTTGCGAATCCTACATATTCCTTAATTGCGAATTGCAAATTGCGATTCGCAATTAAGGAATACCTCCCATTCATTCCTATGGGCCTAGAGGCCCATAGGAATGAATGGGAAGACATTCGCAATTTGCGATTCCCAATTAGAGAATCGCAAATTGAGAATGCAATTTCAAGTGGTGCCAGGGTGTCTAAAGGACACCCTGTTGCACCCTGAAATGAGCATGGGGGCAGATGTGGCATACATACATGCCCTAAGGGCATGTATGTGCGCCACATGGCACTTTGAAAATGCAAAAAGTGCATTTTTCAAAGGAATCGCAAATTACCACCAACCTGAAGTTGGTGGTAATTTGCGATTCCTTAAGGCCAAATTGCACTTTTTTGGTGCTTCTTAAATTGCATTTAAGGAATCGCAATTTGCGATTCCTTAAATGCAATCGCAAATAGGGAATCGCAAATTTTGCGATTCCTTATTTTGCGAGGCAGTTTTGACTTCATACATACCTCTAAGCAAAATTAGATTCAGAAACGCCGAAATTCTGCGAATTTCGGCGTTTGCGAATGCAATTTGGCTTGATACATATGGCCCTTAGTGAGGTACAGACACTTTGCAACTTTTGTTTAACTTAATGAAGTTAAGCTAGGCAAAGCTTCATGATTTTGTTAACTACAATTTATGAGTAGGAGTTTGCAAAGTTGACAAGTCAGTTGACTTTCAACTTCACATGATTTTTTTGGGAGTAAGAAAAAAACAGTGTTAAAAAAGTGGTCCTGTGGAACACCAATACATGTTCTTGTGGCTCCTCAGGTCCACAACAGTGTACTAGTGTTTCCGTGCTGCCATAAGTCCTGGTGTAAGGGGCACTATTTACTATGGTACGTGGACTAGACTGAGGCTGCTGAGGAGCTCTGTCTCCTGTTTTCCTAAATTTCATTGAATGTTAAAGAGAGCTCTCCAGGTAGTGCCTGAAGTCGCATGACTCACTTTTCTTGGTGGGGAGGACATCCAAATGCAGGAAATCAAAAGCCAATACTTTTCTTCAGCTAAGTTGGGTAACGTTACCCACCTTCTTGAAGGGTAAATATTCACGACTTAGTAGACAAGGTTATTATTTCACACACCCGAAGAAATAATTGTGACGGCAGCAGTGCCCCTGGGAACTTGGCATCAGCAGAATGTGCTGTTAACTAAGCATACATTATCACTGAAATACAATTTTTTTGTACATTATAGAAAAACAAACATTTGTCTTAGTTTGTACCCAAATAATTTGTACCTAAATACCAGCTTTTCATTTGGAATAAGTAAGCCCAATTCCCCCAGGCAAAAGCGTGCAAAACTTAAAAAATAACCTTTTGCAATCTAAAAAGCAAGTTTTAATTTTTAGGGATTAGTCCCCTGTTAGAACTGGGAGTCTCTAGTTGGCAGAGGTAGGAACCTTTGTCCAAATAGGGACCCTTGCTTCTAGTCAGGGTAAGGGGGATACACACTTTAGATAACCCCTGCTCACCCCCTTGGTAGCTTGGCACGAGCAGACAGGCTTATCCCAAAGGCAATGTGTAAAGTATTTGTACCAACACTCACAGTAACATAGTGAAAACACCACAAATGGACTCCACACCAGTTTAGAGAAATAATATATCTTTACAAAACTTAAACAAGACCAAAATGACAAAAATCCAACGTACAAAACTCAGTAGAATGTCTTTAAAAAGGGTTGTTGCAAAAATAAACTTGTAGATCTCAAATGCGACACTTTCAGTCTCAAAGTACCTGGGATGCGTAACGCAAAAGCGGCAAAAGGGGCGCAGTGAAGGCGATGCGTCGGTTCTTCCTGCGCTCCGGTTCCGGTGCGACAAAATGGCGCCTTGTTGCGTTGCGCTGATCCGGTGCGATGCGATGAAATGGCGTCTTTGTTGCGATGCGACACTGTAGATGCGATGCGTGC
The DNA here is from genome assembly GCA_963921515.1 of Calotriton arnoldi. Taxonomy (NCBI): domain Eukaryota; kingdom Metazoa; phylum Chordata; class Amphibia; order Caudata; family Salamandridae; genus Calotriton; species Calotriton arnoldi. The sequence continues at coordinate 30,704 of CAWUFW010014294.1, read as the reverse complement.
ACGCCCGACGGCCGTGCGGCGAACTCGGTGATCTTTGGAGCTGCGACAGGCCCTGCAACACGCTTCTCCGGTCTTGCGACGACACCCTCAGTGACTGCGACACGCTTCTCCGGTGATGCGGCGGTGCGCTTCCTCAGCAATGCGACGGCCCTGTGACACGCTTCTCCGGTGATGCGACGACACCCTCGGTGACGGTGACACGCTTCTCCGGTGTTGCGGCGGCGAGCAGCGGCAACACGCTTCTCGATGATGCGGCGGCGGCATCACGCTTCTCTCGTTGCGTCACGCTTCCAGCTCCCAACAGCAAGAGAGGCCTCACACACAGTTACAGGCCCTCCTGGCAGACTGGAACTCCCAGCAAGGAAGTTCAGGGAGGCTGGGGGTGAAGTCCTTTTGTGCCTGGGACTTCAGAAACAGGAGGCCAGCTCTTCTCAGGCCCTTGGACACTCTTCTTCAGATGGACACAGCACTCGGCAAAGTCCTTTTTCAAGCAGGGGGACACAGCACACAGCAAAGTCCCTTTAGATCTCTCCTCAGTGGAAACAGCAAACTGCAGGCTAACCCCAGACACACAGCAAGGGCAGTACTTCTCCTCAGTCTCTTCAGCTGATCTTCTTTGGTTTTTCCAGTACTGTTCTCACCTGATTATCTACAGCTCTTCCTCATATATATTTCTCCATGTTTTTCTCTTATCACCCCTACATTATTGCTTGTGCCTCAGTTCTAATCCTCCTTTATATGGTTCTCAATATTTACCTATCTCAGTCCTTCTCGATTCATATTTAAATCTTTTTCTTCTTCCCCTACTTTTTGCCTGTCCCCTTCATTTCTCTCCCCATCTTTCCATTTATCAATCAATCAATCAATCATGGGTTTTCAAGCGCACTACTCACCCATGATGGTCTCATGGCACCGGGGGAGGGGGGGTGAGGGTGCGAGCAGCTCTGAATTGGTGCAGTGTTGGGCTTCGTCGGATGAGGTGGGGGAGTTCGTTTCCAGGTCTTGGTTGTGAGGTAGGAGAAGGATCTGCCACCCGCTCTGGCCCTGTGGATGCGGGGGACAGTGGCTAGGGCGAGATCGGCAGAGCGGAGGTTTCTCTTGGGGGCGTTGAAGGAGATTCGTTCACTGAGGTATTGGGGACCAGGGTTATGGAGGGCTTTGTAGGCATGTGTGAGCAGTTTGAAGGTTATTCTTCTTTCGACGGGGAGCCAGTGGAGGTCGTGGAGGGGTTGGGTGATGTGGCCATGTCGTTTGCCAGTTCTATCATTTGTAATGACTTGTCTTTCTCTGCTCCTTTTTTGGCTTTATTTGAATTCTTCCTTTCTCGTTTTTGATATGCACTCACATTTTTCTTTTTTTCATTTCTTTCTTTCATTTCTTTTTTGCTTTTCCTCCTTTTACCTTGTTGTCTGGAAGGAAACGTCCCCTGCATGAAGACGAACATTTAATCCTACCTTAAGAGCCTCAGCTGCAGTGATACCTAGATCCTTGGTAACGATTTTTGGTCATGGGCGTACATGGACCATGCGTATGTGCCATGACCTAGGCCTGTTTCACAGATAAGATCTTGTTCGACCAGGAGGCCCGCACAAATCGCTACCCTCACAGTGGTAAATGGCTCCTGCTCTTACCAAGAGTTAAGTAGCACAAGCACGGTGGTGGCAGCATGCCGAATGTTTTCTAATAATGATCAGTAGAGTGGACAGGCATTTTTACTGGTGTCACTAGAATGGGGCCAACCGCCCCACTTATAAAAAAAAGTTCCACTGCTGTGTGCTTACATCATGTTAGTATGTAGCACTGTGCAGCGTATGTTTATCTGCGTATGCATGCTGTGATGTATGTGTGCCTGCGTGTGATATAGTTGATGAAGGTCAGTTGGTCCCACATTGGAAACCCAAGGTATTGAAAAAGCAAGTGAAGGAGCTATCCCAGACAGATTTGTGGATTGCCGCTTTCTTGAGAGCAGGGTGGGACACATACTGGAGGAAGAAAGAGCCAGGCTCTCCTGTGCACTTCAAGAGTTCTTTGATTCTGAAAAGATCACTAGTAAGTGATGCCTAGGCACATCGTAAGGAGGATGATGGGCCTAATAAGAGAAACACTGCAGAAACCGGGAATCATAAAGAGCAGGGCTGGGGCCATTTTAGCCTTTTATTAGGCTGACCTTCAGGTGTGATCCTGGAGTCACTCCCATGGCCGGTGTTGTGGGTCTATCAGAGTTTCTGCTGTGGCAGACTGCTTCCTGGGGGAAGGACAGGTTAGAGGAGTGGGCGCTTCAAAGAAAGCAACCTCCCCAACCCAAACTTCAGAGACTGAGGCTTTAAATCACACCTATGTCTGGAAATGGATTATGAAAACGGGAGCTTGAATCTCCCAAGTTGTCAAACAGTCAAACCGTGGCTGGACGTCCCACATGGAGAAGTTCAGCACAGCTTTTGCCTGCTGTGACCAGGACTGGGTACCAAGTTCTCCTAGTCTCCCTGCTAAGTGACAAGATATCACCCAGGAGAATCAAGACCACTTGCCCTGGAGCACCAGCATCTGCCTGCCGCTGAGACCAGATGACTGTGAGGAGTAGGTGAGTATCTGGAGGGGAGTGAGTTCCAGTGGACATCCTGTCGAGTGGATCCCTGAAACGAAGTGTGAGATTCCCATCCTGTCGGAACCACTGCACCAATCCTGTTGTGTGTGCTGCTGTTTGCAACCTTTGTATGCCAGGTGGGGGCTGTAGTGAAGATTAAGGTCTGTCACACTTGAACAGCATGCGAAAGTGAAGAGTTGTGGATTGCAAATTGAGAATGTCGCCTGACGTATTGCTGTGACTGAAGAGGGCATAACCCTGTGTAGTGTTGTGACCCGGAGGGACTGACACCCTGTGTACTGCTGTTTGTGACCCCTATATGGCAGATGGGGGCTGTGTGAAGATTAAGGGTCATCGTCCTGGTGCATCACTGTGATTGAAGAGGGCAGTATCGCTGTGCAGTGCTGTGAGCCGGAGGAATCGTCTCCCTGTGTGCTGCTGTTTGTGAACCCCGTATGCCAGGTGGGGACAACAATGAAGGGAGAGGGCCGTTGCCCTTGAGCAGAATGTGAAAGTGAAATGTCCCAGGTTGCAACCCATATAAGCTGAGCATCGCCAGAATCAGGAGGACTTCCTGCTTGACCGGAGGAGCACAGAGGGCGCCTGCCACTACTGATCATCACCGACCCTTTGAAACGCGCCTGGGCCTTCCTTATCGCTACACCAGCAGGTAAAGGTAAGACTGATCACGGGCCACCGAGCCTATGGGGGTACTTGCTCTGACTGTAGTGCTAGGATGCTGAGAAACTGTGATTTAAAAAAAAGGTTGTGGAACTTCAAAGACTCAAACTAGCAGGACCTAGCCTGAATGTTGCCTCAAATAAATGGGGAATAACCACAGTCTGTAGGCAGGGAAGAACGACTCTGGATCTTACCTGGGCAGTGCTTGAGTGCTAGCCTTATGAGGACTGTGTGTATTATTTGTGGTCTGCCTTATTTCACTTTGTGTTCCTATATAAATGCTATTCTTTTCATGGAGGCAAGTATCTGGCTGGGCATTCATTTATTGAGGTTACGAAGAGCATTTTTTGTTTTGTGTCCATTTAAACCTTGCACCTGCTCGCCCACTAGAAGCCTTTAGCTGCTCAACCCACTCTACCACTTAGAGTAAAATGCTGAAGGGGTAGTATTTGAACCACTTAAACAAAGCCCATAGTAAGTCTGGTCCTGGGACATCAAAAATGAAAGCCCTCAACCTCCACCCACATTTGGGCCTCGTAGCAACTGCTTGTCCCGTAGCACTCTAAAGGGGATTCTGACACTTTCGTTTTCATTCTTCTTTCTTTTTTCTGTTCTTTGTTTTTTCTTTGTGTTACCCTTTCGTTCCACCATCCCTTTGCTAGCTGAAGTATTTTCTTTATCACCATCTTACGCTTGTATTTCTCATCATTTGTTCCCTTTTCTAACTGTGCTTCTCCATTTTCACTTTCCTATTTTTCAAAATTCCCTTATTTTTCATTTTCCCGTCCCTTATGTCTTGCTCTTTCTTTACTTCTCATCTCCCATTCCATCTTATGCTTTTTTCTTTCTTTGACGTTTTTTCACATTATACTTTACCATATTTTCTTTTATAATTGCTTCTGTTCCATTTGCTGTTCTGTCACATTCTTTTAAGACATGTTTTGGATTCTTTCAATGTATTCCCCTATCCTTTTTTGTCTGTTTTATTCTTCCATCTTTGTCTTCCTCTCCTTCTTATTTCCTTCTTTTTCAATTTCTTTCATTCTTTCTTTTGTGCATTTTCATTCCTCTCAATATTTCTTTCTTTCAATTTCTTTGTTTGTGTTTCTTTGCTTTCTATCTTTTTCTCTCACCCTTTTTCTTTCTTTTTTCTTCTTTCTTTTCTACATTCTATATATTTTTTTCAATTACATAGTCCTTTGTTGTTTCTTTTCAATAATTTTCTTACAACTCTTTCTTTTTCTTTCTTACTTCCCTTTCTTTTCTTTTATTTTTTTCTCTCATTCCTTATTTGTTTCTTCTTCATTATTTTTGCTTTTCTATCTTCTGATCTTTCATCCTTCATGATTTGCTTTTTCCTTTCTTTGCTTTTCTCCTTCTTTGACTTTTTTCTCCCCTTCTCTTTCATTTGTTCTATTTTTTTCCATCTTTCTTTTCTTTCTTATGTTCACTCTTTCTTTCTTCTCACTTTCTTTTTCCCATCTCTCATTCTTTTTCTTTACCTCCCTAGTTCTTTTTTTTTCTTTCCTTGTTTTTCTCTCCTTTGTTACTTGTTTCTTTCTTTTGATTTCCTCTTTCTGCTTCCCTGTTTCTTCCTTTCTTTCCTTCCTTTCTTCTCTACTTTATTCCTTTTCCCTTCTTACTTGGTTTTCCTTCATCCTTCCTTTCCTATATCTCACAATGTTTTTTCCTCTGTTTACATTTTTACTTCATTCCATGTTTCTTCATTTGTTTTCTTTCTCTGCCCCAATGTTTCGTTTCTTTTGCAGTCCTCCTCCCCCATCCCTCATCAATGCCATGCTGCATGTGCTATTGTCGGCAGACATGTAAGACTCTAATAAAAGTTGAGGTGGCGGTTAAGAACAAGTCAGAGGTTCAGTGTGACCCAGAACTGCTAAATTTCTCAGTGTCTAGGTGGCCCATCGGGCCAAAAGCAACCTCCATCGTGCTTCACAGCTCCACAGTAACACACTTTTATGAAGCTCTTCTTATTTTTTGGCACAAAAACACAAACCATAACCATCTTATTTAGTCCTCCGTGCCCCTCGCAGGCAGTTTGGAGTGTGTGGTGGGGTTTAAGAACACGGGCAGTCAAATCAGTCTAATGTTTCTTTCTTTAAGCAGTAGGGTATGAATTTGACTCAGCCGACTACTATTTCGAGGTCAGTAAATTGAGTATCATAAATTCTATAATAACATCTTTTATGTGCAGCACCTACAAACAGAGGTGTGGTGGTATCAAACAAGTAATTGTTATTGTCCTAGTAGAGGGGAGTTGCCCTGCCGTCCCTCAAGATAATCTCGTGCACTGGCTCTTCATCACTTTATACTTCTCAGTGGCATGACATCTTTGACAAATTCAAAAAAGCAAATAAATAAGTAAAAATGTGATTAGCTAATAATCCATGCTCTTCATTTTTTTCTTCTATTACATGTTTCACAGAATGGGTTCCACGCCAATGATATACCAAACATCCTTGTTTGGGGTTGCAGCCTGCCCAGTGGGATCACAACTCATATGACTATGATCTGATTTTGTCTCAGGCAATAGGGTCTCATATAGTATAAGCATACAACCACTCTTGAGAGAGGACATTTATATAATCATGACATTGTCTCAAATAGCAGAGTTGCATGCTATTGTTCCTGAAGCACCACTGTTTAAAGCCTGCATGACAGCAGCTCCCTTATAGCGATCCAAGTTGGGAAACCTAAATTACAGAAGGAAACCTTTGACTGTTCCTGGCAAGGTACTATGAGACCACCACATCTGGTAAACCACCCCATGCCATTGTGATGTGATTGTGTAATTTTCGGCCAGACAGCAAGCAAGCTGCTTAGTACTGAAACATCTGAATCTCTGAGAGTGACAGGCCATGGTTGGTGGCGGGGGCAGTTTTTAGGTTGTTGCTATAATTTGGGAGTGACATGACCATGGACACCGTTCAGCTGACATAGATGGTGTTATGCTGCTTTGGAGACTTTATTTATCTGGGGGCATATTAAAGATCTTCAACAAAGATCACACCAAAATTACGTACTTTATCTACTGGAAATGTGTGGGGCACCCAGTTCATCAGGCTCAAGTACAGGGGAGGGGGCTGAAATGATTTTGCACAGGAGCACAATATCCATTTTTTGTTATTCTAGTCAGAGTCTGTTATTCTGCCTTCACTGTTGAATCAGAAAATAATCAAAGAAATAAGTTGAGAAGGGTGCCATGATCATCCTCAAGTTTGAAGTGGAACATTATATCATCCACATGCATGTGATATCCTATCGAATAGGCCTCTTTTTCCCGCTTTCCCTCACCCCGCATGTTGTTACAACGTGGTCGTTACAACAACCGCGTTGTAACAACGCATACCATTACCCCGCAAGTCGTAACAACGACTTGCGGAGGGGGGCGCCGGATGTTGGAATAGTATAATTTACTATTCCAACTCCAGTCTGTGCGGACACTAGGGAAGGTGTTGGATTTTAAATCCAACACCTTCTCCCCCCTCCGCAAGTCGTTGTAACGACTTGCGGGGTAATGGTATGCGTTGTTACAACACAGTTGTTGTAACGACCGCGTTGTAACAACATGCGGAGTGAGGGATGCGTTGTAAGGGGTGTTTACCATCCTATCTTGTAGGAGTCTGTGATATCAGCGTGCCAAGTGCTCCAGCTGTTGAGTCCTCCCCTAGAATTGATCTTACTCAGTGATGAGATCCAGGACATTGCCTTAGAGTTGTTTGACGCCTCCTCAGGAAATTGCAGAACTCTGCCAAAAAGCCCTTCAGTAATCTGTCTTCCTTTGGAGGTTGGAGTTGTCTCAAGTCATCAGCCCCTTTCAGGATGCCACTATTATACTGCTCACCAATTTGTTCCTTTTTAAATGAAATCAAGCACTAACAATCCACATTTCCTTGTGAAATATGTGTGTGACTATCCCACTCAGTGGCGGCTGCTACCAACATGGGCTGGTACGGTGGGGCGAGGGGGATGGAATGGAAGAAAAATATAGCACTTACCTGGGTACGGCTGTTGCCTCCGTCCTCTTCTCTTCTGACTCCCGGCAGCACGGAAACACACAGACTCCCAGACTCCCCTAGCCAATTACGACGCTGCTGTCACCAGTATGACAACAACATCATGATTGGGCTGAGCCGCCTGGTTCAGCGCTCAGACAGGAAGTGGGAGCCTGTGTATGTTCTCCACCCGGCTGTGCAATACAGCTGGATGGAGAAATGCTAAGTGGCCAAGACGGCCGGCCAAACCATCATGCACACTTCGAGAGTGCCCACCACGCCTCCTCCTGCTCTGGCCAGCCCAGCCCCACCCGCACCTAGATTGTAAACCAACTGAGCCAGTACAGAACAATAAAATGATAAGAACATTAAATTATTATCATTTTATTTTTCCTTTTTGAAATACTAAGAGAACAGTGGGGCGACGCTCCTCCGCCTTAGTGGGGGAGCTACCGCTGATCCCACTATTGATTACTTCAGCCTTTTTTTCAAAGAAGAGAGACACATATTGGGATAAGAATGGTTTGGGTAGAATTTGTGAGATAATCTAGCCTTCCTGTTTTTGATTCAAGTACCCATTGGAATGCTTCTCAGAGCGTCCTAATGTTCTTAGTGAACCTGGCATTTCTCTTTGGATGCCCGATCTCTTTCCATGTCATTAATAGGCAATATATCAACATCTCCTTCGAGACAGCAACCTTCCCGGAAAGCTGGAAGCACGCCGAGATCACCGCCTTACTCAAGAAACCCAAGGCAGACCCCAAGGACCTCAAGAACTTCCGACCCATCTCTCTGCTCCCGTTCCCCGCGAAGGTCACCGAGAAAATCGTCAACAAACAACTGACCCGCTACCTCGAGGAGAACAACATCCTGGACCCTTCCCAGTCCGGCTTCCGCAGCAACCACAGCACCGAAACCGCCCTCATCGCCGCACCCGATGACATCAGGACCCTGCTAGACAACGGAGAAACAGCAGCCCTCATCCTCCTGGACCTATCAGCCGCCTTCGACACGGTCTGCCACCACACACTACGAACACGCCTTCATGACGCCGGGATCCAAGAGAAGGCCCTGGACTGGACCACATCCTTCCTTTCCGGCAGAACACAAAGCGCCCGCCTCGCCCCCTTCCGATCCAAGGCCACCAAGATCATCTGCGGCGTACCCCAAGGCTCCTCCCTCAGCCCAACGCTGTTCAACATCTACATGGCACCCCTCGCCCACGTCGCCCGACAGCACAACCTCAACATCATCTCCTACGCCGACGACACCCAGCTGATCCTCTCCCTCACCAAAGACCCTCACACCGCCAAAGCCCACCTCCACGAAGGAATGAAGGCCGTCGCCGAATGGATGAGGACCAGCCGCCTGAAGCTGAACTCGGACAAGACGGAGGTCCTCATCCTTGGTTCCAACCCTTCAGCCTGGGACGACTCCTGGTGGCCAACATCACTGGGAACAGCCCCGCCACCCACCGACCACGTACGCAACCTAGGGGTCATCCTCGACCCCACCCTCTCCATGACTAAGCAGGTCAACGCCGTTTCCTCATCCTGCTTCAACATCCTCCGAATGCTCCGCAGGATCTTCAAGTGGATCCCCACCGAAACAAGAAAAACAGTCACCCAGGCCCTCGTCACCAGCAGGCTGGACTACGGAAACGCCCTCTACGCAGGAACGACGGCTAAGCTCCTGAGACGGCTGCAACGCATCCAGAACGCCTCTGCACGTCTTATCCTCGACATCCCCCGACGCAGCCACATCACACCCCACCTGATAGACCTGCACTGGCTCCCTGTCAACAAGAGGATAACCTTCAAGCTCCTCACCCACGCACACAAAGCACTCCACAACTCCGGACCAGCCTACCTCAACAGACGACTCAGCTTCTACACCCCCACCCGCCAGCTCCGCTCGACCAGCCTCGCCCTCGCCACAGTCCCCCGCATCCGGAAAACGACCGCCGGCGGCAGATCCTTCTCCCACCTCGCCGCCAAGACCTGGAACACCCTCCCCACCAACCTCCGACAGACCCAAGACCTACTGGCCTTCAGAAGACTCCTCAAGACCTGGCTCTTCGATCAGTAGCAGCACCACCCCCCTCTTCCCCCAGCGCCTTGAGACCCTCGCGGGTATGTAGTGCGCTTTATAAGTGACATGATTGATTGATTGAATATAAAACATGTTATTTTTAAAAGTGAAAAACTGCTTTACAAAAAGTGAACGAAGTAAAGGAAAACAATACACAACAAGAGTTAAGTATAAAAAGAATGTTGGCCAGTGCATTGCAAGTTGAAAATTAGCTATGAGCCTTACTTTTTTAAGTTTAAAACATGAATTCAATTTTAGGCATTGGTAGAAAGGAAATCACAGGCATAATACAAATCAACAACATAATTAGATGATTCAAGGATTCATTTTAATAGTAATTTAAAATCCAACTTAATGGTCAATTCAAATTTTATATTACTATTTTTAGAAATTACACTTTTAGAAGATTGCCATTTCTCTGCCTAAGCTAAAAGAGCCTTTCAGCCAGTACCCAGTGTCACCTGACTGTTGAAGTGCTGCCCGGTGGGGAGATATGGATTGCCCCAAGACAGTAGACAAAGGCTTGGGTGTGGAGAGGTATGTTTCCTCATTGAGCAGGATGGACGGGAGGACTGCGCTCAACCCCTTCCTGAGCTTCAAAAATGCCTACCCCAGCGCCTTGAGACCCTTACGGGTGAGTAGTCGCGCTTAACAAACGCCTGATTGATTGATTGACCCTGTCACTGGCAGATGTAGCTCACATCTAGGCCTTCCTCCCTTTGTCTTCCTAGTCAGCTTGGCTCCAAACCTAGTGGGATGGCAGAGCTGCCAGAGAACTGATTAGGCCGGTTTGCCCCTTATCATACCACTCCTCTGGGTGGGCACAGGGAGCTCTGACCAGGGGAAGAAGGGTTCTGCCATGTTGGATTTGGGAACAGAAGGGCACTGTGGGATAGTTTACAGTAAAATGCACAGGGCATACTGCAAAAGTGGGTAAGGTCACCCTTGGGAACTTTTACCCCATTTATTAGGGAATGGCCAGGAGTTTCCCCCCACCCACCTGCTGACACTGGGTGTAAATGTGGCAACCCCAGTACCACCTCAGAACATACCTGGATCTGTGGAGAATCAGAATGACTGCCCTGCTGACTTGCCCCAACCACAGGCCAGCACTGGGTATAAGAATGGCAGCCCCTGACCCCTCTCAGAACACTCATGAACCATTGTGGATCAGAAGAAGGACTGCCCTGCTGTCAGAAGAACCTTCAGGAAGACTGGACCTGCTTGCCTTGAACTCAGGAACCCTGGAAGTGACTCCAGGGGTCAGTTAGCTAGCCTCCTGTTTGAGCTACAGGGACACAACAAGCTTCCAGAGGAATATCGCCCTCTACAACGAATGCCTTCACAACGCATTACATTACAACGCGGTCGTTACAACGACCGCGTATTTTCTACGCGATCCATTACATCGCAAGCTGTTTCAACGACTTGCTGTAGGGGGCGCGCTGGACTTAGGAATAGTATAATTTACTATTCCAACTCCAGTGTGCGCAACAGTAGGGAAGGTGTTGGAATAGTAAATTATACTATTTCTTAGGTTAGCGTGCCCCCTACAGCAAGTCGTTGAAATTACTTGCGTTGTAATGGAGCGCGTAGAAACAACGCGGTCGTTGTAACAACCGCGTTGTAATGGAAGCGCTTTGTGTTAACAGCATTGTAAACACTGTTTCCCTTCCAGAGCCTCTCTCCCTGCAGCTGCCCAGCTGACCAGTTCCAACTGGACCAGCCCTGGACCCTGCTGCTGTCCTCTGCGAGAGTGAGTCCTAAACCCCAAGTGGTGCCCCCAGGTTCTGGACCCTTGGCTGCTGTTCGAGTGTACTTCTCCTTTGCCCACTGCAAAAGCTAGGATTTAGAAACTTTTTGCCAAATTTCTGCCTGAGAACCAATGGAGACTGGGATTGCCATTCAAAGCCTCAGCCGTCAATGTTGAATCGCCAGCCAGCCTCAGCTTGCTTGTTTGACTGCTGAAGAAGGTCTGATTTCAGAAAGGTTTTTAAGTTTGAACATAGAAGGCTTCATCAGGACAGACACCGAGCAACAACCCATCGACATCGAGGCCTCCCTGAGCACAGACTTTGAACTCCTCCTGCTCAGAGCTTTTCCGCCTTTGTTCACAACCACACCATGACAATGCTCTCTAGGAACCTACCATTGTTGAGCCCCACTTCAGAACCAGGTTGCAGATTGCCTTGCCAACTACTCATTGATGACCACTTTTTCCTCATAAAAGTTTGTAAGTCCGAAGGTAAACTTTTCACGGGGACAAACCTGGTACTTGTATCCAACCTAAGCTCGATCATGTTCTGCCTTAACTTTTAACTTTGACGCGGTCTGGCGCGAATAGATAACCGTGGTTGGGGCTTTGCACTTTTTGTTGCAATTTTTAGTTCAAAGTTTAAAGATTCATATCTCTGGTTCTACTTATTAGATTTTTGGCATTGTGGCGTCATTATATTTATTAAAATGTACTTTCTTTTTCCAAATTGTTTTGTGATTTTTCTTATGTTAGTGTTTTCACTTTATTGCTGTTTCAGTACTGCATAAATACTTCACACATTGCCTTTAAGTTAAGCCTGACTTTTTTTGTTGCTGTTTTATGTAGCGCGATCTCGACCCAAAGGTATCAGAGCACTTTACATGAGCACCAGTTGCATTACAGATGGACTCATTCATTTCCAGGCACAGGGAGATTAAGTGATTTGCCCAGAATCACAGGATGTTTGAACCTCCTGCCAGACTCGAACCTGGTTCCCCAGCTTCAAAGTTGGCTGGCTTTGCATCAAGCTATCAGAAGTTTAAGCACAGGTTTATTTAGTTCACCTGACAAGGATTGCGATTATTGTTTGAAGTGGGTTCTCACCACCCTCAAATAATACTCCAATTTATTTCATGTAGATGGAGGGAAGTTACTTCGTATTTCAGGAGTTTTGTTATCATGATGCCTTCTGCATGCCCTATACCCACCTACCCCCATGTAGCAGAGGTGCCAATGAGCTCTTGTGGCCTAAAAGCAAAGAAAGGCACAGTCTTTTCACTCTTTGAATTCAATAATGTGGGTACATCTTCTTTTTCCTTTTAACTGTTGAAATTTCAAGACACTGACACCAGTCACCAGTCACCAGTCACCAGTCATGATGGACATGTCCAATACTTTAATAACAACCAGTTGAGTGCTTCCCATCGCAAGAGTGTAATGTTTGTAAATTAAGGAAAAAGAAAATTCATATATAGAAAAATGAAATAAAGCACAGTTTCACAATTTTGAATGTAGCTATAAAATGCCTTAACTCTTGTTCGAATACAAAGTTCATGATTAAGGTAGGTTAGTTTTCACTATGAAACCCAGAGCATTTAATTGATGCAATGACAATCATTTTATGACATAAAATAGTAGAGAGGAGATTGTTTTACAGAATGATTAGGGCCCAGCAACATTGAGTGACATCCTGTATCATTTAAGTTGGGGGAAGGTTAATGATTGGTTATGTGGTAAGGCTTAACAACCATTTTTAATTCTCTAAGAGTCAAATAAAAGGGAGCTCAAACGTAGACCCAGAAGATATGAATAATTACCAGGTTTTTCAGATAACAACAGATTATATAAATGATCCCTATGTGGTTTTCTTTTAGTAAATGTATAATAATTGGTTATCCTGAAAATTGGCTTAAGAGCCAGCCGACCAGGGCCTACACTGGACACCACTACAAAATAATATCAGTATTAATGCTATATTTACAGTGGTGTTGCTGAACTGCTATGCATTCTGTTATGGCCTGTTCTCACCTTTTTTGTACTAACTCCTTAAGGCAGAGTTCTTCAAACTTTAGGATGCCGAGACCCCCCTGTCAACATTTTCAGGCATAAGGACCCCCTTCTGACAAAGATTTCTAAACCTGTGGCAGGGCTACTGGAATTATGAGGCAGGTGAGGACCAAATTACACGACAGGCTTTACCAAATTGTGTGGGAAGAAAATGTAAATAATGTTATGTGATGCCGCGTATTTTGGGATAGCATTGCTTCATTATTTTGACATTTTTTACACACAGTAACACTGAGGAAAGATTTCACCCCATCAGTACCAGTTTATAACCAAAATATAGCAATTAACATCAGAAAGATGTCTAGTCAACCTTTGTGATGGGACTTCCACTCCGCAGGAATACGTGCTGCCACATTAGAAGCTCAACTGGCCTTGGCCGGGAGCAGCAGGGGTCCCTTAAATCCCTGGCGGTCTTGTGCAGAGTTAAGCAGTTTGCCCATGCCGCTTTTCTCTCACCCCCTCCCTTCCATCCCTCTCTCCTCTCCTCTCCCAATCCGGATCCCTCTCTCAATTTTCAGGCCATTTTCTTTCACCCCTTTTTACAATTTCTGAACTCTCCCCATTCAACCTCTCACTTCACCTTTAATCACCGCTTGCCATTCTGTCTTTTCACTGCCCTCATCTCTAACAGTCTCTCGCATTTATCTCATGGCCTCTCTGGCCCTGTCACCTCCCGTGCCCCTCAGCACTTCTCATTCACCTCAAGTCTCTCCATTCAAATTTTTGTCTATTTGTATCTTACACCTCTCCAGTCCCCTATTCATCTTTCACATCTCCCCTTTGTTCTTCCACACCTTTTTGAACCAACGTCCCTCTCCCCTATTACCTCAGCACCAGTGCTTAATTTGAGCAGGTGGTTTCCGGTGCTCCGCACTGGCACCTAATTGTGCACACTGGCACTATGAAAGTCTGCCACATGGTGGCTCTGTCTGTGTAATTTAGAGATGAGCAGAACAGCTGTTTATTATTTCAATATACATTAAAAACGATAAACTCCTGACACCCATGCCATTCTTATAGCTTTGGGGGCTTGAAATAGTCTGAATAGTCACACTTGTACAAGTGTTATGGTTGGTAGTTGCATAGGTATTGTCATTGGCCGCGCAGGCAAGGCAATGGGAGGGTGGTTAAAGTTGCAGTAGCCTACTGGTGAGGGCCCTGGCACATATTTTATTACAAATTAATCACTGCTCAGCACCCACCCCAATACTCCCTCTCTTCCCCTATCGCTGCTGTCCCTCACCCATGTCGCATCAAATTATCTTTTTAGGTCACAAATCATCTCTCAGCTATCTTCTCTCACAGTTTAACAGTAGCCCTCCTTTGTGCCCTCACCTTTCGCTCACACTCACTTCTTGCGTGTCCGCACTTCCTTTCGGCACTTCACATTTCTCCTCATCCCTGACCTCTTCAATTGAATTCTCTCACTCCCTTGCTGTCCACTTTCATCCTCTCATCTCTCATCTCTCCTCATCGAGCACACGGGTTGGACCCGTATGCTCCTCTCGGCCTGTGCCACTCTGCTTATTGTTCCTTTATTCAGGAAGGCACGAATTGTCTGTCTTGCTGTTTTGGTGCAGGCCGCACAGTTATGGAACATGCACCCTCCTTTCCTTCGCTCCACCAAGAATCTATTATCCTTCAGGAAGATATAAAAACCTGGCTCTATGCTCTGTAGGTTACCCCATTTGGCTGGTTCTCCTTCCCTTCTGTGTGTTTCTCATTTGCCTTCAGGCAGCAGATGGCTAAAAGCCCCAGGACACCTTTTGGTAACAGTAGCGCACTACAAATGTAAATAATAATAATAGGCAGAAGCAGGGGAGCCACTAGACCCAAACTTCAGGGGGGGGGGGGTGCTAACACTCCCAGCCAGGGCTGGCCCTAGCACTGGTCGCACACGGTGCAACAGTCTTTTTTGGTGCCCCCTCCCCCGTTTTCTCCTTCTCCATGAATTCCCTCACTACCACTCACTAACAATGCACCTCATCTCTCTATAGCACCTTTCTGACAAACATTTCATTTTTTTTATAGCGCTACTCATAGTTTACTCACACTCAGTTCTGTGATCTGCATGGTACATGTTCTTTGTAACAGGCACATTAACTCTCTGCACTGTGTGGCTGACAAGAGTGCCCATGTGAGTGCACGGTGAGAGATGCAACAGTGTGAGAGTAGGGTAAGAAGAGTGACTGCAGGGTGAGTGAGGTGACCATATGAATTTGGGTGCGGATGTAAGTACAGAGTGGGACGAATGCATGGTTAGTGATGGGCTTGTTTGAGTGAGTTGCAGATTGAGCAGTGAGGGGGACAGGTGAGTGAAGTGTCACATGAGTGCAGGGTGAGTAGTGTGCTTGTGTGACTGGAGGGTGAGGTACAGGGTGAACAGCACAAGTGCATTGTGAGTGCAGAGTGATCACTGTGAGTGCAGGGTGAGCGGGTGAATGGTGTGAGTGCATGGTGATCAGTGTGAGTGCATTGTGATCGCTGTGAGTGCAGGGTGAGCATGAAAGTGAAGGGCAAGAATGAGGAGTGAGTTGTCTGAATGCAGGGTGCATTCAAAGACACTTGAAGTAACTCAGCATGTTATTGACGGCAGCGCAGGGCTTCAGATATAAGGTAAACTATTGCTATTATGGCATGAATCAGGGATCGAGGGTGGAGGAAATAAATAATGTGCTGATCCTGCAACAAACTTCCAGTCCTATGATTAGGGTTGCCAGCTCATTATTTTGATGTCCCAGACGGTACAAAAATAAGCAGTCACCTAAAGCCGTATTTTCAGCACTTGTCTGTGCATACTTAGAACAGCAAATAAAAATAGAAAGCACTTTTAATTGTGTTCTAGGGCTGCCTCAATGATCCATGACTGATAATTAAAGGGAAGAAAGGCAGAAAAGTCACATAACAAATTAATACGTCTTTTTATTTATAACTTTATTTAGTGTCAAGAGGAGGTCTTTGCAGGCTCTTTAAACAACACAGGGCAGGCATTTTTCTTTTGGCAACCCTACTTTATATTTCTTTTCGTGAAATGCATTCTCACACTACCCCAGTAATTGTAAAATACAAATGTAAGGAATAGGCAGAGTGGGGGCCCAGGGGGTACTGGAACTAGAAAAAAAACTAAGCCTCGGTAACCAGTTTACAAAAGGTATGTAGATATGCAAATGGTCTTTAAAGACCTGTGAAAAACTCAGGCGTGCCGGAGATAAGACTCCAGACACTGCCCAGCCGAGCCCCCAGCAGCTCCAGCTGCACTGCAGCAGCCCGGGCTGAGACACACGACGGGGCTGGAGGGGGGCTGAAGCCCTTGTAGTCCTATGGGCCTGGGCAGAAGTGTGACCAGGAATGCACGACCCCCTTTCTACCACTCCACGGCCCCCCTGGGGGTCGCGCCCCACAGTTTGAATACCCCTGCCTTAAGGTGATGTAATGCCATGGGGTTTTGTGTACATCATGATCTTTGGAATGTGATGGGCACTTGGCAACAAGGAGATTCACGAGTGAGAGGAGCTGTGCTGGCTGTAATGTCCTTGTGGTGAATGCATTAAAGAGAACTGAAGTTAACCTGTGTATGAGTGTCCTCTCAACACTGGTGACAAGCTGGAGCACCCGCCACTAAAGAACCCTGCATGCACCGTTATTAAAAGCTGCATACTGTTGTGAAGGATAGAGCCAAGGAACTGCTTTTGACCTGATTTTCTTGTTATGCTCTGAAGTACAGCCGGAGGGTGCCACAGTAGGTCATTTCAAGGTACTTTTGACTGAACTTGATTGTGATTAACCCTGGGCAAAGCACTACGCTACGCTCGCGTAGTTTGCGAAGTTTGCTCTACTTCGCACTACGCGAATTGCACGTAGCACAGTGCAAACACGCGTAGCGTAGCGCAGCGGTCATTTTTGCTTGCTCGCGGTCCTCAACGTCAAGTTGGCGACCGCGAGCAAGCAAAATGGCATCCCGGCGAGACTTTTTCTCGTTCGCGATCAGCAACAGCAAGTTGCCGATCGCGAGCGTGGAAAATAAACCTCCGGCGAGATTCTCAACGTGGGGAGGTCAGGCTTCTCATTGCGAGTGGTCGCGTATGCTCGCGACCGCTCGCGATGAGAAACTACCAGTCCGCGTTGAGAAAGCTGCCGCTCGAGTAAAAATCTACTCGAGCGGCAGTAAAAGACAGCTCGCACTGTGCAAGATGCCGTTTCAATGATTGCACAGTGCGGACAAGCATCCGGCACTGTGCAATCATCGCGAACAGCGCACTACGCAGTTCGCGTAGTGCTACGCGTAGCTCGCGTAGTGCGAAGTGCACTTTGCGTAGCTTCGCGTAGCGCTACTTCGCGAACTACGCCCAGGGTTAATTGTGATAAGCCCTTTTTGCTTTTGCTGTTTGGGACGTGTAAAACATTATATTTATCTCCTTTACCCTGCCGTTGGCCAAGCGGTGCTCTGTGGCATTTGAATTCGGTTGCACGCAGCCTTGGAGCGCGACCACAGCAGCACTAGAGACTGTGGGGCAGATTTACAAACCCCTTGCGCCACTTTTGAGTCACTTTTCCCATGTTAAAAATGACGCAAAAGTGGCGCAAGGGCCTTGTAAATAAGCCCCCGTGTGAGCAGCGTTGCTGAGGAGCGCGTGAACTGCGTCTACCCTGGAGGCATGTCTGCTTAGGAAGCCAAATGCCTGATGGAAGTCGTCCCGCATACATCATTGAGGTAGCTTGTGCGCTTCTACAGACCAGCATGAGGGGAGTCGTTGCGCACATGTCACAGAGGAAGCTAGTGCACATCTACTGACTGGTGGTCTTGTGCTACGGAAGACCGATTAGGGCACACTCGTCGGTTTGATACTCCAGGCATTTCTGGACATTATTTCTATGCTGCCCTGGCGCACCAGTATATTTTATTTTAGTTTCTCCCAGATAATTTTTAAGAGATCCTCTAGTGGTGCGTGCACTATTTAGGACACTGTTAGATGTTCACCTGACTTGCGTGGCACCAACTCATTGGTAAATATCCTGAGGAAATAAGTTGGGCAGCTTTTAACTTAGCATTTCCACTACTACAACATCTGCGGTGATAACTTTGCAGAACAAGAGAATTTAGGTGTTTTTCTCCGTGGCTGCTATTGGTTTCTGGGGACGGTGAATTCTTGACATCTTTGACTTACACTTAATATTTTAGTTTGTTTTGTTAATTTCTTGTGGTACTTTATTATTCTAATTTATTACTTCGACTTGTTGTATTAGTTAGTTATTTCAGCTTGTTATGGTGTTGGAGTAACATTACAGAATGTTACATCTGCACACCATGGCTGCAAGAAGCATGCTTCCCCTCCTCAATTCCTCTCTGAAGCTGGCAATCCCATATTGCCGTGGATTTACTACACAATCTGGAATTGAGGGCCGTAATATATATGAAAGCCTAGATGAAGTTATAGTGGGGAATGCTGAAGGGGATCCTAGAGACATTTTTGAGATGTCCTTGCTGATGTTAGAGAAGCATTTTGGACCTCTCATAAACGTAGTTATGGAAAGACATACATTTTTCTCCAGAGCCCAAGGCAAAACAGAGAAGGTGGGTAATTATATAACTTCTCTCAAAAGCTTGGTGCGCACTTGTGAATTTAGGGATGTAACAGAATCTTTGAGTAGGGACCAACTGGTGCATTGGACTAACTATCCAAGAGTGCTTGAGAAACTACTCTCAAAGAATCACACCCTGAAGGATGCAGTGGGAATTGTTGAGGTATGGAGCTACTACGGGATGGGTCAAGGAAATGCAAGACAAACTTCCTGATAGTTCCTTTATGCATGAACTTTAAGGATGAGGATGAACATCATGTGTCAGTACATAAGGTAGGAGCTGCAAGCTCCAAGTCTAGTTCTAGTAATGCTAAGAGCAAGTGGTTTGGGACCAGAGATTCCAAGGAGGCATCCAAGATGAGATGTTACAAAAGTGGAAACACCAATCATCTTTCCTCAAGTCTGAATTGCTTTGCCAGAAATCTCACGTGTAGGGGTTGTGGAAAAAAGGGACACATGGTGAAAGTTTGCAAGAACATGAATAAATCAATCAATCAATCAACACATTTATAGAGCGCGCTACTCACCCGTGAGGGTCTCAAGGCGCTAGGGGGGAGGGATGAAGCAGCTACTGATCGAACAGCCAGGTCTTAAGAAGTCTCCTGAAGGTCAGCAGGTCCTGGGTCTGTCGCAGGTGGATGGGGAGGGTGTTCCAAGTCTTGGCGGCGAGGTGGGAGAATGATCTGCCGCCGGTGGTCGTTCGGCGGATGCGTGGGATGGTGGCGAGGGTGAGGTCAGCGGAGCGGAGCTGGCGGTTCGGGGTGTAGAAGGTGAGTCGTTCGTTGAGGTATGCTGGTCCGGCGTTGTGCAGTGCTTTGTGGGCGTGGGTGAGGAGCTTGAAGGTGATCCGCTTGTTGACCGGGAGCCAGTGCAGGTCTCTCAGGTGGGCGGTGATGTGGCTGTGGCGAGGGGTTCCGAGGATGAGGCGTGCGGAGGCGTTTTGTATGCGTTGGAGTCATTTCTGGAGTTTGGTTGTGGTTCCCGCGTAGAGGGCATTGCCGTAGTCCAGCCTGCTGCTGACGAGGGCTTGGGTGACCGTCCTTCTGGTTTCGGTGGGGATCCATCTGTGGATCTTGCGGAGCATGCAGAGGGTGTTGAAGCAGAAGGAGGAGACAGCGTTGACTTGCTGGGTCATGGAGAGCGTTGAGACCAGGATGAAACCCAGGTTGCATGCGTGGTTCCTGGGTGTCGTAGGAGCTCCCAACGTGGCCGGCCACCAGGAGTTGTCCCATGCGGAGGAATGTAAAAGTTGTGGATGATCAACCGGATGTGCATCAATATGCCATTCTTTGAGTGTCACAGAATCAATGTGGGGGTCAAGCAAGTGAGGAAATGGATGTTGGGCATGCGCAAATGCCCGAATGTCATATATCTTTGGATGATGAAGAGATCACTGTCCTAGCGGATTCTGGTTTCCCATTCACCCTCATAGGGGACAAGAATCGGGAACTTATTTTTGGTAAGGAAAACATTGAACTACGTACACAAGATATCTCACCTGGGGGTTATGGTGGATGAAGATTGATCTCTTGGGGTACACCATTAGGAGTATAAACTTTAAAGGGTATGAAACGGTTGGTAAGATCTACATGGCCAAACGGGGAGACAATCTTTTGGGATGGCGACATTAGAAAATTTGGGGATCATTCTTAACCCTTATGCCACTGATCAAGTTATGATTTTGCCCATCATCAGCGAGGATGAGGATGTGGTGAGAGATTTTCCTGATGTGTTTAGGGAAGGTTTAGGCCTATTATGGGGTTTGAGCACAGGATTATCCTTAAGAGTAATGCCAAACCCATTGTCCATAAATTGCGAAAGGTCACTAACCTTATGGTGGCTCCTTTGAAAGAGGAGTTGGATAAGCTCATGAGCATGGATGTTGTGGCAGAGATTGAGTCATAGGAATGGTTGGCCCATGTGGTCCTGGCACCCAAGGACAATGGGTCCAAAATTAGGATGTGTGTGAACCTCAGGGACCTGAACCAATGTATTTGGGTGGACCGACAGCCTCTTCCAAACATCATAGAAACCTTGTCTATGTTAAATGGAGGCTAGATGTTTGGTGTGATGGACCTTTCTGTGGCCTATCATCAAGTGGTGCTGCACAAAGATTGCCTATTGGCCTAGCTTCAGCCGCTGCCTACTTCCAAAGGCTAATGAAGAGGGTCCTGGAAGGGATCAGTAATGTACTGTTCTTCCACGACGACATCTTGGTTTACGGTAAGGACAGTGAGGCCCATGACAACTGTTTAACGCAAGTGTTTGAGAGGCTAAGGACCTGTGGACTTACTTTGGAGCGTGAGAAATGTAAATTTAGAGTTGGCACTGTATCCTACCTAGGGCACACGATCTCTGGAAAGGGTATCAAGCCTAAGGTGAGTTTTACTGAGTCCATCACTAAAGCTCCGGCTCCTATGGACATGGATGGTGTCCGGTCCGTCCTTGGATTGGATTAATATTATTCAAAATTCATTCAAGGGTTTGCAAGCATAGTAATGCCTTTGAGATTGTTGCTGAAAAAGGGGGTCACGTTTGAGTGGTCAAGGGAATGTGAGGAAGCTTTTGCAAGCATTAAGGAAGTGATTGGAAGCATGCCCACTTTGGGGCATTTTGATGTACCTAAAAGAACTATTCTAACCACCGATGCTAGCCTTAAGGGTCTAGGGGCTGTCTTCGCCCAAATTGTGGATGGTGAGGAAAGGGTGATAGCTTTTGCCTCACGCTCGTTCAAAGGTGCCAAAGAAAGATATTCTGTCATTGAGCATCAGGCACTTGCATGCGTTTGGGCTGTTCACCACATCAAGTTCTTCCTTTGGGGTTTGCCATTTACCTGGAGGTCTGATCACAAGCCCTTAGTGCAGATCTTTATGTGTAGAGGTTCTGAAAAAGCCACTCCCAGGATCACAAGATGGCTAGAGGGTGTAGCGGATTTTAACTTCAAGGTGGAATACCTTCCTGGGGTTCCCAATGCTGCTGCAGATTGTCTATCCAGATTACCTATGGAAAACAACATTCTCTCTGATCCAGAGACTCCGGTGTTGTGGGTGAAAGAATCTGCACTGAGTGAGTTTGAATGGGGTGAAGCTTGTGAAGAAGATGTGGTTTGGACAGAGGTGAAAATTAATGTAGTGGAGGGTTGACCTGAACTTAAATTCTTTGCAGATGAGGTTAAGACATTTTGGGGAGTGAAGGAGGAGCCTAGCATCATGGATGGCAAGTTGTTCAGAGGAATCTGCTTAGTTCCACCAGTGGTTTTGAAGGACAAAATAATGAATTTGGCCCATGAAGGCCATCTGGGTCGGAATCTCAACAAAGCAAGGGTGAGGGACAGCTACTGGTGGTCAGGACTTGATAGACAGACAGAGAGTCTTGTGAGGGACTGTGGGTTATGCCCAAGCAGTGACAAGTCTAAAGGGGTAAAGACAACACCTTTGTTTCCTGTGGAAATGCGGGAGGAGCCATGGTATAAGCTAGGTTTGGGCATTGTTGGCACTTTCAATCTGTTAACCCCCAGTGAAAGATATGTACTTGTGTTAGTTGATTATACCTCTAAATAGGTGTCTGCATGTTGTACTGGTTCTATAACCACAAAAAAGTATAATGGAATTCCTCAAGGATGTGTTTAGTTGTGGGGGGATTTCAAGAGTTATTGTTACGGACAATGGTGTCCAGTTCGCTTCTGATGAGAGGAAAAATTTCCTTGAAAGGTTGTCAGTCGAGCATCAACGTACAGCACTATATTCCTCCCAAGCCGATGGCCTGATAGAGAAAATGAATAGTTGGGTTAGGGATTGTGCTCAAGCTGCAGTAACAGGCAGGGGGTCCATCGGAGAGCTATTAAGAGAGAATTTATGGGCAGACTGTACTGCTCCTAACATGAGAATTAAGATTTCGCCTTTTCAAAGATTAAAAGGCCATATTGCTGTTTCGAAGCTCAATCCCAGGTGGTTGGCGTGGAAAAGGAATGGGGAAAGCCCCAACAGAGACAAGGTGGTGCACCACCAGCGGAGTTATAAAGAACGTTTTGATACCAGATTTGGTGTTACTCGCAGGAATTGGAAGCTGGGGGAGTATGTGTTTGTGAAGAGACCAAGGTGGTGTGCCACGGGTGGATCCAAGTTTCAAGGTCTTTCCACATTGTTGCGGTCATGAGGAATGTAGTGAAACTTGAGAATTGGGAAATGTGGAGCATATATCAAAGACAAATGGTAGAATGCACTCCTATTTGTAATGTATTTCAACATTTTAGTTGCTCAAAGCAATATATGGGGCGTGCCACCCTGGAATGCACTCTGTCTGTGTGCGTTAATGTCTCATGAAAGCAGTTGGAGCCTCCTCAGGTCCCACAGCCCAGGATGCACAGCTTAAAAGAACATAGACCATCCAATGAAGGCAACCAGTATCTTCTTGTTTTATCCAGTTTTATTCATTTTATTACAGAAGTAATCCAAACTTTTTCCCAAACTTTTTGTGTGTTCAGTCTTATTACATAGTTCCACAAGTGCATATATCGGCTTTGCTCCTAGACACGAAAGATTCACAATCCATATAGTTCAACGTGAAGATGGTAATCCAAATAATTCAACGTAAATGCGGTAATGCCAATGGATTTCGGGCGGATTCGTCCTACCTCAGGGGTAACTACAGTGAAAAACATACACATGAAAACCATGTATCATCCAGCCTCATAAATAAAACAAATAAACACCAGTACTATCATCATTACATAATAGCGACCTAAATAAATCAAGTATGTGAAATAACTTAAAATAACACATCTACGCCCTAAGAAAAAAGGCCAATCCTAAATTATGTACTGAACATTACAAACTAATACACCTTCTTAAAACAAAAAGTTATATGCTGCTTTACGTGACCCTACTTTTGTGCTCAATCGTAGTGTCCCTGACTAAACAAGCATGCTCATTCCAATACCGCCACTGCACAAACCATGTGCTATGCCCCAACTCTTTAAATCCAGTGCTTAATGTATATGCTACATGCTCCATGCTTTTACTCTCTCCCACGATGCCTTCCCAAAAACCACGAAGTTCAACAGCTAGTGAACAGTGAATACAAACATGCATCCAAAAGAACAAGTGAAAACAACAATGCACCAGTGACTTACCTCCACCACCAAAAAATCTGGACCCTGCCAAACAACACGTGCATGTTCAAATACATCTTGCATGTTCTAAAAAACCACTGTGATGTGTTGGACTTAGGTAATTTTTCATGTGATAAATCCACGTCACGTGACATCAAACATCCATGAAAACATAAACAAAATACTAGGGCGTTGGTGCTTAACCCCTTTGTTGCTAATCCTTTTACCCATGTGCCAAGCCTTTTTTTTGGCTATTTGGGGTAGTTTGCGCTTAGACCCCTGTAACCTTTTCTCCACATAACGTATCCACATCAACTTTGCGTCCTTTTCTTCCAGCATCCTGAGGATTCTAAAGGTACCCAGGGTTTGTGGATTCCCCAGGAGGGAACCCAGAAATTAGCCAAAATACAGTAAAAAAAATTTGGGGGGGGATGGGGAAATAGTGCTGCAGAAGAAAGCGTCTGTTTTTTTCCCTGCAAAATGTATCAACAAAGGGTTTGTGGTGCTAAAATCACCATCTTCTCAGCTTTCAGAAACAGGCAGACTTTTGTCAGAAAACAAAAATTCTCTACACAGTTTTGGCATTTTTCTGGGACATAGCCTATTTTTCCTATTTCTTGTGCTTTAAACCTCTTCCCAGTTAGTGGTGGAAATGGGTATGAAAGCAATAATGGAATCCATAAAGCTATACATTTCTGAAAAGTGGACAATATTTTAAATTTAGCAAGGGGTCATTTGTGTAGATCCTTCAAGGTTTTCTTATAGAAACTAAGAGTTGAAGTAACAAAATATTGAAATTGAGTTGAAAAAAACACACATTTGTGCCAAAGTTTTCAACCTGTAACTTCTTCTAAGTATAGCATATGTTTTAATACAATATACCATTACGTTGGCTGGATCATTCTAGGTGTTGTGATATATAGGACTTGTAGGTTCACCAAGAACCTGAGGTACCCAGAGCCAATAACTGATTTGCACCTTGCAATGGGTTTTCATTGTATAACGGGTATATAGCAATTCATTTGGTAAAATATAAAGAGTGAAAAATAGGTATCAAGGACACCTATGTATTTTCGAAAGGGGAACAAAATATAGTCTAGAAGCAGTAGTTATTTGCACATCTCCGATATTGTGGCTATCCATACTAGCCTGTGAATTAGAGGACATTTTTTAAAATGGCTTCTTTTTTACACATTGTCTTACATTTGGAAAACAGAAATGCATAGAAAGTCAATTGGTAATAACACTTGTTTTACAATTCTGTGTTTCCCTAAGTCTCCCGTAAAAAATGGTACCTCACGTGTGTGGGTAGGCCTAGTGCCTGCGACAGGAAACGGCCCTAAAGGCAACATGAACACATCACATCTTCCCACAGAAAACTGACCCTTTTTTCGCAATGTGCCTAGCTTTGGATTTTAGACCCTAGCTCAGCCAGCATCTAGGGAAACCTAGCAAACCTGTAAATTTTTTTAAACTAGACACCCAGGGGAATTTAGGATGGGGTGACTTGTGTGGCTCTCACCAGGTTCTGTTACCTAGAATCCCTTGCAAACCTGAAACTGTGTCAAAAAAACACATTTTCCTCACATTTCTGTGATGGAAGGTTCTGGAATCTGCGGGGAGCCACAAACTTCCACCCACCCAGCATTTTCCCCAGTCTCCCGATAAAATGGTACCTCACTTTTGTGGTTTGGCCAATTACCCACGGCAGGGAAGGGCCCAAGACGCATTGTGGAGACATCAAAATGATCTATCACAAAACAACCTGGTTTTGCAAGAGGGTCACAATACGTTTTGGCCCCTTCCCTGCTGCGGGTACTTGCCCACCCAAACAAGTGAGGCCCCATTTTTATTGGGAGACCTGAGGGAACGTTGGGTGGGAGGGAATTTGTGTCAGCCCGGTGATTCCACAACTTTCCCGCACAGAAATGTAAGAAAAACGAGATTTGTTTCAGCTAAATTTGAGGTTTACAGAGGATTCTGGGCAGGAAAACTTTGGGGGATCCATGCAAGCCATACCTCTCTGGACTACCCCGGCTGTCTAGTTTTCAGAAATGTCTGGGTTAGGTAGGTTTCCATAGATGTCCGCCGAACCCGGGACCAAAAACGCAGGTGCCCATCTTGCAAAACCAGGTTGTTTTGTGATAGATAATTTTGATGTCTCCACAATGCATTTTTCACCCTTCCCTGCCACGGGTACTTGGGCCACCCACACATGTGAGGTATCATTTTTATCGGGAGACTTGGGGAAATGCTGGGTAGTTGGATATTTGTGGTTTCTTTCTGAATTGCAAAATTATGGCACAATAATGCAAGGAAAAGTTGACATTAGTCACATTTTGTGGTTTGCAGGACATTGTGTGTAAGATAACTTGTTGGTATCCACAAAAGAGACATCACCGTGCACTCCCCTGGGTGCTTAGTTTACAAAAATATCTAGAGTTGGTAGATTTTCACTAGAGCAGATGTACACCTTGGCAGAGAAAGACAGCACAACCATCTATTCCTCAAGCACACACACATACTGGTTG
This sequence comes from Calotriton arnoldi, assembly GCA_963921515.1. Classification (NCBI taxonomy): domain Eukaryota; kingdom Metazoa; phylum Chordata; class Amphibia; order Caudata; family Salamandridae; genus Calotriton; species Calotriton arnoldi. Next base: position 4,291 of record CAWUFW010014294.1, on the reverse strand, counting down.
GATTTGGCATGAGGTTTCACAATCATGAAATGCACTGTTAATAATTGAAAGGACAGAAACTGAACCAGTGACTCGCAGCTCGTGAGCTGTAAAGCCGCGTCAAGGCCCCAACCGCTTTACAGGCCATTCACACACCTTTCGTATGTGATACACACAAGACCATTCACACCGCCAGTGGCGGAGTCAACACATTACAACATTCACAAAAAGAGACAAACTACACCCTGCCAGAGAAAGATAGAAAAGACAAATATTACTGCACAACCATCTATTCCTCAAGTACACACACATACTGGTTGGATTTGGCACGCAGTTGCTTCCATTTACTAAAAAAAATCCCTGGAGCTAGTGGGTTTTCTACCCCCCAGGGGGCAGATGGGCCTTCAAATAGGGCCGATCTGCCATTGGGGAGGGGCAGAAAACAGCCACAAGTATCAAAAAAAAAATTGGGGGCGATCCTTATCCAAGGGATCGCCCCCAGGCACAAACATGCACAAACATAAGAAATCCCTGGTGCTATTCATGTTTTCTGTCCCCCCTCGGGGCAGATGGGCCTCAAATCGGCCCGATCTGTCCCCAGGGGTGGCAGAAAACAGCAAATACAAAATGCCCCCCTTTGGAAGCGACCCTTGACCAAGGGGTTGCTTCCATTTACTAAAAAAGAAAATCCCTGGTGCTAGTAGGTTTCCTACCCCCCCCGGGGGCAGATGGGCCTTCAAAAAACGGCCACAAGTATAAAACAATGTGGGGCGAACTTTGCCCAAGAGATCGCCCCATGCACAAACATCTAGAATCCCTGGTGCCAGTGGGGTTTTCTGCCCCCACCCCCCCGGTGGCAGGTAGACCTCAAATTCGGCCCGATCTGTCACCAGGAGGGGCAGAAAATGGCCAACAGAAAATGCCCCCAATAGGAAGAGACCCTTGTCCAAGGGGTCGCTTCCATTCTGTAAAAAAGAGTCCCTGGTGCTAGTAGTGGCATTTCTGCTGCACGATCGTGACCCAATGCGCGATCGTGCAGCAGGAATGCCCCGCAAAGAGACATCAGGGGAGCGGAAAAACTCTTTCCTCTCCCCTGATGCCTCTGAGCACTAAGAACCCCCCCCCCAGGAGCAGGAAACACCTACCTCACTTTCCGATGCCTGGAATCAAATGGCTTCCAGAGCATCTGGGGGCTCCTGATGACGTTGGCGCGTGCCATGCGCGCTGACGTCATGGGATTGCCGGGGGCGGGATCGGGGGTGGCAGCTGAAACTCTTCTGCTGCCATCTCTGTTTGAGGGGGTTAGATGGGCTGCCCATGGGGAGAGCGCCAGCGCTTACCCCATGGGCGGGTGCTATGACGGAACGGTTCCGTCATGAGCACACGCCCACTGGTGCTCATGACGGAACTGTTCTGTCATGAGCACTGAAGGGGTTAAAAGGAAAACCTAGTGAAAAACAAAATATTTCTTACAACATGCCCAAAAGTAACATCCTGCTCAACAACACAAAATGTTTGTGTAATAAAACGAAAACTGCAAACATATTACAACCAATAAAATTATAGTTCCATAATAATTAGGACCAAGATGTTTGCTAGAAAATGCAATCACAGCAGAAACAGCTGCTCGTATTCTCAGTTCATTGAACTAGGATCTGAAAGTGAACCTCCGGTGTCCTATATTCAAAAGACTGCTGACTTTGCCACACAAACACTTTTCAAAACTTTAACTTGAAGTCGGGTGCAAACTGCACCGTGGACGGAAAATTATATATATCAAAGACAAATGGTGGAATACACTCCTAATTTAAATGTATTTCAACATTTTAGTTGCTCAAAGCAATATGTGGGGCATGCCACCCTGGAAGGCACTCTATTTGGGTGCGTTAATGTCTCATGAAAGCAAATGGAGCCTCGTCAGGTCCCACAGCCCAGGATGCACAGCTTAAAAAAACATAGACCATCCAATGAAGTCATCCAGTATCTTCCTGCTTTATTTAAGATGGTAATCCATGTAATTCAACGTAAAGGTGGTAATCCCAATGCATTTCGGTGGATTCCGCCTTCCTCAGGGGTAACTATAGTGAAAAACATACACATGAGAACCACGTATCATCCAGCCTCATAAATAAAACAAAAAAAGTCAGAACTATCATCAGTGCATAATAGCGACCTAAATAATAAAGTATGTGAAATAATTTTAAATAAATGTGTATGTTTTTCTCTGTAGTTACCCCTGAGGAAGGGCAAATCCGCCCAAAATGCATTGGGGTTACCACCTTTACGTTGGACTATATGGATTACCATCTTCACATGGAACTATATGGATTGTGAATCCTTCCTGTCTAGGAGCAAAGCCAATATTGGCACTCATGGAACTATTTAATAAGACTGAACACACAAAAAGCTTGGGAAAAAGTTTGGTTTACTTCTGGAATAAGATTGAATAAAACTGGGTTAAACAAGAAGATACTGGTTGATTTCATTGGATGGTCTATGTTCTTTTAAACTGTGCATCCTGGGCTGCAGGACCTGACGAGCCTCCAACTGCTTTCATGAAATGTGGAGCATGTCGCGTCATGCAAGAAGAATCTCATGGTCAGGGGGGAGTGCTGGTGGTGTTTTGCATGATGTGGATGGTACTAGTATTGCAGGGATTCTGCTCAGGAACAGAACTATGCTTGGGACCATAGAACACCAGTAGTTAGGAACTGAATCACCATACCACCTCGGTAACAAGAGCCCGAGTCTGACTAGCTGTAGTGTGTCTCTTGCCCTCCTACTCATTACCAGAGGAACAAGTGAATTGACACCCAGAACACAACACTCCCGACCCTCCCAGGGATCGTGGTGACAGGACATTTCTTTTCACTCACACACTCGTACTTGTCCACAATAACATATGAAAGAGACACGAAGGAAGTTTGAAATGTTTATTTAAACTATAGTGCTCTGAAATGCAGCATACGTGCCACAATCAGAAAACAACTTCCTAGCAAAAATTCCATTAGCATTGATAATAAACCGTATATTATGAAAAGCCCTGTCATATTATGAGCCAGTATATCCGACTCCCTCTCCCCTTCTACAGAAGCAAAACTGTTTATACAGCAAAGATCTCTGGGTTTAGCAGTGGACCCCGTACCTTAACATACACAGATGAACGGTATTCATCTCATATACAGCCATGGTCTTCTCTCTGGAAATATCTCTCTCTCTCTGTGTTACAGTGATGTGCATACCTATATGACACGTTTCACATGTTCATAAACAACAGCTGTATTTCTGTGTTGTGTATGGTGTGAGCAAAATAACAAGGGACATCAGTGTTTGACCTTGTCTGCTGTTCAGACTAAATCCCAGGAAAGAACAGAACTATAAAACAACTGCAGGATCTGTGTGAAAATATAAAGTGGCACAGAAGCAAACGTAATTATGTAGTAACATGTGCAAAGCTAATGCGGCCTGAGTGGTGCACAGTTAGGCTAACATAGGAAAAACTACAATAGGTCCTATATTGAACCCATGACACTTGTAAATGCGAGGTAAATCCTGAACAGGGCAGGGGAAGTGCAACTTCTGAACAAGGGTTTGCCTACGGGTTTGACTCACCCTGTGACACTCATAACAAGAGGAGACCCACATACCTCAAGGACTAGGGGGCATGTTTACAAGCCCCTATTGCAACGGGAACATTACTTTTTGTGACTTTTTAGGGCGATAGGGGCTTCACCTTATTTACAAGGCGGCGTTAAGCCACTTAATGTGACTTAATGCTGCGTTGTAAATAAAGCCCTCTTTCATGCTAGACTTAGCATGAAAGGGGTGGGCAATGGGTGTTGCCGTGGGCGTTCCACTGTAACACCCATTGATTTTGACACTGCCCTCTATTTACAAGGGTGGCGTAAAAAGGAGGCAGCACCAAAATTAAGACTAGGATAAACCTGGTCATAACATGGAGGAACGAGGAGAAATGCTTTATTTCTCCTCGTTTTTGCTGTTTCGATGTGTGCTGCATTGTGCAGCATACATAGAAACATCAAATTGCCATAAATGATTGGTTATGTGCAGGAAGAAGTCCCTTCCTGCACATAAACAATAATTAAAAAAATTACGATTTGCAAGTTCTATGTGTGCTGCACAATGCAGCACACATAGGAGTTGCAAATCGCCATTCTGGATTGTTTATGTGCAGGAAGGGACACATTCTTGCACATAAACAAGCATTCCCTCAACACAGGCACCCTTGCACTATGGTGCAAGGGTGCCTGCGTTGACGCTAGATGTGAGAAAGTGTCCTCTTTCTGCATGG